>OZ026845.1:12165382-12736237 GCA_964023205.1 Lutraria lutraria
GCTTCAGAGAGGTTCCATTGTATTTCAGCATGGCCTTCATATTTTATTTGATAGAACATGTAAAATGACACTTATCTTGTTTTTTACTGGATTTGGTTGACATGTTTTTTTTCGACTGATGTTTATTCATAAACAGATTGTTAATTGGTTGAGAACTTAGGTGGCCATTTCGTTTCAGTAACTACAGTTATTTTGTTAGGTAACAGGTCTTCTTTTGCAGATATCTTTTATATTTGAAAGTCACAAAATTAATGTTAACAGAATTTTTATTTCCCACCTTCTTAAGTTAGTGGTTTAGTGACAGCCAATAGACCCCCATCCAAGATTTAGTTATGCATGTATACAATTGCATGTTATTCTAACACTCATATCCATATAACGCTCTTTAAATCGAAAAAATATGTCATTGATATGCCTAGATGACCATGTAATCCAGAACACCGGGCATTATATACCATAGTCATTTTCCATCCTCAACTTTAGGAGTGAAAGGATGCCTGGCACTATTGCTATAATTTAGCTAAGACTGAATTGGTGTAGAAATAAACAATTGGGACACTACACAATGTTTCATGTCAAATATCTCAACTCTAGTCTTTATGGTTTCAGAGAAGGTTTTTAAGTTTTTACTAGGGCTGTCCCGATACAGATCTCAGCCGATACGATACGTATTGCGATACGGTACTAGCGATATGCGATATCTACGATACGATATAAAAGTATTTTGAAGTAATGAAATACACTTTATAATATTAGTGTTTTTTTAAACTCTTAATTAACTGTTAAAATGTGTAAAACTAAAATTGTCGTGTACTTAAAGTCATCAATTTGATTCACAAATGTTTAGGTGGTTTTGGTTCAATCATAAGTCAATGTTTAAAATTTCTCCTGTGACTCGCAATTCATTGTATCCCCTGACGTAAAAACACGGTCAGTACCGGAAAATTGGAATTCACACAGAATTCCGACTATTAGCCAAATAGAATTGTTTAAAGAAGCAGGTCGAAAAAATATACTAAATTAATAATACTTTTTTGAAAACTTCAACTTGGATGTTATGGTGACGAGACATGTGTTCTAAGGTTGCTAGTCCCACCGCTATACAGATCGCAGTGACAATTCTTACAGACTGCTACGTGATTCTTGGTTTCATCAATCGGCAAACCAAAATGCTGCCATATTTTTATAAAAATTAATTGGTGGCGTTTTAAAGTTACTGCCTAAGCCAATTTTTCAGTAATAACAGGTTGTTAGTGCAGACGACGGCAATGTTTTCACACTTTATAGGTAAAGTTTGGTGGCACTCAAACCAACTATTTGAATATTTTTATACATGCGTCTGAACATTTAAATGCCGGATCTATGTTTCGGAAAATTAGAAAATCTGTTCCTCATTTGTTAAACGAAAAGTTCTAAAATATCGTTTGATAAATTAGTATAATTTATAGGTCGATATCTACTTGGCAAAATCTGAATATTCGAATCGAATCCGTTGTCTAGCTTTACTTCACGCAGCTAATGTCTTTAAATATAGAATATGGAGTTGAGAAAGCATTGTCAACGATTAAATGAGAGAAAATTCGTAAATCTATTTCAGTTGTTAATCATTCTAGGAGTTTTTCATGTAAAAGTAAAAAACCGCGATACGGCCGATACGAGACCTTTCGATACGATACGCATATCGTTAAGCACTGTACCGGTACGTACCGGTACACGGCCATATCGGGACAGCCCTAGTTTTTACTATATACATAATTATAAGAAAAAGCCATGATCCCAAAGGGCAGGTAGGGCCAATTTTGACCCAGGTGCCGTATTTTGACCAATCTTGGTAGATGTCTACAAGACAGTATTTAAAGTCAAATATGATACATTTTTGAGAAGATGATTTTAAAAGTTTTTTTTCTTTCCATTGCCATGGTAACCATAGTTCTGCATGGAATTCTTTGAACTTTATCAAAAGAGCTTCATGCCAAGAACATTCCTGCCAAGTTTTAACAACATTTGCACAGTGGTTTAGCAGCCTTGAACGATCAGGTGACCACAAGGGGTAAGGTCATTTTGATCCTATGGGTCATCAGGCTATGAACAAATTTGGTACATGTGAAATATCTAAAATTCAGGCTAATTAGTTGATTTTTAGTAAAATCTCTAAGATTTATCTATGTAAACCAATAATCCCCAGGGTAGGGTCAATTTCACCAGGGGATTACGATTTGACTAATCTTGGTACGCAATGCTACATACTTAGTACCCAAGCTCTACCAATCTTCTTCTTTTACAGAAGATTTTTGAAGATTTTCATACAGAAATCAATATAAAATTGAGTGACCCATAAGGGTGGGATACCCCAAGAGTTTTCTCCAGGATTTAATATGTACAATCAAGTGAATCATGATATGAATCAGTTAGGTAAAGGTCTACTAACCAATGCTATATGCCAAGTATCTAAGCTCTATCACTTCTGATTCATTTTTAGAATTTTTTTGAAGAATCATGTGCCCCCCCCCCCCCCCACTGGCAGGGCCAATTTGATCCCCATGTAGAGGGTGGTGGAAAATTCTTACAACGTCAAGAAAATCTACAGGGCTGAAGTTCAAGCAGATTGGAAAGTTAGACAAGTATGTTGGGATAAGTCAAGACATTTTGCACCATACACATCAACCAAACTCTAAAGAAGCAGACAGCATCCCCAGATTAGGCAGATGTCAAAAAGGATGCCTGGTCTCAAATATGGGAAGCCCGGGCATGTGGAGGTGCCAGCAGATAAGAGTAGTATTGCACAGGTAAGTATAAATTATGTTTCAATTTGGAAAAATGAAATTTCGGTCTGAAAATGTCAAAATTGAGAAAATGTGATTAAAATATATCAAAATCCTAAAATTTTGAATAAGTCTGTTGCACATAGGCATGAGAAAGTAGGGTCTTTGGTAGGGAGATTGCAGAATTGCATTGAGCACTGGCTAGAGGAGGAGCCAGGAGATATGTTAAGAGTAGTTATATATGAAGGTGTAAATGACAGAGCAAGTTGGTATGCGCCAGTCAAAACAAGCTGTAGTGCGTTTGATAAGCTTTCCTGGTCAGTTCTTGGTTAGAATCTGTGAGCAACTTGAGTTCAACATGACATGAGTTAGAATCTGTATACTGTCAAACCAGTGAATAAAGGCCACACTTAGGAAAGGATATTAAGAGTCCTTTATTGACAGGTGACCTTTATTTGGTGGTCATTTTGTCATGAATGTTTCGTGGCTTTAAAATGGCCTTTATTTACAGGGTGACCTTTATTTTAGAAGTGACCACTAACACTGTTTTGACTGTAAAGGGAGTACGCTCGCGGTCCTCAACCTTCAAGGGCAAGAAGTGTTGATAAACACAGTAAATAAATTTGTTGTAGTGTATTAAAAACAGTAGTACTAAGCCACATTGACATGTGTACTCCACACTGATTTGAGATTGCTTTAAATGTCCATAAATTGTGCATGGAAGAAAAAATAATGCTGCAGATGATTTTCTCAGCAGGTGTACTGACTGTGATGATTGGTCAGTTGTTGAGTGGATTTTCAACATTCTAGATGACAAATAGGGAAAGTATACTTTTGACTATTTTGCTTGTCACTACATTTGTACATACTAAATGTAAATATTTCATCTTGAGATACTGGTGTCCAGGTACAGTTGCAGGAATAGATACTTTTGAGCAACTTTGGGCTAACGAGAACAATTGGTTTGTACCACCACCAAGATTTATGGTCAGATGCATCTGTAACAAGGTATAAAACTATGCCATGAAATGTTTTAATTTCAATGAATAATTTCATATTGTTATATAAAAATTACTTTCTATTAAGTTTCTTTATAATTATAATGTTATTGCTAGACACACAAAAATGTAATGTTTGTTCTAAGTTCTGTGTGTTAATCAATTAGTTTTTCACACCAATCAATTTTACATATTTCAAATTCTAACTTCTATAGATATGTTTTATCACCTTAGATTAGATAATTAGTTTTAAGCTTTATCAAAACTGACTTAGGTCAATCTGCCATATGGCTTCAATAAGTTATTATAAGTTATCAATTAAGTATTTCCTGCCAATATGTTTCAATTCTGAAATTCTATTGGTCAAAATTTACAAAGGGTCCAGCCCCTATTCTCATTGATTATTTTGTTATTTATTTATTAAGTGAGTCTTTACTAGGTCTTCGGAAAGTCTACACTAAGTTTTCAATTAAGTAACATCTGGATTTATTAAATTAGTCTTCGCTTAGTCTAAAAACAAGTTACATCTGAATTTTATGTCATCTGGTTTCTCAACTACATTTATTGGAATAGAATATTAACATTTTGCTGTGAATAAATAAAGATAATGAAAATACTGAATTAGACTAGTTGTAATTGATTCCAAGACGTACACATTTGGTACCCTTATATGCAAGGGGTACCAACAACAAAGACACTGTGCAGCCGAGGTGTTGGATACAATCGGGGCGGTCGGCCGAACAAGCTAATTCCCCATCGACACATAACCAGGAGCCAACACCTCAGCCCGGCCCTCGGTCACACATCAATAAAATAAAGACCAACAAATGCAGTGGTAATTTAGTGGCACCATTTTGGCCACATCTGATTCAGCCTGTTGATCGTTCTTACAAATCGGGGTTTTGGCAGATGTGGTATTTTTGACAGATGGCTGTTGAGTTTTAGATTGATAGCTATAAGATTATGAGAAGCGTTGTGCTATATTTTTTCAGTCAGGTTTAAATTTGACACAATGAAGAGAAGAAGTTTTATTTGTTTGTTTGTTTATTTTAATTTTGATGCCCCTGTTCAACAATCAGAGTCATATGAGGTGAACAGTTTATCTAACCACTGGGAATAACCAGTACTAGACTCCATCCTCCGTAAGCAAAGGCCTACTCTCTCACATAAGGTGACATGGTCGGTAGCTGGACTCGAACCTGCAACCCTATGTAAGTGAGAGGTTTTGGGTGTATTCAAGAAGACGAGGTAAAGAAAACAGGCTATTCAGACAGTTCTTTTTCGGATAACGGACAAAAGATGGCAGATTATCTCATAAATTCTAAAAGTGACAGTAGTGTGGAGAAGTATTATTCTTATTTAATGAAATGGGAAAATTATATCAAATCAAAGGGAAACAACAGTGTTCTAACCTCGCTAATTCTGATAGCTATGTCTCAGAAGTGACGAATATCCCCTAACACTGCTTTGACAAGATATTTCAGTTACGTTACTGGCTATTACTTAGGAATACCAACTGAAAGAGAAGCACTTTTACCCTCCAGGGGTCATACACATGACACAGCCCCACATATTGGTGAACAATTCTGCCAAGTATTTCAAAATTCAATAAAATTATAGATAAGTTACTGACTTAAGACATAGATTACTAAGTGGACACCAAAAAAGTACTGATTTTTTACCTTTAACCTCTAAATGTGACCTTGACCTTGGAGGTCTTTCATATGACACATCACCAAATAGTGCTATCATATCTGCCAAGTATTTCAGAAATCCACCAAAACATGACAAAGGTACAGAGCAGACACGAAAACTAAACCCATTTTTTTACCTTCAAAGACTTAGTCACTCACAGTGCCCTTTAAGGTACGGACCTAGACCTTTAGAAGGACTAATTGCCACATACTGATGAACATTTCTGTTAAATATTTCAGAAATCCACTCATAAAAGATAAAGTTACGAAGTTTTGTTAAGAACAAAAGTGAGGACCAGGGTGGATCCTGTGAAATTGGAATATGCTTACTCAAATGCAAAACTAATTTCCTGTCAGTAGGTGGATTTGACTGGGGTAGATTATGAAGTAACACTTTTTTTCAAGATTGAAAACTTGCATGAAGTTTTGGAGATTAATAAACTGGTTTGAAACTATTCCACTGTTGCAGTGCACCAAAGGAAGTTGGATTTGTACAGACAGAGTCATCGGGAACCATTTTAAGAGATTAAGGGTCTCACTGAGGGGCAACAAGAAGTGAACATGTTAATAACACTAATTATGCTCAGAATAGCCATTAATTTGTTGAAGTACACATTTTTGAAGTATATATACAGTACAACCTCTCCAGAGTGACCCTCTCTTGAGCAAAAACTTCCCTTCAACAACAGCATGATTTTTTCCAACTACACAATTTAACTGTTTATTTAACCTCTCTAGAGCATCAACTTCTCAACAACAAGAAACATGCTGCATTTCTTAAGTCACTAGATGCATTTAGGGGCAGGTAAGATAATGGTTGTTTGACTGAGTTTTACACCCTTTCCAACAGTCAGAGTCATATGAGGCGGACAGTTTTCCTAATTATCGTTACTGGGAAGAACCAGTACTGAACTCCCATCCTCCGTAAGCAACTGCCCACTTTCTCATATTAAGAGATACAGTCAGGGCTTGAACCTATGAACCTCTATCAGTGAGAGGTTACAATGACTTGAAGTTTAAGCGACCTTAACAACTTGGCCACAGAGCCAGGTCTTCCTAATAAGTGGCATAAGGATATTATAAATAAATGGTGCTATGTGTTTATTTAAATATTTGTTTTGATTATTTAATTGCCTTATACTCTTATCAAACTTAAAACTTGTTATTTATAATGTCACAATTCATAAGCCTTTGTCAGAAAATAACCTGAAGAAATTCATAGTCTCTCAAAATAAACTAGAACTGTCACAGAGGTGACTAATACCCCCGCCGCCACTTTGACACTAAGAATGTGATAGTACACTATACAACTAAATTCAAGGGGACATAACTCTGCAATGAGTGGATCACTGGGCATGAAAATTGTGTCTTACACATCTACATTGAATAGTGATAATATCACCAATTATTTAATCAGAAAAACATTGAAGTTATTTTGAAACTTTGTTTTGATTCACCAGAGTCACAGTTGAGTGACCATTGTCCATGCTATATAAAGCGAGACAGAGAGTGATGCGGTCTTTTTGTACTTGAAAGTCGGACTGTAAACACCTAATCCCACCCTCCGCACCCTTGTGTTATAGAGTTGTCTGGTTGTCGTTTGTTTACATGGAAAAGGTCCATCCAGGGAAACACTTGTGTACTTTATTTGTATAAACCATTTGATTCAGAATATTATGTATAATGATCATACACATGTAAATAAGTGTGTAAATCATGGATAAGTAGGCAAATCTGTCACTTATGAACAAGTTATTACCGTAAGTTAATAATGGAATAAATACTTTGAAACCTTAAATTACTTGAAAACAATTTTTTACAACAGATAAGATAGTAGTAGTATCAGATCCATATAAGATGAATAATATACAGTAAACCCTTTCAAGAGCGGCCCTCTGTAGAGCAACAACCTCTCTTTAACAAACCTTCAAAATTTCCCGAAGTTGATATTTACTGTAAATTCAACCAGAGGTTGTACGGTATACTACATTGACCCAAATTGCTGCCAAGTATGATTTATGATTGCAGTGCCCAAAGGAAGAACTGTGGATACAAAAAACAAGGAAGGCGACAAGTGATCAGCAGCAATTTCTACCATTATAGGAAGGACATCTTCAGTAATAACATATTCATAACACAATATTGACAATATGGAAAAGTTGTGTTACATTAGGTCCTTAGCTCGGTGAACACTAGTGCTACCCTAGCATAATAGGACCAAACAACTAAGACAGTGTAAATTCACAAAACATGGTGAGTGAAAAGGAAAGATGTGCTAATTATTCAATAGTCTTAGACACCTAGTAAGAACTGTGACTTAAGGAAGAACATTACATCTAGTTGAAGAAGAGTTCAATTTGAGACAAGTTTATTGGCATATGGATTAAAATGACATTTAATAGTGCTTCCACTTCTGCTGTTTATAAGTTGCTATGGGTTACATACTATTTTAAGTAATCTGCATTACAACTATAGCAGAGTTCATTTGTCCCTAAGAACATATATTACAAAACTGGTTTGTCCGGTCGAATAAGTCAAGATAGTAAACGCTGTGTATTGAGCTGATTATAAACATTTGAATAATCAGTTTTAGCAATTCTATTTACTGACAACATCAAGTTCAAATTCAATGCTTTATTAGAGCCTTTAAGAGGTCTCAAAACGTCAACATTTAGGATATTGCATTAGGCCACACCAATTTAATAACTTGTTCATCGGATTTGCCGCTCGCTTTTTATCAAAATTAGAAAAATAATATTATTTTTTGTTTTTTGCTTCCGACCGCTTGCTCGTGCCGACATCTTTTTTAAAAATCCGGAACGGTACGGTGTCCCGGATTTTATCACTACAATATTGTATTCTGCGGTGTTGCTCAATTATATATGCGGCTCTCTTTACGATACCGAGATAGTATAATATCGTAGCTGATTTTTTAAATGGAATTTATTCGGTAATTCCGAATATTTAAACTTAAGAAGAATGTTAACTGCACGCGATATCATAGACAATCAGAAACACGTCGATTATCGTAGATAAGACCATAGAAAATATAAGTAGCGAGAAATAGGAATACGGGTGACGTTAGTTCCCAAGATGGTAGCGCTCGTGGCCTAATCCAACTGTTTGCGACGGCGAGACTCTTTCGATTTTGCCCAGCCTTCAAAAACTGAATATTTAATTTGTTGTGTGTGGAAAAATCACGCATTAAAACCCGTTTGGAAAACGAAACTAGTGCAAGAATAACTGCCGGTGTCATGGTAAAAATCGCCTATTCTCGAAAATTCATTTTTTCAAATAATAGTTTATATGACACGTCACCGAAACGTTGACAAGTTAAACTTAAACCAACTTTCGTTAGCCCATGGTACCCATTGTAAAGAACGATTTAGAATAGCACTGTTCAGACGGTAGTTGTACACGGAGTGGCTAAAGTACGTTGACATCGGTTATCAGTAGTCAAATTAACATGCAAAGTAAAATTTTAAGTTCCATATTAAAAATTTGACTTTGGCACAGAATTTTATGGCACATTCACACAGATTATTGTTATTTCTATCGATTTAAGTATACCAGTATACTGAAGATATCTTAGAATATTTGATGTGGGTCTATCCTTCACTCATGGTTCTAGTTTATATAGGAATTAAGGGTAAATTCTTTTAAAAAATGTCTCCAAAATTAAACAGTTATATCTTGTGTCCAAGTTGTGTACAGTGTCATTCCAGTGATAGATCCAGTATACAATATTATGTCGTTTTAATTTAGTAATTGTAACAAGAATATGGTATACATTGTATTGTTCTGTAAGTTTAATATATTTTTAGTGTGTTTCTTTATGGGTGATTTATCAATTTTCATATAAAAAAAGAATAGAATAAAGACATTAAAAGTGTTTTCACTGGTAAACCTAAGGGTTATTGAAACTAATAAAAATACAGAATCGTTATTTGCTTGATCACGTGCTTGTTTGAAATAGAAAAGCTTTTTAGATTTTTATTCGCTTGTTCGCTCGCTTGTTTGAAAGAAGGAAAATAAAAAATAAATTTTTTTTTCGCTCGTTCGCTCGCTCGGTCAAATTGGAAAAGTAAAAAATAATATTAATAAAAATATTTCGCTCGCTCGCTTGCTCTTTTCAGAAAAAAAATCCGATGAACAAGTTATTAAATTGGTGTGGCCTTAGGTGCAATTTTTTGTATGTAGAAATATCAACATAATGTTTAATTCTGCAAGAATGAGGCCCAACATTCAGTGATGCGACAGTCGCCTTATGCGATGACAAATGGGCACAGGTTTCCAGAAAACTGGTTTTTCCTGGGCGAGTTGACCACGTTTGCAGTTTTTCAATTAAAAGCAACAATCTTTCAACACAGTTGATATAACATGTCTATTTATATATATGGAATATTGTATATTATTGTAATTATGATAATGATACTTCACTTATTGCCGTATTGTTTCAAGAACATGTACATGAAATCATATCATTCCAAATGCTGCCAGACTGTAAGAGTCTTGCAAATCGTGCAAATCACACAACAGTGCCTGTTGTTTTTGTGTTTATGTGATAGTTAGACTCAATAATCCAATTCAAGTCGTGATTTTGCCGACTTGGGGTATAAGGCATGCACATGCATATTAATTTGAAATGAACTGATTGTAACATGGAAGGCGGTCCATGGCATATAAATCACCCTAAACTAGGGGATCCACTTTCCTCGGTATTTTATTTTATATTGCTACTCGGTTTTTCTTGGAACAAGCAGTTGCTTAGGCAATCTGGGAGTTGCACATAGGTCAGATCAGGAAGTCAAAGCTAGACAGGGCTATTCAAATAATATTGAAACATGAGCATGGCTAGTCAGTTTGACCATGGCTGGTCAATGTCAGTATGAGCATGGCTGCTCAGGATTTGACTGTCCAGGGCCGGGCTGTATGTCTTTTGGCCAGGGTTGGCCAATAGCTGACCTTAGCTGATAAATGTTTGTATGACCATGGCTGGTCAATAATGGTGTTGTCTGAAAAAGACTTCCCTGATCAAATTATTTATTGACAAAAACATGCATGTCTGCTCCCCAGGAAAGCAGACACTATTTGGATATACCCACTGATGTCTTAAGATATCACGGCCTAAATTCCCCATCTAATTCTAATAAACCTGATACTTCTCTTGTATTATGATTGTACTAATTGTTGCAATAAATTGTTTTGTGTAATGGTAGTTCAGTTATAATAAGTTTATCAAAATAAATTTCAAGTTTCAATTCAATCCTTTGAAAAATGTCAAAGTAGTTCGCTCCACATATAAAGACTGCCATTGTACACTATATGGCTAAGTTCATGGGCACTTAACTCTGGAATGAGTGAATCACTGGGAATGAAAATTGTGTTTTGCACACCTACACTTGATATTGATAACATATTTCAATTTTCAATTCCATCCCTTGAAAAATGTGGAAGAAGTTCGCTCCTCAAACTAAGACTGCCATTGTACACCATATGGCTAAGTTCAAGGGCACATAACTCTTGAATGAGCAAATCACTGGGAATGAAATTTGTGTCTTGCACACCTACACTTCATGGTGATAACATATTTCAAGTTTCATTGCAATATCTCAAACTTTGTTAAAAAAAAACATATCTTCATTATTTGTTTACAGTAAAATAGAAACACTGTAATGGTACCATTATGATTTTCATCAGTTGTAGTATAAATGTAGCCTTTGGTTATCATATTAGACTAAGTATTTCAATCTTAGTGGCTTGTGAATTAAATAATACAGTCATACCTGTACTAGCAGCCACCTCTGAATAATGTCCACCCTTTGAATAAAGGCCATTTTTTAAAAAACTGTTATTTAAAACAAAATGACCTTCAAATAAAGGCCATCTGTCAATAAAGGTCACATTTTGTCATTCCTTTGGGTGACCTTTGTTCACAAGGTCTACCTGATCTAAACATTCCATGAAAACTGAATGCTTCAACAATTCATCCTAAGTCAAGTCAACAATATTGTCCAACCAAGAAACCAACAGTACCAAAATTACCAGCTATAATCCACTTGATAAATCATTTCACCAGATTTCCAATGATCAAGTCTGTCAACGACAGCCAAAAGAAAAACAGACATATTCCAGTCTTTTTTTAACATACAGAAAACTAAGTGATGAAGAACCAGATTATCAATTGATTATTGTTTCGTTTTATTTCATTTGTTTCATTGGAATTATTTCTGATTTAAGCATATTTAAGTTATATACCAGTACTGCAGCTGATTCAAATGAACTGTATTCTAACCAGTACTATCTTGCCCTAGCTTTTACAAGAAGTAGACAACTTCACTAAATAAGGAGTAAAATTGACCTTTTTATTGATTTTCAAAGAAGGGTATGACCTACCACATCTGGGATTTGAACCATGAGGGTCGGAGTTTGTCCAGAGCACTGGACTACAGTCAAAGCTGTGTTTTGTTTGAATAGAAATTAATTTTAGTCATAAATCATTTCTGAAAAATGGTGATTTAGAATTTTGTCTTGCAGATCCCTGTAATATCAGACGAGATTTCAAGCAGGGAAAAAACCTTGACGTATGCATACATGTATGTGCACACTCATATTAAAAAACCAAGGAATGAAAAGTTTGTACTTTGTGTTTTAGACAAAAAGTCTTTGTATATTCTGATTATTGAAGCCTGAATAAGCAATTTTATTTGAGAAGATTGCAGAATGACCAGAAAAAAGTCCCCAAGAAACCTATGGTGCAAAAGCAAGATTTTGGGGTTAGAAGATGGAAAAAATTAATAAAGCTGCAAATTTCTGGAATCCATGTATAACTTAAAAACTGTTTGTTCCTGACACTTCAAATCTTCCATGATGATAAACATTTATCAACGGTATCTTTTTTAATGATTTTTACATCAGCTTAGAATCTTTAAAGATGACTACCATAATCCCAATCTTCATTCGGCTTAAGATTAATTTTTGAATTGTCATATAAAAACATTCTATGCAATAAAAACTGTCAAGTTACTATAGTAGTAGCTTTTTCTAGTATTTTAGCATTGAAAGGTTTTTAATCAATTTATATTTTGTAGTAATAGACATTACAAAGCTCTATCAAAGCACTGAAAGTACTGACAGACTTTGTCGTATTTTCGCTTTTTCGCATTTTGGCTTTGTCTTGGCGAAAAAGCAAAATTATGACATGGTGTAAATCAGCCATCATATGTTTCAGCACTACTTTAGTAAATGAAACTGCTTTCAA
This sequence comes from Lutraria lutraria, assembly GCA_964023205.1. NCBI lineage: Eukaryota > Metazoa > Mollusca > Bivalvia > Venerida > Mactridae > Lutraria > Lutraria lutraria. The sequence goes on from OZ026845.1 coordinate 12,178,098, forward strand.
TATAAGTAAATCTTGTTACCTCAACAGTTTATGAATGAAACTTCAATGTGTATGAATACTTAATTATTATACTTATAAGTTTTACAGTTTAAATTGCCAAAACACTTTAATATTTTCCAGAACTCCAACTTTTATCAAAGTCTGCAAATTATACATATACAGCAAGTGGTACTATTTTCTGTCCTGTTATTGGGGCGAGGGTAACTATTTTGAATATGATGATATAGGAAAGTATCACCTTCCATAAACATAGATTTGGTACTTTAGTAATCAAGAAGTAATTCGAGATGGCAAACAAGATGTGTTTCAAAAACACAATGCCCCCTCTGGGTGCCCTTTAACTTGAAAATGCACAAAATAAACAAAGGACCATAATTCTGTCAAAATGATCGAATCACAAAACCTGGATATGTGTGGGGGTTCTTGGTAACAACAAGTCTGTGAAAGTTTCGTCAAAATCCCATGAAAAATGTAGGAGTAATATCCTAAAAGAAATGTACAAATGTTTTTAAACACCATGACCCTGTGACCTTGACCTTTGACCTACTGACCTGAAAATGCCCAGGTCCTGTAGAGATTGTCATGAGGAACATACATATGAAGTTTGATGAATGTAGGTGCTTTCATTCTCCATTCAAAGAGATTTTAGATAAAGTGTAATTAACTACTTGAGGTGTATAGGTAAAAGAAATTTAATTTTAGTAAAACTCCTAGATAACTTAAGTCTGGTACAACCTGAATTGGTGTGTTGTCCTGATTAAGACATAGTTCTGGGTGCATACCACGTTGCTTGTAGAAATGTATTAAAACTGTGAAACCATTTTGATCCGACATAGTTTGTTGGAGCCATCTATTGACGAAGTTCATGTTTCGAGATTCAAAACATCAAAAGATTCAAGGAAAACCATCTTCAAACAGGGATCAGTCTACTTCTGGATTTAAAACTTTAACTATATACACTATTAATTTTGAAGCCAAATGGGGTAACCCACAGGATACAACCCTGCAGCACACCTATTTATTGTGTGTGTGGATTTGAAAGAACGTTTCTTATTCGGACCAGAAGAAAAAGTTCATTTAAAAAAGGCGGCCTGTGAGACCAAAACCATGAATATCATTTAATATGCCATATTTCCAGGTGTCACGGGCACTTTTAAAGATGAAGAATACAGCCTCTGAATATTCTTTCTTTATAAAAACCTCTCTCAGAAAAGTCTCAAAGTGCACAAGGTTGTCAGCTGTACCACATTGGTGATGGAAACCACTGTGTACATTGACAAGGTTGTTAGATTCAAAGAACCAAACAGGTCCATTGTTTACCCTTCTTTCCAGTGCTTTTCAGATAAACTATTTCTGGTAAAGCTATAGGGTGATGATCATAATGAAGCCCGGCTTAGAAATAGGTAATAGCAATGCTAGGAAGAAGCTAGTTCATCAGAATTCCATACATTATTAAACGTATCATGTAAACAAGACCGCTGCGTTCAATAAACGCGTATGCCCCCGGTGGCATGCTTGTGCAGCAACAGCCCATTTGAACAATGTCAAGGTCAAAGTCAGTGTTTGATAATTATGGGTGGATTGAGAATGGTCATAGGCAACAACTGTTGAAGTATCAAAGCATTCTAGCAGGTGGTATTGGTGCTAGACAAAACTGTAAAATCTACTTAACCTGGTACAGAATCATTCTAAGTCCAAATTAAGTCAAGGTCAAGGTCAAAGTGGGATTTCTTGATACGGGTGTATTGAGAATGATCATATGCAACAACTGTAGAAGTATGAAAGTGTTCTAGCAAGCGGTATTGATGCTAGACGAAACGGTAAAATCTACTTAACCTCGTACAGAATCATTCTAAGTCCAAATTAAGTTAAGGTCAAAGTGGGATTTCTTGATACGGGTGTGTTGAGAATGATCATACGCAACAACTGTCTGTAGAAGTATGAAAGTGTTCTAGCAAGCGGTATTGATGCTAGACGAAACGGTAAAAACTACTTAACCTGGTACAGAATCATTCTAAGTCCAAATTAGGTCCAGGTCAAAGTGGGATTTCTTGATATGGGTGTGATATTGAGAATGATCATATGCAACAACTGTAGAAGTATGAAAGTGTTCTAGCAAGCAGTATTGGTGCTAGACGAAATGGTAAAATCTATGGTACTTAACCTGGTACAGAATCATTCTAAGTCCAAATTAAGTCAAGGTCAAGGTCAAAGTGGGATTTCTTGATACGGGCAGATTGAGAATGATCATATTCAACAACTGTGTAAGTATCAAAGCATTCAAGCAAGCGGTATTGGTGCTAGACGAAATGGTAAAATCTACTTAACCTCGTACCGACGGAAGGACGAACGGACGGACGGACAGGGCAATCACTATATGCCCTGACATCAAAGATGCCGGGGGTTTAAAATGAGAAAGAGCATGAATAGGTGTGTTTAAGAAATTCGTAATGAACTTGTCTGGACCAGAAGATTTAATTGTACTTCTCTTGGTTTTGGAAAAGAAATTAACTTGTTCTTCTATCTTCCCTGGTCTTGTGTGCCTGGTACTTGATCTAAATCTATGTAGCCTAACATTGCTAAGGGATTTTTACATGGAAAGTTGGAGATGATACTTGTGGAAGTGACCCACTTTCCCATCTTTATTTCATCAGCATGTCCGTCTGACTATGACCAATCCAAACAGCAGAGGCGAATTTGAAACAAGTGTTTTATAAACATTGTGCCCCCTCCGGTTGCCCTTTTTGAAAACGCACCTGTAGGTCCTGTAGAGATTGTCATGATGAACCAAGATATGAAGTTCGATGATTGCAGGTGGTAGCGTTTTGATTTAATAGGCAAGGTTAAATTTCGGTACAGGCAAACAAAGGGCCGTAAATCTGCTAAAAATGATCGAATCACAAAACCCTAACAATATGTGCTGGTGAACTTGGTGACAATAGTTCTATCAAAGTTTGGAAAAAAACCTGGAAAAATTAATAAGTAGTTGCAAACAAAAGAGTATTTCTCTATGTATTACATATGCACAAAATAAAGAAAGGGCCATAATTCCGTCAAAATTTATCGAATCATAAAACCTTTACAACATGCATTGGGTATCTTGATAACAATAGTTCCATGAAAGTTTTATCAAAATCCCTAGAGAAAACAAGGAAACAAGAGTATTTTGCTGTTACAATCACACAAAATAAACAAAGGGCCATAATTCCGTCAAAAATTATCGAATGTTCTTGGTAACAACAAGTCTGTGAAAGTTTCGTCAAAATCCCATGAAAAATGTAGGAGTAGTATCCTAAAAGAAATGTACAAATGTTTTTTTAAACACAATGACCCTGTGACCTTAACCTTTGACCTACTGACCTGAAAATGCTCAGGTCCTGTAGAGGATGTCATGAGGAACCTACATATGAAGTTTGATGGATGTAGGTGCAGGCGTTTTGATTTTATAGGCAAGGTTAAAGTTTGGTACAAACAGACAGACAAACAGAGGCCAAAAACAATATGCCCCCGATCTATCGATATGGGGGCATAAAAAGAACTCATTTGGGAGCTGACTATTACTTGTGAAAAGTTAGACAATAGTGAGGATGTTTTTGACATTGTTACTTCGCTGCCTATAGAGACAGCAGAAAGTTCAATCCCTCCGACCTCCACAAACTCTAAAAGCCATGACAAACTGCAAATGTATGGTCTAATGATGACTTTTAGAGGGCTAACTAAACCCTCAAGGAAGCCCTTACGAAATTTAATCTGAGACCAACTGATGAAAATCTTAACTCCTTTCATATTTCAAGAGCAAAAGCTCTAAACAAACATTTTTAAAAACACGAAAAACTAGGTAGATATATAGTTTGTCTCAGAACTAAATAATCGAACCAGGATTAAAAAGATGTGGGATAAGATCCATAAATAGATGGGAAAGGCTCATCTCTAATTAATCATTTGTCTGTTGACAACAATAATACAGACTAACCTCATGTAGAGGCACTAGCAACAATGACTGCATTTCAAACAGTCTCCCTCTGAGAATCATTCAGAAAAGATGAAATTGAAGAGAAGGAACTTGTTGCTGGATGGAGATAGGTCTTTGCATTGGCATCATTCATTATTTATTGTCTGACCAATTGTAAAATTTTGTTTTATGGCATATCAACACAAATTTAGCAGACATATTGGATTTACATCATGCATAATCAACATTGAAATACAATAGTTTTCAATATTCATCAATATCAAATGTTAAAAGTGTTTACTAGGCCTAATTCTGAAGTTGAATAATTATAGCAATTTCAAGTTTTTACACAGTTAATATGCCCAAAATTACATTGTGTGCTTTATACGTCTCAATATTGACTTTTTAAAAAGAAATTCATCGTAAGTAAGATAATAGTATTCTTTATTCCTCTTACATTTGTAATTAGAATGATAGAAATACAGTTGAATCTCGTTTTGTCAAACTCGCTTATATCAAAATTTCGGTTATGTCAAACTGTTTCTTTGGGTCCCGATTTTTTTGCTCTTTATCTATATGAAATTAATCCGCTTACCTCCAATTCACTTATCTCAAAATTTCGTTTATGTCAAAGTATATTTTTGTCCCCGTAACTCTAATTAACATGTAGTTTGAGTTGTTTATCTCAAAGTTGGAGCTGATCGGCGAACAATGGACGCTTTCACACCTATTGTGACATTTTGCTAATTGAACTAAATGCTCCGGGAGATTTACAATCGTGTGACAAACGGAAACCGTAAGTGTAGTGTAGCATGATAATAATATCTGGTACATTGTATTTGACTTAATTAAAACTATGGTAGGTAGGGTAAACAAATACTAGTAGTACTCAATCACGTATGACTTCAGCTTCAGTGTCCATCCGAACACTATGATACTCGTAGGTTTAAGTTGAAAATCGAGTACGAGTACTCGCCACCTCTGACAGTGTTGGATTTGCAAAATGATCAGTGTAGCTTGATAAAAATAATTCATTCCGAAAGCATGATCGACTTTGCAAGGAACACGCTCATCTTACTTTGTGTACGGAAAGCGTACATATCCGAAAATATGTGAAGCTAGACTCATCGTGTTTTCGAATTCATACAACAAATTTCAATATGCGTGATAATTTATTATATTACGGCCCAAAATTCGACCTAACATACTCTTTCTTGTGAAAAATATCTGAAGTTGGGACATTGATTGTTTATATGAATTATTATGAATAGATGCATTTTTTGTTTCTTCTCTACGTATGTACGTGATTTATTCAAGCAAAACGAAAGTAACATACAAGCATTGTAATAAATGCTATACACAAAAAATACTTTAAAAATGTATAATTATATAATATTTGTTTATCTCAAATTTCGCTTATCTCAAACTAATTTCCACGGTCCCTAGGAATTTGAGATAACGAGATTCAACTGTATAAGGAGTCAGTCAAATTTAGATTTAAACAGCAAAAACAACATTTTTTCAGCCATTTTGGATTATGGCGGTCATTTTGGATTGAACTCTAGGGAAAAAATAATTTTAAATCAGGTCTTTTATCAATATACATCATCGTGGATAACTAAACTCATTTGGTCAAACAGTTTTTGAATTATACATTGATTCCAGAAATACCTAGTTTTATTTTTAAGGAATGTTCCTATAGGTATAAACCTCATTTTGTTTTAACAAAACAGTGACACCTCTCATCTGCCTTGAAAAATTATATAATAACAAGGACTTGTATGTATATAAGTCCTTGATAATAAATACCACTTGCAGACTTTACAGTTTTGATAAAAGTTGGAGATAATTTGCAGAATTTTGTTTATTTTGAAAGCATGTGAAATAGTTTGGCGATTTAAACTGTAAAACTAACAAGTCTGATAATTAATACTCTGATACACACGAAGTTAATTCATAATCTGTCCAGGTAATAAGATTTACTATGTACTGGAAATAGTTTCATTCACAAAAGTAGTGCCACAATCTAATAATGACACAGGGTCAGAAGTTGAGTATAGACAGTTTATATAAAGTTCATTGTGTGCATACAAATCAAAGGGCTGAAGGTACTAAATTTGTTTGGGTTTTCAGCTAGTAATTCTCACTGTATGTCATGACTTTTGGAGTGTAGCTTTTCCTTGATACTTGTGGTTAATTGGCTTAAAGATGTACATTTTCAAGACTTATTATACTTGACCCTCAAATTCTTATCATAATGATGATAATACCCTTGTTGAGTATTTGTTCATGAATTGTTCATGAATTGTTCATCAAAGTTCATTAAATGTTCATCAATGTAAGTCATCAATAGGTCATGAACCTAAATTTCACAAACTGTTGATCAGCTGAAGTCTGTGAACAATTAATGGAATTTCACAAACTTTTTGTCAACTTCATAAGTTCACAAAATATTCATGAGCTTATTCATGAATTGTTCATCAAAGGTTCATTAAACAAGAGGGCTATGATGGCCATATATATCGCTCACCAGATAAAAATACTCTTTGAGAAAATTATCATCAGCCTTTGTCAAATTACAAACTTGGTAGATGTCCACCAGACAATGCTACATACAAAATATGTAAGCTCTAGGCCTTGAGGTTTTTGACAAGAAGATTTGTTTTCGTTTTCCTATATTAGCCTATATACATCAAGTGAACCCTAGGGTGGGGCCAATTTTGACCCTAGGACAATAATTTGAACAAACTTGGTAGAGGTCCACTAGATGCTGCACACCAAATAACTAAGCATTAGGCATTGTAATTTCTGACAAGAAGATTTTTAAATCTTCCTATATAAGTCTTTATAAAATCAAGTGACTCCAGGGGCGGGTCCAATTTTGACCCTAAAACAATAATTTGAACAAACTTGGTAGAGGTCCACCAGACAATGTTACACATAAAATATCTAAGCTTTAGGCTCTGTGGTTTTGGACAAGAAGTTTTTTAAAGCTTTTTCCTATTGGTATTGGTTGCCATGGTAACCAGAGTTTATAATGAAATTAATTTTTTTACAACTTTGGTAGAGCTTCATGCGAGGAACATCCATTTTAAGTTTTGTTGAAATTGGCCAACTGGTTAAGAAGGAGATGTTATTTAAATAATTGTTGACGCACCCATGCACACACGCATGAAGGACATCATGGGATCACAATAGCTCACCATGAGCACTTTGTGCTCTGGTGAGCTAAAAATCCATGAATAGATCATGAACCTTATGAAAAACATCTTTAGATAAAGACTGCCTAAGGTTCCTGAATTATACAAAGTTCATGAACCAAATGCACAATTTGTAGTTCATAAATAAATAACATGAACTATTGATGAATAAGCATTTTGTGAACTGTTCATCAAATTGTCAACAGGGATAGGCCTTTAATCTTTTAAGGATTGTTTTATTTAACACATTTAAACTTTGTTCCTTACAGTACTCTCAGTGCTTTGATTTTTTCAACTTATAGCCCCAAAATATCGCTTTTGCACCATGGGATTCTTGGGGACTTCTTTGTTGTTGTTATTCACCACAAACAGAACCAATATATCAAAAATGGCTTATGTACTAATTCATTCCCCCCAAAATTATGATGACTGGCCTAATGTTGTTTGAGTAAAGTAAAAACTATGTTATTCACACCTTGGATTGTAAACATGTCGAAATTAGGTACACCATTACCACATTGAAAAGGCAAACCATTGCAGCTTTCAAGACAATCTTCTTATAGCGAGTAATTTCTGAGGTTTTATGACAAGTGAGTGGTTTGTGTTGATTTACTTTCGAGGAAACAACTCGACCGCGAAACTCATCTACTTAAAATGCGCAAAATAATTTCTTGGTTTGAGTTGGTAACAAGTCAGTTGTAAGAATTGCACATGGCGTTAAAGGGAGCTAAGAAATCTCGGGTTGTGCAAGAGTTAAGTAAGATTCTTTGTTTTCAGTTTTACATTGTATAGCCCCACAAACAAAGTTTGTCATTGGGTATATTGGAGTCACTCTGTCGGTCAGGCTGTCAATCTGTTCGTCCGTCTATGGAGAAAACTTCTTCCACATTCCTTAAGCAATTGCAAAGAAATTCGAAATATATCATCATTATGCACAGCAGTGAAGATGTGCAAGACCATTTTCATGCCCAGTGATTGACACATTCCAGAGTTATGTGCCCTTAAACATAGCCATTTAGTGTACAATAGCACTCTTAGCTCATGAATGATTGTGGAGCAAACTACTTCCACATTTTTTAAGGTAACTTGAATTATATCATCAATATGAAATGTGGATATGCAAGACACAATTTCCATGATCAGTCATCCACTCATTCCAGAGTTAAGTGCCCTTGAACTTAGCCATATAAAAAAGAGATGGTAGGGTATTTGTCACTTTTGTGACAAAGCTCAAGTTTTTTTTAAATAAAAAGAAACAGAAATTGAGCCATTTGTCTGATAATAAAGTGAAATAGTTGGTTCAAATTGAACTTCAGCAAAATATGGCAATAAGTAAGAATATTTTACAGAAAGTTTTAAGAAACCAAACTCAATTCTGATTACTTCTTGTAAATAACAATATTAGATATTTTGTATTTGTTTAAAACAGATGAATGGAAGACACAAATGAATGGTCAGCTGAAAGCTAGTGTCACACCAAAAGAGATGGCTGAAAGTAATGGTTTTAGTTGTTTTTATTAGACCAAAAAAATCTATTGAATCTTATGATTTAGGATCTCTTAGACAGTTTTACTGCTTCATATATCCTCTTCCTTAGGAATCATCAATTAAGGGCTTGTTTGTGTGCTCATTTCAGTATTGTGTTAATTATTTGCCATTCTACTATTGTAACAGGGATGTCAATTAATAGAGCCTGAAATCATATGCAGATGACCATTTTTGCAAAACAAGAACATTGTTTCCATAATTAAAGACGTTCGTGGCAGTTTATTTTCACTGGTCATAATTAACCTGCACGTACATAGTTAACTGTGTTTTGTACAATTTTATGCTGTTGTTTTTTATACCTTTTTGTTTTAATTGATGAAATACTCAACTAATTTTCTGTTCTTAAGATTGTACCAACACTAGAGTTTATAAAAGTGATTATGTATAGACATGAAGGAATATTATTGTTTATCATAATTCCCCCACCCCCAGGATAAGAGTCATGATAATTCCAAAACTAATATGGTAACCTTTGATTTTTTTGCTCATTTTGAATAGAGAATCATAATATCTGACTATCGACTTATGAAGTTTTATCAATTTCCATTATGTAGAATTGTAGAAAAAATGAAAAATGTATCACACTAAATGGCAAAAATGTGGGGAAAAGCCGACCCAAAATTTATCAAAAAATAAACAAAATAATAAGTTATCCACTTTTAACTGAAAATGACCTGATTTTTTAATACATGCATTATTTACAACATAAATCATGCATTTTTCTAATTTCAAAACTTAAGTTTCATTTTTTTACAAGAAAATTTGGAGTATATGAATTTATAAAATAGTGATTTCATATGACTTACTTAAGTTAAAATAAAATGAAAACGAACATGGTGATCTACACTTTTTATTTCATTTTTGAGCATGCAATAAGATGTTCTTCTGATACACAAAGTTTGAACAAAATCTATTATGTGGAAAAAAATCGTGAAACTGTAGCGAACGTCCTTAACTCAGTTCTTATGAAAGAAAAACCTTAAGAGCAGATTAAATGGACCATGATTTGGCCATTTCTTGAGATATTTTCATCACTTTTATTGGGTTCAGGACAGAAAAATCTGAAATTCTGGATATATCGGAAGTATTGTCACCCCTGTCTTTAATTAACCAAAAATGTATAATAATGAATTTTATTATTCTTGTAATCACAGTTTTGATTGTTTTAGATGATGAGCTGATGCCAGTGGGGTATTTGTATACCTATATAAAGGAAATCAGAGTAGTTAGAAAGAAGATGAAGGGTACAGCAATAGTATGAAGAATAAAGTGATTGTCTGCATTTTATACAAACAATGAGCTTAGTATTAATAAGTCACCTAGCTGTGGAAACTTGTCTGGAGCAAATGGAAAAGAAGGGCTCAACAAACTGGTTGTGAAATCAAATCTAAAGATTTAATTGTCTTTCAGAAGCATTACCAAGCTTTATTTAATACGAGCATAAGCAAGTGCTCCAGTTATACTTCTTGTCATTTGTAACACCAATGCTACTAACACTACATTGTAATTAAAAATGCCTCCTGATGATGTTTAACACCATTTTCAACATTATTTTAGTTGAATCATGGCCAACAGTTATCCTTAGACCAGCTTCCCTGGACTTATTAAGGCCTGCACATGTGGAGTATTTGTAATTAGAGTGATATATATTGCAATTAGTGAAATGGCTATTTTTCATCTTCTTAAATGTTTAAAGTTGTTATCTGTATTGAGTTTACAGTCATTTTATTAAAATGTGGCCTGTTGACCTATTTTGTCTCCTCAAAAACTATAATACCTAAATATACAATAACTTGATATATAAATATATTCCATTACTATTTGTGTCAAGATGCTCCAGGGAAATAAGTTTTTCACCCATATATATCACTGCTCGAAAAAACGCGTTTACGGAAGTTTAGTGAAAAATTATATTTCTATAAACTTCACGTTTAAAATTTACTTAGAATATAATGACACTTAAACTCCAAATTTACATTTCTTCGTTTATTTGAAATTTACTTAGCGTTTCATGAAGAACTAAATTCGTGTAAACATCATGTTTAAAATTTACTTAGAATATAATGACACTTAAACTCCAAATTTACATTTCTTCCTTTATTTGAAATTTACTTAGCGTTTAATGAAGAATTAAATTCGTAAACATCACGTTTAAAACTTACTTAGAATATAATGACACTTAAATTTCAAATTTACATTTTTCTGTTGATTTGAAATTTACTAGCGTTTAATGAAGACTTAAATTTATGGAAACTTCATGATTATAATTTACGTAAAGTTTACTTGGACGTAAAGCTTGAGTTTATAATTTTACTTAACTTGATTTGATAATGAAGATACTTTGTTTTGACTCAGTATTTGTTGATATGTAATGTTAATTAATATTAACCCTATCATTTTGGTACCGATTTTTGAAAATTATGCAATTACAACCGAAACGAGTGCATTATTTTATTAGAAAATGAAATTGAGAGTTGAATACCTAGTGACAGTCAAGAGAATGATTTTGAAGATTAAGAATTATTTTGATTTTTAAATTGAGATATTTGAATGATGTTTATATAACGAAGGTTTTACATTATTTTCTATTATTCTAGATAGTTACTTTTTTAGTTGTAGAGGGTCTGGGGGTTGTGGCTAACTAGTACTACTGTTAGTCATGTTCCCCGTTTTCTGCTGTCCATTACTAGATGTATGCCATGTTGTATAAAAGGTATAAATCCACCACAAACGCTGAAAATTTTACTATCTGAGGTTAACACATGCAGTAATAATTGTTTACACAACCTGTATGCATTTGCGCACTGCATCAGTGGTCAGTTTTACAGAGTGTCTAATTTTAGAACAGATTATCAACACAGGAGAGTACACAGGAGAGTGCCAACGGATTTAGATTTAAACTTTGTCTTGGAGTGATATGTTACTTTCAATGAAGAACTGATGCATTCGTTAACTTGTTGACTTGCAAAATGGATGATTATTATTCTTCTGTGTATGGAACTGATGTCTTCTGATGAAGAGTAAAATAGGTATAAATCTTAATATGTTTATGTCTCTTATGTTTAATATGTACTGTATACTTGATTTATATTGATAACCACCTATGATTTTATACATCTACACATCATACTGTACGACGAATATACAATTTATCATATTGAACAGCATTTTTATTACAGCACTTTTTGCATGAAACACAACATAGTCATATCATGCCTGGGCCATGGTAATACAAATGTATATAATATAGATCATACCTATGACAATGATGAGAAATGTCTATCAAGGCTTTTATATTTATATTATTTTTGTATATTTACAGCGACGGCGATGAATGCATCATGATATTTAAAGCTTCTCAAGGAAATGGACAAAAAGGTCAAAGTCAGAAGGGATAGCGGCAGGAGCTCAAACGTAACCGATCGGCATCAACGGAAACTTCTAATCGAAAGATGGCGGATGATTGCCGTCTTGGACTGTCAATCAGGACAACATTTTATGTTATTCAGGATAAGGAGTAATGTTATTCGATGTAATATTGATGAAAATAAAGCAATAACTTTGAAAAGTTTTGTATTTTATTGTACGATACGAAATATCGTGCATTCTGTTTACTATATGTAATAAAGTGAGTCGTATTAATCAGCTAGGTTTAATTTACTGTACTGTGTGAAATTTACTGCAGGTTTTTGTAAAGCTAAAACACCAAGTTTAATGAAATAAAATGTGAATATACTGCATTATATTGCAAGTTTACACGACTCTTAAACACGAAGTTTAATGAAATAAAATGGGAATATACTGCATTATATTGCAAGTTTACATGAATCTTAAACACGAAGTTTAATGAAATAAAATGGGAATATACTGCATTATATTGTAAGTTTACATGAATCTTAAACAAGAAGTTTAATGAAATAAAATGGGAATATACTGCATTATATTGCAAGTTTACATGAATCTTAAACACGAAGTTTAGTGAAATAAAATGTGAATATACGGCATTATATTGCAAGTTTACATAAATCTTAAACATGAAGTTTAATGAAATAAAATGGGAATATACTGCATTATAAACATCGAGTTTAACTACATTTAATATTAGTTTACGGGCGAAGAAATTCCATGTTTACATCAAGTTTACGATGAACTTAAACTCCTGTAAACTCCGGAGTTTACGTCCTTGTAAACTTAAAGTAAACGCCATGTAAACTTCAAGTTTAATTACCAACTTAAATTCGAATAAACGTCATTAAACACTACATATAATGAAGTTTACTTTGAGTTTAAGTTAAAATTAAACGCGTTTTTTCGAGCAGTGTATTTTGAACATCTCATTTACCATGGCTGATCATGTTCACTATTTCTATGATAATCCAGTTTTGTACATTGTTATTTCTATATGATTATGGTCTAATAAATTCAGTCCAGGGAAATTAAAAAACAAACTATTTGTTATTATTCATGATTCATTGACAAAAAATACATTCTAGGATTTATATTTTTGTCATGCTTATGTTAACTGTGTCTGCTCTGGTATCAATCACATTTTGTCTGTATTTACATGTTCTCTCTTTTTACCTATCTTCTTTAACCTTTCAGTTTTTTTGTAAGCTTGCAAACTTAATTCAATTGCAAGCTTACTGCAAGCTTGCAACAAGGTTCCAATACTAAGCTTGCGCAAGCTTGCATGATGTAAGCATGTGCAAGCTTTCAGACTGAAATCAGTTGCAAGCTTGTAGAAGCTTACAACTGCAAGCTTGCCGCAAGGTTCCAATTCTGAGCTTGCAGTAAGCTTCATTTGCAAGCTTGTTGCAAGCTAGCTAAAAGCTTGCAACAAGTACATAAAAAATTTGCAATTTTGGTTTGGGCTTAACCAGTACTAACCACAGTATATCTGCAAGCTACCGCCAAGCTATCCACATAATGTCATTATTCAGAGGTGGTAGACAATTTAACATAGGATGTAAAATCTTCAGTCAAATTTGTCATGGACAGTGTCTGCCTTAGCCAGGGTTCTAACTCTTGATCAGTAGACCCAACACTAATCCATGAGCTAATTGGGCAGGCTCTAATGACATGTCATGACTGTGTATACATGTAAATAGTGTTGATATTTGATATGATTTGTGATTTCTTATCTAAAAGCAGGAAAAAGCAGTTTGATTGATATGCTGATACTGGAAATGTTTATTGTTTGCAAACATATGTTTGCCTCCATGTTGTGTAAATTATTCAATCATATATATAATTGTATTTATCCTGATTCATGGACAAAGGGAGTTATTGAGAAAATGGGCAAACGATAATGATATTTTGTCCAAGAATCAGCTTGGTTTTATAAAAGGTAGAAGCACTGTAGATTGTATATTTGTTTTGTCCTCAATTATTGACAAAATGTTACATAGAGGATCTTGAATGAGTGCTCATTCCTTACTATTTTTATTGAACAAGTTGACTAAACAATATGACACGAGACTCGGAGATCTGCCGAGTGCCATTATTATTGTTTTTGTCAACGTGTTTAATAAAAATGGTAAGGAATGAGCACGAATGTAAGATTCTATTTATCACATTACCATATAAACGATCACAGAAAATGAAAAGACTATAGGATGACCTATATACATGTACAAGACGCCTAGTGTAGACTGTTCACTGCAAAAAAGTAGTGCATGTTTCTATTAATCGTTCGACAATAAAATGCAAGATAAAAGACATAAAATCATTATTTCATTTACTCAAACATAATTTTATTCATATAATTTATTTAAAAATATCGTAGTAGCGTAGTAATACAAAATATGCAAATGTAGTGATTTGGCTAATTTGAATGTTTATTGCATGGTTTAGCAGTGCCAAACGATATTTCCTGGCACTCCTGGACCACAGGTTATGTGACAAAAATGAGAAGAAAAAATTAAACTGTTCTTTTTTGTTACTTTTGATTGTGTATACAGGAACGATATTTGGTTTAAACTGTTTAAACAAGGTGTCTCATCTAAGATGATTAATATTTTAAAATGTAATGTACATAACTGTGAAGTCATGTGTAAAGTCAACAGACCTCTGTCAGATTATTTCAATATTGAAATGGGAATTAAACAGGGTGAACCATTAATCTCCATTATTGTTTGTTTTATTTGTAAATGCTTACAAAACGTAACTGCGGACACTTAAACTCTTGAACAATTACTAATTTTCTCACTATTATTTGCTGATGATACTGCACTGTTCGCTTATTCGAAAGAAGATTGGGGTATAACAGTGAATGTAAACAAGAAAGTTGTTATGGTTTTTAAAAAGACAACCGGGGTGTAACGTTGTCATTTAACATTAAGTTTTACCAGGCACAGCATTCTCTTTCTAATCAAGCAAACAGAGCAACACTGTCACAGAGGAAACAAATATAATAAACTCAAAGAGACACCATTCTCATTAATTCAGAAGAATTGTAGCAAGTGTGGCCTTTGACCCCAAACAGTTTAAATGTACTGCAGCAAAATTTAAATGTGATGTGCACAAAAAGAAAAAGATTTCTTCAAAATGTAGGATTAACAGTATAGTATTTAGATTTATTCATTAATGAAGAATTGTATGTTGAAAATTAATAATAAAACATTTAAACAGGAAAAACTCATATCAGGCTTTTGGCCCGAAGCTCATCAGTGGAAATTGAAACTTATATGCTACAAAACATATGTTTTTATTATAACCAAAGAATAATTGGCTGATAGCGCAAAGCTTGGATGGAAGGTTTGTTTGTTTGTTTATATCGAGTTTTATGCCCCTATCTATCAGTGAGAGGTTACTGTAATTTGAAGTCAGCAACATTAAGCACTTGACCACAGAGGCAGGTGGATGGAAGGTTGTTGCTGACTACAGAGATAATCCTATAAAATCCAACAGTGAAGATGAGAGGCGAATAATTAAAAGCAGAAGCTAGAGCTAAGAAGAAGGCCAAAGCTGAGAAAGCAAAGAAATCTAAAACAAGGAGTTGGCCATACAAGAGACCATCAAATAGATCAGACATCACAGTGTTGAGATATCACCACAACAATAATATATCAAGAAGTAGACAGGGTCTATGCACAGGACCTTATAACACTGATAGGCCAAAATACACAATCCAAGTCTCATTCATAGACCGGTATATAATGTAACAAGAGGGCCAAGATGGCCCTATATCGCTCACATGACAATCACTGTTCACTCATTAAAACATTGTTTTGAACCGGTGACCTAGTTTTTGACCCCAGACGACCTATGTTCGAATTTGTCTTACATATCATTAAGACAAACAGTCTGACTAGGTTTGGTGAAGATACGATCAAAATTTGACATCTACAGTGTTAATAAGGTTTTCCTAAGATTTGACCTTGTGACCTGGTTTTTGACCCTATGTGACCCATATTTGAACTTGTCCTTAATATCATTAAGACAAACAATCGGACAAGGTTTGGCAAAGATCCAATAAAAACCATGACATTTAGAGCTTTTACAAGATTTTTACCTAAGATTTGACCTGGTGACCCAGTTTTTGAACCCGGCTGACCCATGTTCATCCTTGACCCACATATCATTGAGGCAAACATTTTGACAAGGTTTGGTGAAGATCCAATTAAAACTGTGACATCTACAGTGTTAACAAAGTTTTCCTAAGATTTGACCTGGTGACCTAGTTATTGACCCCAGCTGACCCATATTAATACTTGACCGTTATATCATTAAAACAAACGATTTGACAAAGTTTGGTGAAGATCCAATAATAACTGTGAAATCTACAGTGTTAACATGGTTTTTCATAAGATTTGACCTAGCGACCTAGTTTTTGACCCAAGATGACCCATGTTCGGCTCGTCCAAGATATTATGAAGACAAACATTCTGACAAGGTTTCATGATCATCCAATCAAAACAGTGACTTCTAGAGTGTTCACAAGGTTTTCCAGCAATTTGCCCTAGTGACCTAATTTTACTACAGAAATTACCCATTTTCAAACTTGACCTACATATTATTAAAATAAACATTCTGACAAAGTTTCATGAAGATAAATTCAGAACAGTGATTTCTAAAGTGTTCACAAGGTTTATCCTTATTTGGCCCTGGTGACCTAGTTTTTGACCCCAAATTGCCCAATATCGAACTCGTCTGAGATTTTGTTGATATTAACGTTCTGACCCAGTTTTGCTAAAATTGAGCCAAAAATGTGGCCCCTAGTGTGGTCACAACAGAGCCAGAAAGTCAGCAATAATGAAAGCTGCTACAAGGCAAAAATAAGCTGTATGTCCGATGAGTCGCCTTTGGGACGTTTGAAATGCAATGTTGAAGCATGGAAACAAATTAACATTGATAACTATAGCTTAGAAGTAATAGAAAATGATTATAAGTTACTTATGGTATCTTTCCCAGAACATGAAGAGTTTATATGTGACTGCAAGAAACAATGAAGAATTTGTAAAGAAAGAGATAAATAAATCGTTGTCAAAAGGTTTTGTGTCTGAAGTATCAGAAAGAACAACAGTAGTCAATCCTTTGACAGTAGCTTATAAAAGAGTAGAGAAACCAAGAATGGTTTTGGACTGTAGGCATTTCAATCCAAACTTACACTTATTCCAAATAAAACTGAGGACAGTAATACTGCAAGCAAGGCAATCCTTAAAAAATATTTTGTTTGCCATAACACTACTTACTCATTAAAAAAGGCCTGAACCCAACTTTTTTGGCTTTTCAGGATTTTTTTCTATTTTGAGTTGGGACACAGTTTGTTCTATAACAGAAGAAACCGGTGTGCTTTCCTAAGTTTACAAAAGCAAAATTCACAGAGAAATGAGTGTTTTTAGAACAAAAAGGGCTTGTTTCATCGGTAATATTAATCTTGAGGTAATATCAGCAATTGTTTGCTTTTTGCATATATTTTTTATAACAAAAAGCTAATGGGGCTTTAAGTGGTTACTGAGTTATGTGCATGATAAGAACTTGAATGCATAACTTCCACCATATGCACCTTGATGCTGACACCAATGCAATGGCTATGGCAAAAGCTTACCATATTCATTGAATAGTCCAGCTAAAAAGGCAGAAATGTTGATTTTATAATATTATAACTCAGATGTAAGTGCCATTGGCTACAGCAGCTAGGTTAAACCAAATTGTTCCAAACTGTTTCAGTTCCAACATAATATGCAAACGGAGATAAGGGTTATTAGGCAAACATGACAATATGTGGTGTGATAATCTCTGAAGGTAGGTCAGTTTAACCCCCCCCCCAGAAGTTGGTGAGGTTTTGTCGGAATTTAGTTCATAGTTCACACCTCAAGAAGTAGGTGAAGTAAGGTCATGGGTTATGTCTCTGGAAACGGGTGAGGTAAGATCAATATTAATCCAAGCCTGAAAGGGCTGAACACTGAGTCAGATACAAAACGTAAGAAACAAATTTTGTTCAGATGCATTTACTGAAACAGCAAGGGTTGTTGCAGTAGATATGTGTAATGAAAAAGTACCATTGATAAACATGTCAGAATTAATAGCTACTTGGAAGGATGATGAGGCAGGAAAAAGCTCAACTTAGCAAGATTACAGGCTGTGTACAGAATATTGCAGTCTAGTCAAAATGTATTCGAAATTCTCCACAGATAATAAACATTACTTATATTGTTAGATTAGGTAGCAATAATGACAGATATCATGAAATCAGTTTGAAAAAACAGTACATCCTCTCCAGAGCGGCCCTCTCTTGAGCAACAACCTCCCTTCAACAACAGCATGATTTTTGCCCACTGCATGATTTAAGTACTAATTTAACTTCTCTAGAGCAACAACCCCTCAACAACATAATGTTGATGTTCCCAAAGAGTGTTGCTTTGGAAAGGTTGCACTGTATATGAATTTTACGAAAAACAAAATGTTGATTGTTAACTGGGTTCCATGAAAAAATCAACGAAAGACCAGATCATTTTAAGTAAATGTTCATATCGCAATGACTGGTCAATTTCAGAAAGCTTTTAATCAATTAAACAATGTTTGGAGTCCACACAGTGTCACAGATTTGCCAGTCATTATAAGGCTGAATGTATGAGATTCAATTGTAGATGGTGGGTTGAAGGGACAATGGCTATCAATTATTTTGATTAAAATTTGTGTGGTGTGTTTAACTGGTTGGTTCCACTGCCAAAACTTGCTGCAAAATGCATTGCTGGAATGGTACATGATAACAGCAGTAGTACACTGATTATACCACAATGGACTTCAACTCCATATTTGCCAAAGATAGTGGAAGATGACGACGCATTTAAAATTTTATGAGTGATTGTACATTATTACTTATATCAGGGGCGGTAAATCCGACTAAAGACAATAATTGCATCTTTGGTGAAGAACCATTCACTTTTCGAATATTGAATGAAAATATGACACACAATGCTGATAATAGCCTTAAAACAAGACAAACAAGATTGGACAATTGTCACAAAATACACCCATCAAAAGTTTAGGGATAGTATAAGTGGAATATTACATATTTTTTCAGAGAATAAGCAACATTTGTCATAAATGCAGATTGTAAATGAACATAACACCAAGTAATAGAAATAGAATAATCTTGTCATTTTAAAATTTCTAGTATGGTCATGTGAGCAACCAAGTGTTTGTTATTTGTACACAGATAGTTAAGACTGTGTTTACTTCAATGTTATTGTTACATGCAATTAACACTGAAAATATCATAGACATCAATGACCATAATGTCTTGTCTCTGGTCATACCAATGATTCCATCTATACTACAATTGAAACAGCAAAAATGTTCATCTGTGTACATTGTAACCTCCCAACAACAGCCATCAGTTGGGAAGGACAAAAATGGCTGATGTAAAGAGGTGACTGTTGTTGAGAGAGTGAAAATAAAGTGAAACATCAATCTGGGTTGCTAGTATACTGGCTGTAACAGGAAGGTGGCTGTAGTTCGGAGGTGACCGTATAATAATTATTATACTCAGTCAGTGGGATACTATAGTGAGGCTCACCAGAAGGAAAATGCATGCATACACTGTTGTGCCATTAAAGCATTTTGACTTTGTGGATATCAAACCCTTGCCTAAGTTAATATTGCCATAATATTCTTTGGATTCAATGGTGGACATTTGGTGGACACAAGTTAAATGGTAACAGTACAGAAAGATAGATCCACAAAATCTCTCCTTCAAGAATGAGATTGATGAAAATGATTTCATCATGTAATACTTAGCCATATAAAGAAAGGAATGTCTGTTACTTCAAAACTGCCTGATTATTATCTATGTACTTAGCAACCAATACCTCCAACAAAGAAATGAGAATCGCTTTCCAAATGTGGAAATGGTACTGTTTTATCTTAATACAATGATTATATGAATCATGACAATTCAAGACATTTTACCTAATAGAAATAATTGCTCGGATAAGAATAAAGTTTTTTTTTTTAAAAATCATAGACAATGAAGCTCATAACAATTAACTATATCTAAGTTTTTTAAGTCAATTGACATATGTTAAGTTAAAATAAGGGTACTAAAACGCTCACTTAATGAGGTGTTAGTGAAACACCAATGCCCCCTAAAGAGCAAATGGAGAGTTGACCTTTGACCTATTGATAGACCTTATCAACAGGGGTCATCTACTTGTATTTGACCAACCTTCAAAGGCCGAAACAGTCAAACTGGCGGGACAAGGTTTGATTACCTGAACGAGCAAAAAAGACAGACATGAGCAATCCAGCAATATATACCTCTATTTCTTTGAAATGGGGGTATAACTAGAACTTTAAAAAAGAAACCTACAATTACAAAAATATGACAAAAATATAAATATGAATCATGTCAATTCAAGACATTTTACCTAGTAGAAATAACTGCTCAGATAAGAACAAAGTTGTGTCAAAATACTCGTAGAGAATGAAGCTAAGAAAAATCAACTACCTAAGTTCTTTAAGTTGTTTGTTGAATCTTAAGTTAAAATAAGGGAACTAAAACGCTCACTTAATGCGGTGTTTGTGAAACACCAATGCCCCCTGGAGGGCATTTGGATAGTTGACCTTTGACCTATTGATAGACCTTATCAACAGGGGTCATCTACCTATATTTGACCAACCTTCAAACCAAGTGAAGACCTAAGAGGCCAAAACAGTCGAATTGGCCGGACAAGGTTTGATTACCTGAACGAGCAAAAAAGACAGACATGAGCAATCCAGCAATATATACCTCTATTTCTTTGAAATGGGGGTATAACTAGAACTTTAAAAAAGAAACCTACAATTACAAAAATATGACAAAAATATAAATATGAATCATGTCAATTCAAGACATTTTACCTAGTAGAAATAACTGCTCAGATAAGAACAAAGTTGTGTCAAAATACTCGTAGAGAATGAAGCTAAGAAAAATCAACTACCTAAGTTCTTTAAGTTGTTTGTTGAATCTTAAGTTAAAATAAGGGAACTAAAACGCTCACTTAATGCGGTGTTTGTGAAACACCAATGCCCCCTGGAGGGCATTTGGATAGTTGACCTTTGACCTATTGATAGACCTTATCAACAGGGGTCATCTACCTATATTTGACCAACCTTCAAACCAAGTGAAGACCTAAGAGGCCAAAACAGTCGAATTGGCCGGACAAGGTTTGATTACCTGAACGAGCAAAAAAGACAGACATGAGCAATCCAGCAATATATACCTCTATTTCTTTGAAATGGGGGTATAACTAGAACTTTAAAAAAGAAACCTACAATTACAAAAATATGACAAAAATATAAATATGAATCATGTCAATTCAAGACATTTTACCTAGTAGAAATAACTGCTCAGATAAGAACAAAGTTGTGTCAAAATACTCGTAGAGAATGAAGCTAAGAAAAATCAACTACCTAAGTTCTTTAAGTTGTTTGTTGAATCTTAAGTTAAAATAAGGGAACTAAAACGCTCACTTAATGCGGTGTTTGTGAATCACCAATGCCCCCTGAAGGGCATATGGATAGTTGACCTTTGACCTATTGATAGACCTTATCAACAGGGGTCATCTACCTATATTTGACCAACCTTCAAACCAAGTGAAGACCTAAGAGGCCAAAACAGTCGAATTGGCCGGACAAGGTTTGATTACCTGAACGAGCAAAAAAGACAGACATGAGCAATCCAGCAATATATACCCACATTTCTTTGAAATGGGGCATAACTAGAACCTTACAATTACAAAAATATGACAAAAATATAAATACAAATAATGTCAAGTCAAGACATTTAATTAATAGAAATAACTACTGGGATAAGAATAAAGTTTTGTAGAAATATTTAGGCAGTTGATTTTTCCTTAGCTTTATAAAATCTACAATTTAAGTTTAAATAATGGTACTAAAATGCTATCTCAATGAGGTGTTTATTTCACCATCAAAATGCAAGAATATATTTTGCAGGGAATATGATTACAATGTCTTTATTTCATGCCCCAAAATGGGATGAATGCTTGACAGGTGTAACAAAGAGCCATCAGATAACTCAAATAGATTAACTTATTAAATATGATAAAGAATATACCAGGATTACGAGACTCATAGTAATAATAGACAATAACAGAGAAGAGAAATCTATTGACAAACACAGAGCTATATCATGTGGCCACATTTGATGTACAGGATGTATGACAATTGTACCTGACTCTACAGTGAGTCAAGTATATAACAAGTGCTGCCACCTGCTATCATTGGCACAAAAGTGAGGACCAGGGAGGTTCCTGTGAAATTGGAATATGCTAACTCACATACAGTAAATCATTACCAATCAGTGTCACTCCCATTACTGTTTACTGAAGATAGCTGTACTGGTAAGAGTAGGAATATGTTTATTGCATTGTTATTGTTCAATGCTATTAACACTGTGAATAACACAGACATTATTGACTATAATGCATTGACTCTGGTTATACCAGTGATTCCATCTATGCTACAATTGTCACAGCAATTATGTTCATCTGTGCACTGTGCAACCTCCCTACAACAGCTATCAATGGGAAGGACAAAAATGGTTGTTGTAAGGAGGTGACTGTTGCTGAGAGGTGAAAATAGAGTAAAACTTCAATCTGGGTTGCTAGTATACTAGCTGTAACAGGAAGGTGGCTGGAGTAAGGAGGTGACTATTCAAGGAGGTTACACTGTATACATCCAGTCAGTGCAACACCATAGTGAGACCACCAGAAGGAAAAAGGCCATACACAGTGTTATGCCATTGAAGCATTTTGACTTTGTGGATTTCAAACACTTGACTAAGTTAATGATGTCACAATATTGTTTTGATACAAAGAAGTAAAACATTGGGTGGACACAAGTTTAATGGCAACAGTACAGAAAGACAGATCCACAAAACACCTACTTCTAGTATGAGTTTGACAAAAACGATTTTCATGACAAGCAGGCATGTAAAGAAAGGAATGTCCATCACTTCAAAATGACTTAATCATTATCGTGCTCTAAGCTAGAAATACCTCAAACAAAGAAATAGGACTTGCTTTCCCTATATGAAGATGGTACTATTTTATCCTAATACCATAATTATACAAATCATGTCAATTCAAGACATTCTACATAATAGAAATAACTGCTCGGATAAGAATAAAGTTTTTTAACAATACTCGTTAACAATAACGCTCAGAAAAATCAACTATACCTGAGTTTATTAAGTTATTTGATATAGCTTAAGTTAAAATAAGGGTACTAAAACGCTCACTTAATGAGGTGTTAGTGAAACACCAATGCCCCCTGGAGGGCATTTGGATAGTTGACCTTTGACCTATTGATAGACCTTATCAACAGGGGTCATCTATCTACATTTGACCAACCTTCAAACCAAGTGAAGACCTAAGATGCCAAAACAGTCGAATTGGCCGGACAAGGTTTGATTACCTGAACGAGCAAAAAAGACAGACATGAGCAATCCAGCAATATATACCTCTATTTCTTTGAAATGGGGGTATAACTAGAACTTTAAAAAAGAAACCTACAATTACAAAAATATGACAAAAATATAAATATGAATCATGTCAATTCAAGACATTTTACCTAGTAGAAATAACTGCTCAGATAAGAACAAAGTTGTGTCAAAATACTCGTAGAGAATGAAGCTAAGAAAAATCAACTACCTAAGTTCTTTAAGTTGTTTGTTGAATCTTAAGTTAAAATAAGGGAACTAAAACGCTCACTTAATGCGGTGTTTGTGAAACACCAATGCCCCCTGGAGGGCATTTGGATAGTTGACCTTTGACCTATTGATAGACCTTATCAACAGGGGTCATCTACCTATATTTGACCAACCTTCAAACCAAGTGAAGACCTAAGAGGCCAAAACAGTCGAATTGGCCGGACAAGGTTTGATTACCTGAACGAGCAAAAAAGACAGACATGAGCAATCCAGCAATATATACTTCTATTTCTTTGAAATCGGGGTATAACTAGAACTTTAAAAAAGAAACCTACAATTACAAAAATATGACAAAAATATAAATATGAATCATGTCAATTCAAGACATTTTACCTAGTAGAAATAACTGCTCAGATAAGAACAAAGTTGTGTCAAAATACTCGTAGAGAATGAAGCTAAGAAAAATCAACTACCTAAGTTCTTTAAGTTGTTTGTTGAATCTTAAGTTAAAATAAGGGAACTAAAACACTCACTTAATGCGGTGTTTATGAATCACCAATGCCCCCTGAAGGGCATTTGGATAGTTGACCTTTGACCTATTGATAGACCTTATCAACAGGGGTCATCTACCTATATTTGACCAACCTTCAAACCAAGTGAAGACCTAAGAGGCCAAAACAGTCGAATTGGCCGGACAAGGTTTGATTACCTGAACGAGCAAAAAAGACAGACATGAGCAATCCAGCAATATATACCCACATTTCTTTGAAATGGGGCATAACTAGAACCCTACAATTACAAAAATATGACAAAAATACAAATAATGTCAAGTCAAGCCATTTAATTCATAGAAATAACTACTGGGATAAGAATAAAGTTTTGTAGAAATATTTAGGCAGTTGATTTTTCCTTAGCTTTATAAAATCTACAATTTAAGTTTAAATAATGGTACTAAAATGCTATCTCAATGAGGTGTTTATTTCACCATCAAAATGCAAGAATATATTTTGCAGGGAATATGATTACTATGTCTTTATTTCATGCCCCAAAATGGGATGAATGCTTGACAGGTGTAACAAAGAGCCATCAGATAACTCAAATAAATTAACTTATTAAATATGATAAAGAATATACCAGGATTACATTATGAGACTCATAGTAATAATAGACAATAACAGAGAAGAGAAATCTATTGACAAACACAGAGCTATATCATGTGGCAACATTTGATGTACAGGATGTATGACAATTGTACCTGACTCTACAGTGAGTCAAGTATATAACAAGTGCTGCCACCTGCTGGCATAGGCACAAAAGTGAGGACCAGGGAGGTTCCTGTGAAATTGGAATATGCTAACTCACATACAGTAAATCATTACCAATCAGTGTCACTCCCATTACTGTTTACTGAAGATAGCTGTACTGGTAAGAGTAGGAATATGTTTATTGCATTGTTATTGTTCAATGCTATTAACACTGTGAATAACACAGACATTATTGACTATAATGCATTGACTCTGGTTATACCAGTGATTCCATCTATGCTACAATTGTCACAGCAAATATGTTCATCTGTGCACTGTGCAACCTCCCTACAACAGCTATCAATGGGAAGGACAAAAATGGTTGTTGTAAGGAGGTGACTGTTGCTGAGAGGTGAAAATAGAGTAAAACTTCAATCTGGGTTGCTAGTATACTAGCTGTAACAGGAAGGTGGCTGGAGTAAGGAGGCAACTATTCAAGGAGGTTACACTGTATACATCCAGTCAGTGCAACACCATAGTGAGACCACCAGAAGGAAAAAGGCCATACACAGTGTTATGCCATTGAAGCATTTTGACTTTGTGGATTTCAAACACTTGACTAAGTTAATGATGTCACAATATTGTTTTGATACAAAGAAGTAAAACATTGGGTGGACACAAGTTTAATGGCAACAGTACAGAAAGACAGATCCACAAAACACCTACTTCTAGTATGAGTTTGACAAAAACGATTTTCATGACAAGCAGGCATGTAAAGAAAGGAATGTCCATCACTTCAAAATGACTTAATCATTATCGTGCTCTAAGCTAGAAATACCTCAAACAAAGAAATAGGACTTGCTTTCCCTATGTGAAGATGGTACTATTTTATCCTAATACCATAATTATACAAATCATGTCAATTCAAGACATTCTACATAATAGAAATAACTG
Source organism: Lutraria lutraria (assembly GCA_964023205.1). Classification (NCBI taxonomy): domain Eukaryota; kingdom Metazoa; phylum Mollusca; class Bivalvia; order Venerida; family Mactridae; genus Lutraria; species Lutraria lutraria. The sequence goes on from OZ026845.1 coordinate 12,204,156, forward strand.
CTCGGATAAGAATAAAGTTTTTTAACAATACTCGTTAACAATAACGCTCAGAAAAATCAACTATACCTGAGTTTATTAAGTTATTTGATATAGCTTAAGTTAAAATAAGGGTACTAAAACGCTCACTTAATGAGGTGTTAGTGAAACACCAATGCCCCCTGGAGGGCATTTGGATAGTTGACCTTTGACCTATTGATAGACCTTATCAACAGGGGTCATCTACCTATATTTGACCAACCTTCAAACCAAGTGAAGACCTAAGAGGCCAAAACAGTCGAATTGGCCGGACAAGGTTTGATTACCTGAACGAGCAAAAAAGACAGACATGAGCAATCCAGCAATATATACTTCTATTTCTTTGAAATCGGGGTATAACTAGAACTTTAAAAAAGAAACCTACAATTACAAAAATATGACAAAAATATAAATATGAATCATGTCAATTCAAGACATTTTACCTAGTAGAAATAACTGCTCAGATAAGAACAAAGTTGTGTCAAAATACTCGTAGAGAATGAAGCTAAGAAAAATCAACTACCTAAGTTCTTTAAGTTGTTTGTTGAATCTTAAGTTAAAATAAGGGAACTAAAACACTCACTTAATGCGGTGTTTGTGAATCACCAATGCCCCCTGAAGGGCATTTGGATAGTTGACCTTTGACCTATTGATAGACCTTATCAACAGGGGTCATCTACCTATATTTGACCAACCTTCAAACCAAGTGAAGACCTAAGAGGCCAAAACAGTCGAATTGGCCGGACAAGGTTTGATTACCTGAACAAGCAAAAAAGACAGACATGAGCAATCCAGCAATATATACCCACATTTCTTTGAAATGGGGCATAACTAGAACCCTACAATTACAAAAATATGACAAAAATACAAATAATGTCAAGTCAAGCCATTTAATTCATAGAAATAACTACTGGGATAAGAATAAAGTTTTGTAGAAATATTTAGGCAGTTGATTTTTCCTTAGCTTTATAAAATCTACAATTTAAGTTTAAATAATGGTACTAAAATGCTATCTCAATGAGGTGTTTATTTCACCATCAAAATGCAAGAATATATTTTGCAGGGAATATGATTACTATGTCTTTATTTCATGCCCCAAAATGGGATGAATGCTTGACAGGTGTAACAAAGAGCCATCAGATAACTCAAATAAATTAACTTATTAAATATGATAAAGAATATACCAGGATTACATTATGAGACTCATAGTAATAATAGACAATAACAGAGAAGAGAAATCTATTGACAAACACAGAGCTATATCATGTGGCAACATTTGATGTACAGGATGTATGACAATTGTACCTGACTCTACAGTGAGTCAAGTATATAACAAGTGCTGCCACCTGCTGGCATAGGCACAAAAGTGAGGACCAGGGAGGTTCCTGTGAAATTGGAATATGCTAACTCACATACAGTAAATCATTACCAATCAGTGTCACTCCCATTACTGTTTACTGAAGATAGCTGTACTGGTAAGAGTAGGAATATGTTTATTGCATTGTTATTGTTCAATGCTATTAACACTGTGAATAACACAGACATTATTGACTATAATGCATTGACTCTGGTTATACCAGTGATTCCATCTATGCTACAATTGTCACAGCAAATATGTTCATCTGTGCACTGTGCAACCTCCCTACAACAGCTATCAATGGGAAGGACAAAAATGGTTGTTGTAAGGAGGTGACTGTTGCTGAGAGGTGAAAATAGAGTAAAACTTCAATCTGGGTTGCTAGTATACTAGCTGTAACAGGAAGGTGGCTGGAGTAAGGAGGCAACTATTCAAGGAGGTTACACTGTATACATCCAGTCAGTGCAACACCATAGTGAGACCACCAGAAGGAAAAAGGCCATACACAGTGTTATGCCATTGAAGCATTTTGACTTTGTGGATTTCAAACACTTGACTAAGTTAATGATGTCACAATATTGTTTTGATACAAAGAAGTAAAACATTGGGTGGACACAAGTTTAATGGCAACAGTACAGAAAGACAGATCCACAAAACACCTACTTCTAGTATGAGTTTGACAAAAACGATTTTCATGACAAGCAGGCATGTAAAGAAAGGAATGTCCATCACTTCAAAATGACTTAATCATTATCGTGCTCTAAGCTAGAAATACCTCAAACAAAGAAATAGGACTTGCTTTCCCTATGTGAAGATGGTACTATTTTATCCTAATACCATAATTATACAAATCATGTCAATTCAAGACATTCTACATAATAGAAATAACTGCTCGGATAAGAATAAAGTTTTTTAACAATACTCGTTAACAATAACGCTCAGAAAAATCAACTATACCTGAGTTTATTAAGTTATTTGATATAGCTTAAGTTAAAATAAGGGTACTAAAACGCTCACTTAATGAGGTGTTAGTGAAACACCAATGCCCCCTGGAGGGCATTTGGATAGTTGACCTTTGACCTATTGATAGACCTTATCAACAGGGGTCATCTATCTACATTTGACCAACCTTCAAACCAAGTGAAGACCTAAGAGGCCAAAACAGTCGAATTGGCCGGACAAGGTTTGATTACCTGAACGAGCAAAAAAGACAGACATGAGCAATCCAGCAATATATACCTCTATTTCTTTGAAATGGGGGTATAACTAGAACTTTAAAAAAGAAACCTACAATTACAAAAATATGACAAAAATATAAATATGAATCATGTCAATTCAAGACATTTTACCTAGTAGAAATAACTGCTCAGATAAGAACAAAGTTGTGTCAAAATACTCGTAGAGAATGAAGCTAAGAAAAATCAACTACCTAAGTTCTTTAAGTTGTTTGTTGAATCTTAAGTTAAAATAAGGGAACTAAAACGCTCACTTAATGCGGTGTTTGTGAAACACCAATGCCCCCTGGAGGGCATTTGGATAGTTGACCTTTGACCTATTGATAGACCTTATCAACAGGGGTCATCTACCTATATTTGACCAACCTTCAAACCAAGTGAAGACCTAAGAGGCCAAAACAGTCGAATTGGCCGGACAAGGTTTGATTACCTGAACGAGCAAAAAAGACAGACATGAGCAATCCAGCAATATATACCTCTATTTCTTTGAAATCGGGGTATAACTAGAACTTTAAAAAAGAAACCTACAATAACAAAAATATGACAAAAATATAAATATGAATCATGTCAATTCAAGACATTTTACCTAGTAGAAATAACTGCTCAGATAAGAACAAAGTTGTGTCAAAATACTCGTAGAGAATGAAGCTAAGAAAAATCAACTACCTAAGTTCTTTAAGTTGTTTGTTGAATCTTAAGTTAAAATAAGGGAACTAAAACACTCACTTAATGCGGTGTTTGTGAATCACCAATGCCCCCTGAAGGGCATTTGGATAGTTGACCTTTGACCTATTGATAGACCTTATCAACAGGGGTCATCTACCTATATTTGACCAACCTTCAAACCAAGTGAAGACCTAAGAGGCCAAAACAGTCGAATTGGCCAGACAAGGTTTGATTACCTGAACGAGCAAAAAAGACAGACATGAGCAATCCAGCAATATATACCCACATTTCTTTGAAATGGGGCATAACTAGAACCCTACAAATACAAAAATATGACAAAAATATAAATACAAATAATGTCAAGTCAAGCCATTTAATTCATAGAAATAACTACTGGGATAAGAATAAAGTTTTGTAGAAATATTTAGGCAGTTGATTTTTCCTTAGCTTTATAAAATCTACAATTTAAGTTTAAATAATGGTACTAAAATGCTATCTCAATGAGGTGTTTATTTCACCATCAAAATGCAAGAATATATTTTGCAGGGAATATGATTACTATGTCTTTATTTCATGCCCCAAAATGGGATGAATGCTTGACAGGTGTAACAAAGAGCCATCAGATAACTCAAATAAATTAACTTATTAAATATGATAAAGAATATACCAGAATTACATTATGAGACTCATAGTAATAATAGACAATAACAGAGAAGAGAAATCTATTGACAAACACAGAGCTATATCATGTGGCAACATTTGATGTACAGGATGTATGACAATTGTACCTGACTCTACAGTGAGTCAAGTATATAACAAGTGCTGCCACCTGCTGGCATAGGCACAAAAGTGAGGACCAGGGAGGTTCCTGTGAAATTGGAATATGCTAACTCACATACAGTAAATCATTACCAATCAGTGTCACTCCCATTACTGTTTACTGAAGATAGCTGTACTGGTAAGAGTAGGAATATGTTTATTGCATTGTTATTGTTCAATGCTATTAACACTGTGAATAACACAGACATTATTGACTATAATGCATTGACTCTGGTTATACCAGTGATTCCATCTATGCTACAATTGTCACAGCAAATATGTTCATCTGTGCACTGTGCAACCTCCCTACAACAGCTATCAATGGGAAGGACAAAAATGGTTGTTGTAAGGAGGTGACTGTTGCTGAGAGGTGAAAATAGAGTAAAACTTCAATCTGGGTTGCTAGTATACTAGCTGTAACAGGAAGGTGGCTGGAGTAAGGAGGCAACTATTCAAGGAGGTTACACTGTATACATCCAGTCAGTGCAACACCATAGTGAGACCACCAGAAGGAAAAAGGCCATACACAGTGTTATGCCATTGAAGCATTTTGACTTTGTGGATTTCAAACACTTGACTAAGTTAATGATGTCACAATATTGTTTTGATACAAAGAAGTAAAACATTGGGTGGACACAAGTTTAATGGCAACAGTACAGAAAGACAGATCCACAAAACACCTACTTCTAGTATGAGTTTGACAAAAACGATTTTCATGACAAGCAGGCATGTAAAGAAAGGAATGTCCATCACTTCAAAATGACTTAATCATTATCGTGCTCTAAGCTAGAAATACCTCAAACAAAGAAATAGGACTTGCTTTCCCTATGTGAAGATGGTACTATTTTATCCTAATACCATAATTATACAAATCATGTCAATTCAAGACATTCTACATAATAGAAATAACTGCTCGGATAAGAATAAAGTTTTTTAACAATACTCGTTAACAATAACGCTCAGAAAAATCAACTATACCTGAGTTTATTAAGTTATTTGATATAGCTTAAGTTAAAATAAGGGTACTAAAACGCTCACTTAATGAGGTGTTAGTGAAACACCAATGCCCCCTGGAGGGCATTTGGATAGTTGACCTTTGACCTATTGATAGACCTTATCAACAGGGGTCATCTATCTACATTTGACCAACCTTCAAACCAAGTGAAGACCTAAGAGGCCAAAACAGTCGAATTGGCCGGACAAGGTTTGATTACCTGAACGAGCAAAAAAGACAGACATGAGCAATCCAGCAATATATACCTCTATTTCTTTGAAATGGGGGTATAACTAGAACTTTAAAAAAGAAACCTACAATTACAAAAATATGACAAAAATATAAATATGAATCATGTCAATTCAAGACATTTTACCTAGTAGAAATAACTGCTCAGATAAGAACAAAGTTGTGTCAAAATACTCGTAGAGAATGAAGCTAAGAAAAATCAACTACCTAAGTTCTTTAAGTTGTTTGTTGAATCTTAAGTTAAAATAAGGGAACTAAAACGCTCACTTAATGCGGTGTTTGTGAAACACCAATGCCCCCTGGAGGGCATTTGGATAGTTGACCTTTGACCTATTGATAGACCTTATCAACAGGGGTCATCTACCTATATTTGACCAACCTTCAAACCAAGTGAAGACCTAAGAGGCCAAAACAGTCGAATTGGCCGGACAAGGTTTGATTACCTGAACGAGCAAAAAAGACAGACATGAGCAATCCAGCAATATATACCTCTATTTCTTTGAAATCGGGGTATAACTAGAACTTTAAAAAAGAAACCTACAATTACAAAAATATGACAAAAATATAAATATGAATCATGTCAATTCAAGACATTTTACCTAGTAGAAATAACTGCTCAGATAAGAACAAAGTTGTGTCAAAATACTCGTAGAGAATGAAGCTAAGAAAAATCAACTACCTAAGTTCTTTAAGTTGTTTGTTGAATCTTAAGTTAAAATAAGGGAACTAAAACACTCACTTAATGCGGTGTTTGTGAATCACCAATGCCCCCTGAAGGGCATTTGGATAGTTGACCTTTGACCTATTGATAGACCTTATCAACAGGGGTCATCTACCTATATTTGACCAACCTTCAAACCAAGTGAAGACCTAAGAGGCCAAAACAGTCGAATTGGCCAGACAAGGTTTGATTACCTGAACGAGCAAAAAAGACAGACATGAGCAATCCAGCAATATATACCCACATTTCTTTGAAATGGGGCATAACTAGAACCCTACAAATACAAAAATATGACAAAAATATAAATACAAATAATGTCAAGTCAAGACATTTAATTCATAGAAATAACTACTGGGATAAGAATAAAGTTTTGTAGAAATATTTAGGCAGTTGATTTTTCCTTAGCTTTATAAAATCTACAATTTAAGTTTAAATAATGGTACTAAAATGCTATCTCAATGAGGTGTTTATTTCACCATCAAAATGCAAGAATATATTTTGCAGGGAATATGATTACTATGTCTTTATTTCATGCCCCAAAATGGGATGAATGCTTGACAGGTGTAACAAAGAGCCATCAGATAACTCAAATAAATTAACTTATTAAATATGATAAAGAATATACCAGGATTACATTATGAGACTCATAGTAATAATAGACAATAACAGAGAAGAGAAATCTATTGACAAACACAGAGCTATATCATGTGGCAACATTTGATGTACAGGATGTATGACAATTGTACCTGACTCTACAGTGAGTCAAGTATATAACAAGTGCTGCCACCTGCTGGCATAGGCACAAAAGTGAGGACCAGGGAGGTTCCTGTGAAATTGGAATATGCTAACTCACATACAGTAAATCATTACCAATCAGTGTCACTCCCATTACTGTTTACTGAAGATAGCTGTACTGGTAAGAGTAGGAATATGTTTATTGCATTGTTATTGTTCAATGCTATTAACACTGTGAATAACACAGACATTATTGACTATAATGCATTGACTCTGGTTATACCAGTGATTCCATCTATGCTACAATTGTCACAGCAAATATGTTCATCTGTGCACTGTGCAACCTCCCTACAACAGCTATCAATGGGAAGGACAAAAATGGTTGTTGTAAGGAGGTGACTGTTGCTGAGAGGTGAAAATAGAGTAAAACTTCAATCTGGGTTGCTAGTATACTAGCTGTAACAGGAAGGTGGCTGGAGTAAGGAGGCAACTATTCAAGGAGGTTACACTGTATACATCCAGTCAGTGCAACACCATAGTGAGACCACCAGAAGGAAAAAGGCCATACACAGTGTTATGCCATTGAAGCATTTTGACTTTGTGGATTTCAAACACTTGACTAAGTTAATGATGTCACAATATTGTTTTGATACAAAGAAGTAAAACATTGGGTGGACACAAGTTTAATGGCAACAGTACAGAAAGACAGATCCACAAAACACCTACTTCTAGTATGAGTTTGACAAAAACGATTTTCATGACAAGCAGGCATGTAAAGAAAGGAATGTCCATCACTTCAAAATGACTTAATCATTATCGTGCTCTAAGCTAGAAATACCTCAAACAAAGAAATAGGACTTGCTTTCCCTATGTGAAGATGGTACTATTTTATCCTAATACCATAATTATACAAATCATGTCAATTCAAGACATTCTACATAATAGAAATAACTGCTCGGATAAGAATAAAGTTTTTTAACAATACTCGTTAACAATAACGCTCAGAAAAATCAACTATACCTGAGTTTATTAAGTTATTTGATATAGCTTAAGTTAAAATAAGGGTACTAAAACGCTCACTTAATGAGGTGTTAGTGAAACACCAATGCCCCCTGGAGGGCATTTGGATAGTTGACCTTTGACCTATTGATAGACCTTATCAACAGGGGTCATCTATCTACATTTGACCAACCTTCAAACCAAGTGAAGACCTAAGAGGCCAAAACAGTCGAATTGGCCGGACAAGGTTTGATTACCTGAACGAGCAAAAAAGACAGACATGAGCAATCCAGCAATATATACCTCTATTTCTTTGAAATGGGGGTATAACTAGAACTTTAAAAAAGAAACCTACAATTACAAAAATATGACAAAAATATAAATATGAATCATGTCAATTCAAGACATTTTACCTAGTAGAAATAACTGCTCAGATAAGAACAAAGTTGTGTCAAAATACTCGTAGAGAATGAAGCTAAGAAAAATCAACTACCTAAGTTCTTTAAGTTGTTTGTTGAATCTTAAGTTAAAATAAGGGAACTAAAACGCTCACTTAATGCGGTGTTTGTGAAACACCAATGCCCCCTGGAGGGCATTTGGATAGTTGACCTTTGACCTATTGATAGACCTTATCAACAGGGGTCATCTACCTATATTTGACCAACCTTCAAACCAAGTGAAGACCTAAGAGGCCAAAACAGTCGAATTGGCCGGACAAGGTTTGATTACCTGAACGAGCAAAAAAGACAGACATGAGCAATCCAGCAATATATACCTCTATTTCTTTGAAATGGGGGTATAACTAGAACTTTAAAAAAGAAACCTACAATTACAAAAATATGACAAAAATATAAATATGAATCATGTCAATTCAAGACATTTTACCTAGTAGAAATAACTGCTCAGATAAGAACAAAGTTGTGTCAAAATACTCGTAGAGAATGAAGCTAAGAAAAATCAACTACCTAAGTTCTTTAAGTTGTTTGTTGAATCTTAAGTTAAAATAAGGGAACTAAAACACTCACTTAATGCGGTGTTTGTGAATCACCAATGCCCCCTGAAGGGCATTTGGATAGTTGACCTTTGACCTATTGATAGACCTTATCAACAGGGGTCATCTACCTATATTTGACCAACCTTCAAACCAAGTGAAGACCTAAGAGGCCAAAACAGTCGAATTGGCCGGACAAGGTTTGATTACCTGAACGAGCAAAAAAGACAGACATGAGCAATCCAGCAATATATACCTCTATTTCTTTGAAATGGGGGTATAACTAGAACTTTAAAAAAGAAACCTACAATTACAAAAATATGACAAAAATATAAATATGAATCATGTCAATTCAAGACATTTTACCTAGTAGAAATAACTGCTCAGATAAGAACAAAGTTGTGTCAAAATACTCGTAGAGAATGAAGCTAAGAAAAATCAACTACCTAAGTTCTTTAAGTTGTTTGTTGAATCTTAAGTTAAAATAAGGGAACTAAAACGCTCACTTAATGCGGTGTTTGTGAAACACCAATGCCCCCTGGAGGGCATTTGGATAGTTGACCTTTGACCTATTGATAGACCTTATCAACAGGGGTCATCTACCTATATTTGACCAACCTTCAAACCAAGTGAAGACCTAAGAGGCCAAAACAGTCGAATTGGCCGGACAAGGTTTGATTACCTGAACGAGCAAAAAAGACAGACATGAGCAATCCAGCAATATATACCTCTATTTCTTTGAAATGGGGGTATAACTAGAACTTTAAAAAAGAAACCTACAATTACAAAAATATGACAAAAATATAAATATGAATCATGTCAATTCAAGACATTTTACCTAGTAGAAATAACTGCTCAGATAAGAACAAAGTTGTGTCAAAATACTCGTAGAGAATGAAGCTAAGAAAAATCAACTACCTAAGTTCTTTAAGTTGTTTGTTGAATCTTAAGTTAAAATAAGGGAACTAAAACACTCACTTAATGCGGTGTTTGTGAATCACCAATGCCCCCTGAAGGGCATTTGGATAGTTGACCTTTGACCTATTGATAGACCTTATCAACAGGGGTCATCTACCTATATTTGACCAACCTTCAAACCAAGTGAAGACCTAAGAGGCCAAAACAGTCGAATTGGCCGGACAAGGTTTGATTACCTGAACGAGCAAAAAAGACAGACATGAGCAATCCAGCAATATATACCTCTATTTCTTTGAAATGGGGGTATAACTAGAACTTTAAAAAAGAAACCTACAATTACAAAAATATGACAAAAGTATAAATATGAATCATGTCAATTCAAGACATTTTACCTAGTAGAAATAACTGCTCAGATAAGAACAAAGTTGTGTCAAAATACTCGTAGAGAATGAAGCTAAGAAAAATCAACTACCTAAGTTCTTTAAGTTGTTTGTTGAATCTTAAGTTAAAATAAGGGAACTAAAACGCTCACTTAATGCGGTGTTTGTGAAACACCAATGCCCCCTGGAGGGCATTTGGATAGTTGACCTTTGACCTATTGATAGACCTTATCAACAGGGGTCATCTACCTATATTTGACCAACCTTCAAACCAAGTGAAGACCTAAGAGGCCAAAACAGTCGAATTGGCCGGACAAGGTTTGATTACCTGAACGAGCAAAAAAGACAGACATGAGCAATCCAGCAATATATACCTCTATTTCTTTGAAATCGGGGTATAACTAGAACTTTAAAAAAGAAACCTACAATTACAAAAATATGACAAAAATATAAATATGAATCATGTCAATTCAAGACATTTTACCTAGTAGAAATAACTGCTCAGATAAGAACAAAGTTGTGTCAAAATACTCGTAGAGAATGAAGCTAAGAAAAATCAACTACCTAAGTTCTTTAAGTTGTTTGTTGAATCTTAAGTTAAAATAAGGGAACTAAAACACTCACTTAATGCGGTGTTTGTGAATCACCAATGCCCCCTGAAGGGCATTTGGATAGTTGACCTTTGACCTATTGATAGACCTTATCAACAGGGGTCATCTACCTATATTTGACCAACCTTCAAACCAAGTGAAGACCTAAGAGGCCAAAACAGTCGAATTGGCCAGACAAGGTTTGATTACCTGAACGAGCAAAAAAGACAGACATGAGCAATCCAGCAATATATACCCACATTTCTTTGAAATGGGGCATAACTAGAACCCTACAAATACAAAAATATGACAAAAATATAAATACAAATAATGTCAAGTCAAGACATTTAATTCATAGAAATAACTACTGGGATAAGAATAAAGTTTTGTAGAAATATTTAGGCAGTTGATTTTTCCTTAGCTTTATAAAATCTACAATTTAAGTTTAAATAATGGTACTAAAATGCTATCTCAATGAGGTGTTTATTTCACCATCAAAATGCAAGAATATATTTTGCAGGGAATATGATTACTATGTCTTTATTTCATGCCCCAAAATGGGATGAATGCTTGACAGGTGTAACAAAGAGCCATCAGATAACTCAAATAAATTAACTTATTAAATATGATAAAGAATATACCAGAATTACATTATGAGACTCATAGTAATAATAGACAATAACAGAGAAGAGAAATCTATTGACAAACACAGAGCTATATCATGTGGCAACATTTGATGTACAGGATGTATGACAATTGTACCTGACTCTACAGTGAGTCAAGTATATAACAAGTGCTGCCACCTGCTGGCATAGGCACAAAAGTGAGGACCAGGGAGGTTCCTGTGAAATTGGAATATGCTAACTCACATACAGTAAATCATTACCAATCAGTGTCACTCCCATTACTGTTTACTGAAGATAGCTGTACTGGTAAGAGTAGGAATATGTTTATTGCATTGTTATTGTTCAATGCTATTAACACTGTGAATAACACAGACATTATTGACTATAATGCATTGACTCTGGTTATACCAGTGATTCCATCTATGCTACAATTGTCACAGCAAATATGTTCATCTGTGCACTGTGCAACCTCCCTACAACAGCTATCAATGGGAAGGACAAAAATGGTTGTTGTAAGGAGGTGACTGTTGCTGAGAGGTGAAAATAGAGTAAAACTTCAATCTGGGTTGCTAGTATACTAGCTGTAACAGGAAGGTGGCTGGAGTAAGGAGGTGACTATTCAAGGAGGTTACACTGTATACATCCAGTCAGTGCAACACCATAGTGAGACCACCAGAAGGAAAAAGGCCATACACAGTGTTATGCCATTGAAGCATTTTGACTTTGTGGATTTCAAACACTTGACTAAGTTAATGATGTCACAATATTGTTTTGATACAAAGAAGTAAAACATTGGGTGGACACAAGTTTAATGGCAACAGTACAGAAAGACAGATCCACAAAACACCTACTTCTAGTATGAGTTTGACAAAAACGATTTTCATGACAAGCAGGCATGTAAAGAAAGGAATGTCCATCACTTCAAAATGACTTAATCATTATCGTGCTCTAAGCTAGAAATACCTCAAACAAAGAAATAGGACTTGCTTTCCCTATGTGAAGATGGTACTATTTTATCCTAAAACCATAATTATACAAATCATGTCAATTCAAGACATTCTACATAATAGAAATAACTGCTCGGATAAGAATAAAGTTTTTTAACAATACTCATTAACAATAACGCTCAGAAAAATCAACTATACCTGAGTTTATTAAGTTATTTGATATAGCTTAAGTTAAAATAAGGGTACTAAAACGCTCACTTAATGAGGTGTTAGTAAAACACCAATGCCCCTTGGAGGGCATTTGGATAGTTGACCTTTGACCTATTGATAGACCTTATCAACAGGGGTCATCTATCTACATTTGACCAACCTTCAAACCAAGTGAAGACCTAAGAGGCCAAAACAGTCGAATTGGCCGGACAAGGTTTGATTACCTGAACGAGCAAAAAAGACAGACATGAGCAATCCAGCAATATATACCTCTATTTCTTTGAAATGGGGGTATAACTAGAACTTTAAAAAAGAAACCTACAATTACAAAAATATGACAAAAATATAAATATGAATCATGTCAATTCAAGACATTTTACCTAGTAGAAATAACTGCTCAGATAAGAACAAAGTTGTGTCAAAATACTCGTAGAGAATGAAGCTAAGAAAAATCAACTACCTAAGTTCTTTAAGTTGTTTGTTGAATCTTAAGTTAAAATAAGGGAACTAAAACGCTCACTTAATGCGGTGTTTGTGAAACACCAATGCCCCCTGGAGGGCATTTGGATAGTTGACCTTTGACCTATTGATAGACCTTATCAACAGGGGTCATCTACCTATATTTGACCAACCTTCAAACCAAGTGAAGACCTAAGAGGCCAAAACAGTCGAATTGGCCGGACAAGGTTTGATTACCTGAACGAGCAAAAAAGACAGACATGAGCAATCCAGCAATATATACCTCTATTTCTTTGAAATCGGGGTATAACTAGAACTTTAAAAAAGAAACCTACAATTACAAAAATATGACAAAAATATAAATATGAATCATGTCAATTCAAGACATTTTACCTAGTAGAAATAACTGCTCAGATAAGAACAAAGTTGTGTCAAAATACTCGTAGAGAATGAAGCTAAGAAAAATCAACTACCTAAGTTCTTTAAGTTGTTTGTTGAATCTTAAGTTAAAATAAGGGAACTAAAACACTCACTTAATGCGGTGTTTGTGAATCACCAATGCCCCCTGAAGGGCATTTGGATAGTTGACCTTTGACCTATTGATAGACCTTATCAACAGGGGTCATCTACCTATATTTGACCAACCTTCAAACCAAGTGAAGACCTAAGAGGCCAAAACAGTCGAATTGGCCAGACAAGGTTTGATTACCTGAACGAGCAAAAAAGACAGACATGAGCAATCCAGCAATATATACCCACATTTCTTTGAAATGGGGCATAACTAGAACCCTACAAATACAAAAATATGACAAAAATATAAATACAAATAATGTCAAGTCAAGACATTTAATTCATAGAAATAACTACTGGGATAAGAATAAAGTTTTGTAGAAATATTTAGGCAGTTGATTTTTCCTTAGCTTTATAAAATCTACAATTTAAGTTTAAATAATGGTACTAAAATGCTATCTCAATGAGGTGTTTATTTCACCATCAAAATGCAAGAATATATTTTGCAGGGAATATGATTACTATGTCTTTATTTCATGCCCCAAAATGGGATGAATGCTTGACAGGTGTAACAAAGAGCCATCAGATAACTCAAATAAATTAACTTATTAAATATGATAAAGAATATACCAGAATTACATTATGAGACTCATAGTAATAATAGACAATAACAGAGAAGAGAAATCTATTGACAAACACAGAGCTATATCATGTGGCAACATTTGATGTACAGGATGTATGACAATTGTACCTGACTCTACAGTGAGTCAAGTATATAACAAGTGCTGCCACCTGCTGGCATAGGCACAAAAGTGAGGACCAGGGAGGTTCCTGTGAAATTGGAATATGCTAACTCACATACAGTAAATCATTACCAATCAGTGTCACTCCCATTACTGTTTACTGAAGATAGCTGTACTGGTAAGAGTAGGAATATGTTTATTGCATTGTTATTGTTCAATGCTATTAACACTGTGAATAACACAGACATTATTGACTATAATGCATTGACTCTGGTTATACCAGTGATTCCATCTATGCTACAATTGTCACAGCAAATATGTTCATCTGTGCACTGTGCAACCTCCCTACAACAGCTATCAATGGGAAGGACAAAAATGGTTGTTGTAAGGAGGTGACTGTTGCTGAGAGGTGAAAATAGAGTAAAACTTCAATCTGGGTTGCTAGTATACTAGCTGTAACAGGAAGGTGGCTGGAGTAAGGAGGTGACTATTCAAGGAGGTTACACTGTATACATCCAGTCAGTGCAACACCATAGTGAGACCACCAGAAGGAAAAAGGCCATACACAGTGTTATGCCATTGAAGCATTTTGACTTTGTGGATTTCAAACACTTGACTAAGTTAATGATGTCACAATATTGTTTTGATACAAAGAAGTAAAACATTGGGTGGACACAAGTTTAATGGCAACAGTACAGAAAGACAGATCCACAAAACACCTACTTCTAGTATGAGTTTGACAAAAACGATTTTCATGACAAGCAGGCATGTAAAGAAAGGAATGTCCATCACTTCAAAATGACTTAATCATTATCGTGCTCTAAGCTAGAAATACCTCAAACAAAGAAATAGGACTTGCTTTCCCTATGTGAAGATGGTACTATTTTATCCTAATACCATAATTATACAAATCATGTCAATTCAAGACATTCTACATAATAGAAATAACTGCTCGGATAAGAATAAAGTTTTTTAACAATACTCATTAACAATAACGCTCAGAAAAATCAACTATACCTGAGTTTATTAAGTTATTTGATATAGCTTAAGTTAAAATAAGGGTACTAAAACGCTCACTTAATGAGGTGTTAGTAAAACACCAATGCCCCTTGGAGGGCATTTGGATAGTTGACCTTTGACCTATTGATAGACCTTATCAACAGGGGTCATCTATCTACATTTGACCAACCTTCAAACCAAGTGAAGACCTAAGAGGCCAAAACAGTCGAATTGGCCGGACAAGGTTTGATTACCTGAACGAGCAAAAAAGACAGACATGAGCAATCCAGCAATATATACCTCTATTTCTTTGAAATGGGGGTATAACTAGAACTTTAAAAAAGAAACCTACAATTACAAAAATATGACAAAAATATAAATATGAATCATGTCAATTCAAGACATTTTACCTAGTAGAAATAACTGCTCAGATAAGAACAAAGTTGTGTCAAAATACTCGTAGAGAATGAAGCTAAGAAAAATCAACTACCTAAGTTCTTTAAGTTGTTTGTTGAATCTTAAGTTAAAATAAGGGAACTAAAACGCTCACTTAATGCGGTGTTTGTGAAACACCAATGCCCCCTGGAGGGCATTTGGATAGTTGACCTTTGACCTATTGATAGACCTTATCAACAGGGGTCATCTACCTATATTTGACCAACCTTCAAACCAAGTGAAGACCTAAGAGGCCAAAACAGTCGAATTGGCCGGACAAGGTTTGATTACCTGAACGAGCAAAAAAGACAGACATGAGCAATCCAGCAATATATACCTCTATTTCTTTGAAATGGGGGTATAACTAGAACTTTAAAAAAGAAACCTACAATTACAAAAATATGACAAAAATATAAATATGAATCATGTCAATTCAAGACATTTTACCTAGTAGAAATAACTGCTCAGATAAGAACAAAGTTGTGTCAAAATACTCGTAGAGAATGAAGCTAAGAAAAATCAACTACCTAAGTTCTTTAAGTTGTTTGTTGAATCTTAAGTTAAAATAAGGGAACTAAAACACTCACTTAATGCGGTGTTTGTGAATCACCAATGCCCCCTGAAGGGCATTTGGATAGTTGACCTTTGACCTATTGATAGACCTTATCAACAGGGGTCATCTACCTATATTTGACCAACCTTCAAACCAAGTGAAGACCTAAGAGGCCAAAACAGTCGAATTGGCCGGACAAGGTTTGATTACCTGAACGAGCAAAAAAGACAGACATGAGCAATCCAGCAATATATACCTCTATTTCTTTGAAATGGGGGTATAACTAGAACTTTAAAAAAGAAACCTACAATTACAAAAATATGACAAAAATATAAATATGAATCATGTCAATTCAAGACATTTTACCTAGTAGAAATAACTGCTCAGATAAGAACAAAGTTGTGTCAAAATACTCGTAGAGAATGAAGCTAAGAAAAATCAACTACCTAAGTTCTTTAAGTTGTTTGTTGAATCTTAAGTTAAAATAAGGGAACTAAAACGCTCACTTAATGCGGTGTTTGTGAAACACCAATGCCCCCTGGAGGGCATTTGGATAGTTGACCTTTGACCTATTGATAGACCTTATCAACAGGGGTCATCTACCTATATTTGACCAACCTTCAAACCAAGTGAAGACCTAAGAGGCCAAAACAGTCGAATTGGCCGGACAAGGTTTGATTACCTGAACGAGCAAAAAAGACAGACATGAGCAATCCAGCAATATATACCTCTATTTCTTTGAAATCGGGGTATAACTAGAACTTTAAAAAAGAAACCTACAATTACAAAAATATGACAAAAATATAAATATGAATCATGTCAATTCAAGACATTTTACCTAGTAGAAATAACTGCTCAGATAAGAACAAAGTTGTGTCAAAATACTCGTAGAGAATGAAGCTAAGAAAAATCAACTACCTAAGTTCTTTAAGTTGTTTGTTGAATCTTAAGTTAAAATAAGGGAACTAAAACACTCACTTAATGCGGTGTTTGTGAATCACCAATGCCCCCTGAAGGGCATTTGGATAGTTGACCTTTGACCTTTGACCTATTGATAGACCTTATCAACAGGGGTCATCTACCTATATTTGACCAACCTTCAAACCAAGTGAAGACCTAAGAGGCCAAAACAGTCGAATTGGCCAGACAAGGTTTGATTACCTGAACGAGCAAAAAAGACAGACATGAGCAATCCAGCAATATATACCCACATTTCTTTGAAATGGGGCATAACTAGAACCCTACAAATACAAAAATATGACAAAAATATAAATACAAATAATGTCAAGTCAAGACATTTAATTCATAGAAATAACTACTGGGATAAGAATAAAGTTTTGTAGAAATATTTAGGCAGTTGATTTTTCCTTAGCTTTATAAAATCTACAATTTAAGTTTAAATAATGGTACTAAAATGCTATCTCAATGAGGTGTTTATTTCACCATCAAAATGCAAGAATATATTTTGCAGGGAATATGATTACTATGTCTTTATTTCATGCCCCAAAATGGGATGAATGCTTGACAGGTGTAACAAAGAGCCATCAGATAACTCAAATAAATTAACTTATTAAATATGATAAAGAATATACCAGAATTACATTATGAGACTCATAGTAATAATAGACAATAACAGAGAAGAGAAATCTATTGACAAACACAGAGCTATATCATGTGGCAACATTTGATGTACAGGATGTATGACAATTGTACCTGACTCTACAGTGAGTCAAGTATATAACAAGTGCTGCCACCTGCTGGCATAGGCACAAAAGTGAGGACCAGGGAGGTTCCTGTGAAATTGGAATATGCTAACTCACATACAGTAAATCATTACCAATCAGTGTCACTCCCATTACTGTTTACTGAAGATAGCTGTACTGCTAAGAGTAGGAATATGTTTATTGCATTGTTATTGTTCAATGCTATTAACACTGTGAATAACACAGACATTATTGACTATAATGCATTGACTCTGGTTATACCAGTGATTCCATCTATGCTACAATTGTCACAGCAAATATGTTCATCTGTGCACTGTGCAACCTCCCTACAACAGCTATCAATGGGAAGGACAAAAATGGTTGTTGTAAGGAGGTGACTGTTGCTGAGAGGTGAAAATAGAGTAAAACTTCAATCTGGGTTGCTAGTATACTAGCTGTAACAGGAAGGTGGCTGGAGTAAGGAGGTGACTATTCAAGGAGGTTACACTGTATACATCCAGTCAGTGCAACACCATAGTGAGACCACCAGAAGGAAAAAGGCCATACACAGTGTTATGCCATTGAAGCATTTTGACTTTGTGGATTTCAAACACTTGACTAAGTTAATGATGTCACAATATTGTTTTGATACAAAGAAGTAAAACATTGGGTGGACACAAGTTTAATGGCAACAGTACAGAAAGACAGATCCACAAAACACCTACTTCTAGTATGAGTTTGACAAAAACGATTTTCATGACAAGCAGGCATGTAAAGAAAGGAATGTCCATCACTTCAAAATGACTTAATCATTATCGTGCTCTAAGCTAGAAATACCTCAAACAAAGAAATAGGACTTGCTTTCCCTATGTGAAGATGGTACTATTTTATCCTAATACCATAATTATACAAATCATGTCAATTCAAGACATTCTACATAATAGAAATAACTGCTCGGATAAGAATAAAGTTTTTTAACAATACTCATTAACAATAACGCTCAGAAAAATCAACTATACCTGAGTTTATTAAGTTATTTGATATAGCTTAAGTTAAAATAAGGGTACTAAAACGCTCACTTAATGAGGTGTTAGTAAAACACCAATGCCCCCTGGAGGGCATTTGGATAGTTGACCTTTGACCTATTGATAGACCTTATCAACAGGGGTCATCTATCTACATTTGACCAACCTTCAAACCAAGTGAAGACCTAAGAGGCCAAAACAGTCGAATTGGCCGGACAAGGTTTGATTACCTGAACGAGCAAAAAAGACAGACATGAGCAATCCAGCAATATATACCTCTATTTCTTTGAAATGGGGGTATAACTAGAACTTTAAAAAAGAAACCTACAATTACAAAAATATGACAAAAATATAAATATGAATCATGTCAATTCAAGACATTTTACCTAGTAGAAATAACTGCTCAGATAAGAACAAAGTTGTGTCAAAATACTCGTAGAGAATGAAGCTAAGAAAAATCAACTACCTAAGTTCTTTAAGTTGTTTGTTGAATCTTAAGTTAAAATAAGGGAACTAAAACGCTCACTTAATGCGGTGTTTGTGAAACACCAATGCCCCCTGGAGGGCATTTGGATAGTTGACCTTTGACCTATTGATAGACCTTATCAACAGGGGTCATCTACCTATATTTGACCAACCTTCAAACCAAGTGAAGACCTAAGAGGCCAAAACAGTCGAATTGGCCGGACAAGGTTTGATTACCTGAACGAGCAAAAAAGACAGACATGAGCAATCCAGCAATATATACCTCTATTTCTTTGAAATGGGGGTATAACTAGAACTTTAAAAAAGAAACCTACAATTACAAAAATATGACAAAAATATAAATATGAATCATGTCAATTCAAGACATTTTACCTAGTAGAAATAACTGCTCAGATAAGAACAAAGTTGTGTCAAAATACTCGTAGAGAATGAAGCTAAGAAAAATCAACTACCTAAGTTCTTTAAGTTGTTTGTTGAATCTTAAGTTAAAATAAGGGAACTAAAACGCTCACTTAATGCGGTGTTTGTGAATCACCAATGCCCCCTGAAGGGCATATGGATAGTTGACCTTTGACCTATTGATAGACCTTATCAACAGGGGTCATCTACCTATATTTGACCAACCTTCAAACCAAGTGAAGACCTAAGAGGCCAAAACAGTCGAATTGGCCGGACAAGGTTTGATTACCTGAACGAGCAAAAAAGACAGACATGAGCAATCCAGCAATATATACCTCTATTTCTTTGAAATCGGGGTATAACTAGAACTTTAAAAAAGAAACCTACAATTACAAAAATATGACAAAAATATAAATATGAATCATGTCAATTCAAGACATTTTACCTAGTAGAAATAACTGCTCAGATAAGAACAAAGTTGTGTCAAAATACTCGTAGAGAATGAAGCTAAGAAAAATCAACTACCTAAGTTCTTTAAGTTGTTTGTTGAATCTTAAGTTAAAATAAGGGAACTAAAACACTCACTTAATGCGGTGTTTGTGAATCACCAATGCCCCCTGAAGGGCATTTGGATAGTTGACCTTTGACCTATTGATAGACCTTATCAACAGGGGTCATCTACCTATATTTGACCAACCTTCAAACCAAGTGAAGACCTAAGAGGCCAAAACAGTCGAATTGGCCAGACAAGGTTTGATTACCTGAACGAGCAAAAAAGACAGACATGAGCAATCCAGCAATATATACCCACATTTCTTTGAAATGGGGCATAACTAGAACCCTACAAATACAAAAATATGACAAAAATATAAATACAAATAATGTCAAGTCAAGACATTTAATTCATAGAAATAACTACTGGGATAAGAATAAAGTTTTGTAGAAATATTTAGGCAGTTGATTTTTCCTTAGCTTTATAAAATCTACAATTTAAGTTTAAATAATGGTACTAAAATGCTATCTCAATGAGGTGTTTATTTCACCATCAAAATGCAAGAATATATTTTGCAGGGAATATGATTACTATGTCTTTATTTCATGCCCCAAAATGGGATGAATGCTTGACAGGTGTAACAAAGAGCCATCAGATAACTCAAATAAATTAACTTATTAAATATGATAAAGAATATACCAGAATTACATTATGAGACTCATAGTAATAATAGACAATAACAGAGAAGAGAAATCTATTGACAAACACAGAGCTATATCATGTGGCAACATTTGATGTACAGGATGTATGACAATTGTACCTGACTCTACAGTGAGTCAAGTATATAACAAGTGCTGCCACCTGCTGGCATAGGCACAAAAGTGAGGACCAGGGAGGTTCCTGTGAAATTGGAATATGCTAACTCACATACAGTAAATCATTACCAATCAGTGTCACTCCCATTACTGTTTACTGAAGATAGCTGTACTGCTAAGAGTAGGAATATGTTTATTGCATTGTTATTGTTCAATGCTATTAACACTGTGAATAACACAGACATTATTGACTATAATGCATTGACTCTGGTTATACCAGTGATTCCATCTATGCTACAATTGTCACAGCAAATATGTTCATCTGTGCACTGTGCAACCTCCCTACAACAGCTATCAATGGGAAGGACAAAAATGGTTGTTGTAAGGAGGTGACTGTTGCTGAGAGGTGAAAATAGAGTAAAACTTCAATCTGGGTTGCTAGTATACTAGCTGTAACAGGAAGGTGGCTGGAGTAAGGAGGTGACTATTCAAGGAGGTTACACTGTATACATCCAGTCAGTGCAACACCATAGTGAGACCACCAGAAGGAAAAAGGCCATACACAGTGTTATGCCATTGAAGCATTTTGACTTTGTGGATTTCAAACACTTGACTAAGTTAATGATGTCACAATATTGTTTTGATACAAAGAAGTAAAACATTGGGTGGACACAAGTTTAATGGCAACAGTACAGAAAGACAGATCCACAAAACACCTACTTCTAGTATGAGTTTGACAAAAACGATTTTCATGACAAGCAGGCATGTAAAGAAAGGAATGTCCATCACTTCAAAATGACTTAATCATTATCGTGCTCTAAGCTAGAAATACCTCAAACAAAGAAATAGGACTTGCTTTCCCTATGTGAAGATGGTACTATTTTATCCTAATACCATAATTATACAAATCATGTCAATTCAAGACATTCTACATAATAGAAATAACTGCTCGGATAAGAATAAAGTTTTTTAACAATACTCATTAACAATAACGCTCAGAAAAATCAACTATACCTGAGTTTATTAAGTTATTTGATATAGCTTAAGTTAAAATAAGGGTACTAAAACGCTCACTTAATGAGGTGTTAGTAAAACACCAATGCCCCCTGGAGGGCATTTGGATAGTTGACTTTTGACCTATTGATAGACCTTATCAACAGGGGTCATCTATCTACATTTGACCAACCTTCAAACCAAGTGAAGACCTAAGAGGCCAAAACAGTCGAATTGGCCGGACAAGGTTTGATTACCTGAACGAGCAAAAAAGACAGACATGAGCAATCCAGCAATATATACCTCTATTTCTTTGAAATGGGGGTATAACTAGAACTTTAAAAAAGAAACCTACAATTACAAAAATATGACAAAAATATAAATATGAATCATGTCAATTCAAGACATTTTACCTAGTAGAAATAACTGCTCAGATAAGAACAAAGTTGTGTCAAAATACTCGTAGAGAATGAAGCTAAGAAAAATCAACTACCTAAGTTCTTTAAGTTGTTTGTTGAATCTTAAGTTAAAATAAGGGAACTAAAACGCTCACTTAATGCAGTGTTTGTGAAACACCAATGCCCCCTGGAGGGCATTTGGATAGTTGACCTTTGACCTATTGATAGACCTTATCAACAGGGGTCATCTACCTATATTTGACCAACCTTCAAACCAAGTGAAGACCTAAGAGGCCAAAACAGTCGAATTGGCCGGACAAGGTTTGATTACCTGAACGAGCAAAAAAGACAGACATGAGCAATCCAGCAATATATACCTCTATTTCTTTGAAATCGGGGTATAACTAGAACTTTAAAAAAGAAACCTACAATTACAAAAATATGACAAAAATATAAATATGAATCATGTCAATTCAAGACATTTTACCTAGTAGAAATAACTGCTCAGATAAGAACAAAGTTGTGTCAAAATACTCGTAGAGAATGAAGCTAAGAAAAATCAACTACCTAAGTTCTTTAAGTTGTTTGTTGAATCTTAAGTTAAAATAAGGGAACTAAAACGCTCACTTAATGCGGTGTTTGTGAATCACCAATGCCCCCTGAAGGGCATATGGATAGTTGACCTTTGACCTATTGATAGACCTTATCAACAGGGGTCATCTACCTATATTTGACCAACCTTCAAACCAAGTGAAGACCTAAGAGGCCAAAACAGTCGAATTGGCCGGACAAGGTTTGATTACCTGAACGAGCAAAAAAGACAGACATGAGCAATCCAGCAATATATACCTCTATTTCTTTGAAATCGGGGTATAACTAGAACTTTAAAAAAGAAACCTACAATTACAAAAATATGACAAAAATATAAATATGAATCATGTCAATTCAAGACATTTTACCTAGTAGAAATAACTGCTCAGATAAGAACAAAGTTGTGTCAAAATACTCGTAGAGAATGAAGCTAAGAAAAATCAACTACCTAAGTTCTTTAAGTTGTTTGTTGAATCTTAAGTTAAAATAAGGGAACTAAAACACTCACTTAATGCGGTGTTTGTGAATCACCAATGCCCCCTGAAGGGCATTTGGATAGTTGACCTTTGACCTATTGATAGACCTTATCAACAGGGGTCATCTACCTATATTTGACCAACCTTCAAACCAAGTGAAGACCTAAGAGGCCAAAACAGTCGAATTGGCCAGACAAGGTTTGATTACCTGAACGAGCAAAAAAGACAGACATGAGCAATCCAGCAATATATACCCACATTTCTTTGAAATGGGGCATAACTAGAACCCTACAAATACAAAAATATGACAAAAATATAAATACAAATAATGTCAAGTCAAGACATTTAATTCATAGAAATAACTACTGGGATAAGAATAAAGTTTTGTAGAAATATTTAGGCAGTTGATTTTTCCTTAGCTTTATAAAATCTACAATTTAAGTTTAAATAATGGTACTAAAATGCTATCTCAATGAGGTGTTTATTTCACCATCAAAATGCAAGAATATATTTTGCAGGGAATATGATTACTATGTCTTTATTTCATGCCCCAAAATGGGATGAATGCTTGACAGGTGTAACAAAGAGCCATCAGATAACTCAAATAAATTAACTTATTAAATATGATAAAGAATATACCAGAATTACATTATGAGACTCATAGTAATAATAGACAATAACAGAGAAGAGAAATCTATTGACAAACACAGAGCTATATCATGTGGCAACATTTGATGTACAGGATGTATGACAATTGTACCTGACTCTACAGTGAGT
Source organism: Lutraria lutraria (assembly GCA_964023205.1). Classification (NCBI taxonomy): domain Eukaryota; kingdom Metazoa; phylum Mollusca; class Bivalvia; order Venerida; family Mactridae; genus Lutraria; species Lutraria lutraria. Next base: position 12,228,463 of record OZ026845.1, read on the forward strand.
CAAGTATATAACAAGTGCTGCCACCTGCTGGCATAGGCACAAAAGTGAGGACCAGGGAGGTTCCTGTGAAATTGGAATATGCTAACTCACATACAGTAAATCATTACCAATCAGTGTCACTCCCATTACTGTTTACTGAAGATAGCTGTACTGCTAAGAGTAGGAATATGTTTATTGCATTGTTATTGTTCAATGCTATTAACACTGTGAATAACACAGACATTATTGACTATAATGCATTGACTCTGGTTATACCAGTGATTCCATCTATGCTACAATTGTCACAGCAAATATGTTCATCTGTGCACTGTGCAACCTCCCTACAACAGCTATCAATGGGAAGGACAAAAATGGTTGTTGTAAGGAGGTGACTGTTGCTGAGAGGTGAAAATAGAGTAAAACTTCAATCTGGGTTGCTAGTATACTAGCTGTAACAGGAAGGTGGCTGGAGTAAGGAGGTGACTATTCAAGGAGGTTACACTGTATACATCCAGTCAGTGCAACACCATAGTGAGACCACCAGAAGGAAAAAGGCCATACACAGTGTTATGCCATTGAAGCATTTTGACTTTGTGGATTTCAAACACTTGACTAAGTTAATGATGTCACAATATTGTTTTGATACAAAGAAGTAAAACATTGGGTGGACACAAGTTTAATGGCAACAGTACAGAAAGACAGATCCACAAAACACCTACTTCTAGTATGAGTTTGACAAAAACGATTTTCATGACAAGCAGGCATGTAAAGAAAGGAATGTCCATCACTTCAAAATGACTTAATCATTATCGTGCTCTAAGCTAGAAATACCTCAAACAAAGAAATAGGACTTGCTTTCCCTATGTGAAGATGGTACTATTTTATCCTAATACCATAATTATACAAATCATGTCAATTCAAGACATTCTACATAATAGAAATAACTGCTCGGATAAGAATAAAGTTTTTTAACAATACTCATTAACAATAACGCTCAGAAAAATCAACTATACCTGAGTTTATTAAGTTATTTGATATAGCTTAAGTTAAAATAAGGGTACTAAAACGCTCACTTAATGAGGTGTTAGTAAAACACCAATGCCCCTTGGAGGGCATTTGGATAGTTGACCTTTGACCTATTGATAGACCTTATCAACAGGGGTCATCTATCTACATTTGACCAACCTTCAAACCAAGTGAAGACCTAAGAGGCCAAAACAGTCGAATTGGCCGGACAAGGTTTGATTACCTGAACGAGCAAAAAAGACAGACATGAGCAATCCAGCAATATATACCTCTATTTCTTTGAAATGGGGGTATAACTAGAACTTTAAAAAAGAAACCTACAATTACAAAAATATGACAAAAATATAAATATGAATCATGTCAATTCAAGACATTTTACCTAGTAGAAATAACTGCTCAGATAAGAACAAAGTTGTGTCAAAATACTCGTAGAGAATGAAGCTAAGAAAAATCAACTACCTAAGTTCTTTAAGTTGTTTGTTGAATCTTAAGTTAAAATAAGGGAACTAAAACGCTCACTTAATGCGGTGTTTGTGAAACACCAATGCCCCCTGGAGGGCATTTGGATAGTTGACCTTTGACCTATTGATAGACCTTATCAACAGGGGTCATCTACCTATATTTGACCAACCTTCAAACCAAGTGAAGACCTAAGAGGCCAAAACAGTCGAATTGGCCGGACAAGGTTTGATTACCTGAACGAGCAAAAAAGACAGACATGAGCAATCCAGCAATATATACCTCTATTTCTTTGAAATGGGGGTATAACTAGAACTTTAAAAAAGAAACCTACAATTACAAAAATATGACAAAAATATAAATATGAATCATGTCAATTCAAGACATTTTACCTAGTAGAAATAACTGCTCAGATAAGAACAAAGTTGTGTCAAAATACTCGTAGAGAATGAAGCTAAGAAAAATCAACTACCTAAGTTCTTTAAGTTGTTTGTTGAATCTTAAGTTAAAATAAGGGAACTAAAACACTCACTTAATGCGGTGTTTGTGAATCACCAATGCCCCCTGAAGGGCATTTGGATAGTTGACCTTTGACCTATTGATAGACCTTATCAACAGGGGTCATCTACCTATATTTGACCAACCTTCAAACCAAGTGAAGACCTAAGAGGCCAAAACAGTCGAATTGGCCGGACAAGGTTTGATTACCTGAACGAGCAAAAAAGACAGACATGAGCAATCCAGCAATATATACCTCTATTTCTTTGAAATCGGGGTATAACTAGAACTTTAAAAAAGAAACCTACAATTACAAAAATATGACAAAAATATAAATATGAATCATGTCAATTCAAGACATTTTACCTAGTAGAAATAACTGCTCAGATAAGAACAAAGTTGTGTCAAAATACTCGTAGAGAATGAAGCTAAGAAAAATCAACTACCTAAGTTCTTTAAGTTGTTTGTTGAATCTTAAGTTAAAATAAGGGAACTAAAACGCTCACTTAATGCGGTGTTTGTGAAACACCAATGCCCCCTGGAGGGCATTTGGATAGTTGACCTTTGACCTATTGATAGACCTTATCAACAGGGGTCATCTACCTATATTTGACCAACCTTCAAACCAAGTGAAGACCTAAGAGGCCAAAACAGTCGAATTGGCCGGACAAGGTTTGATTACCTGAACGAGCAAAAAAGACAGACATGAGCAATCCAGCAATATATACCTCTATTTCTTTGAAATCGGGGTATAACTAGAACTTTAAAAAAGAAACCTACAATTACAAAAATATGACAAAAATATAAATATGAATCATGTCAATTCAAGACATTTTACCTAGTAGAAATAACTGCTCAGATAAGAACAAAGTTGTGTCAAAATACTCGTAGAGAATGAAGCTAAGAAAAATCAACTACCTAAGTTCTTTAAGTTGTTTGTTGAATCTTAAGTTAAAATAAGGGAACTAAAACACTCACTTAATGCGGTGTTTGTGAATCACCAATGCCCCCTGAAGGGCATTTGGATAGTTGACCTTTGACCTTTGACCTATTGATAGACCTTATCAACAGGGGTCATCTACCTATATTTGACCAACCTTCAAACCAAGTGAAGACCTAAGAGGCCAAAACAGTCGAATTGGCCAGACAAGGTTTGATTACCTGAACGAGCAAAAAAGACAGACATGAGCAATCCAGCAATATATACCCACATTTCTTTGAAATGGGGCATAACTAGAACCCTACAAATACAAAAATATGACAAAAATATAAATACAAATAATGTCAAGTCAAGACATTTAATTCATAGAAATAACTACTGGGATAAGAATAAAGTTTTGTAGAAATATTTAGGCAGTTGATTTTTCCTTAGCTTTATAAAATCTACAATTTAAGTTTAAATAATGGTACTAAAATGCTATCTCAATGAGGTGTTTATTTCACCATCAAAATGCAAGAATATATTTTGCAGGGAATATGATTACTATGTCTTTATTTCATGCCCCAAAATGGGATGAATGCTTGACAGGTGTAACAAAGAGCCATCAGATAACTCAAATAAATTAACTTATTAAATATGATAAAGAATATACCAGAATTACATTATGAGACTCATAGTAATAATAGACAATAACAGAGAAGAGAAATCTATTGACAAACACAGAGCTATATCATGTGGCAACATTTGATGTACAGGATGTATGACAATTGTACCTGACTCTACAGTGAGTCAAGTATATAACAAGTGCTGCCACCTGCTGGCATAGGCACAAAAGTGAGGACCAGGGAGGTTCCTGTGAAATTGGAATATGCTAACTCACATACAGTAAATCATTACCAATCAGTGTCACTCCCATTACTGTTTACTGAAGATAGCTGTACTGCTAAGAGTAGGAATATGTTTATTGCATTGTTATTGTTCAATGCTATTAACACTGTGAATAACACAGACATTATTGACTATAATGCATTGACTCTGGTTATACCAGTGATTCCATCTATGCTACAATTGTCACAGCAAATATGTTCATCTGTGCACTGTGCAACCTCCCTACAACAGCTATCAATGGGAAGGACAAAAATGGTTGTTGTAAGGAGGTGACTGTTGCTGAGAGGTGAAAATAGAGTAAAACTTCAATCTGGGTTGCTAGTATACTAGCTGTAACAGGAAGGTGGCTGGAGTAAGGAGGTGACTATTCAAGGAGGTTACACTGTATACATCCAGTCAGTGCAACACCATAGTGAGACCACCAGAAGGAAAAAGGCCATACACAGTGTTATGCCATTGAAGCATTTTGACTTTGTGGATTTCAAACACTTGACTAAGTTAATGATGTCACAATATTGTTTTGATACAAAGAAGTAAAACATTGGGTGGACACAAGTTTAATGGCAACAGTACAGAAAGACAGATCCACAAAACACCTACTTCTAGTATGAGTTTGACAAAAACGATTTTCATGACAAGCAGGCATGTAAAGAAAGGAATGTCCATCACTTCAAAATGACTTAATCATTATCGTGCTCTAAGCTAGAAATACCTCAAACAAAGAAATAGGACTTGCTTTCCCTATGTGAAGATGGTACTATTTTATCCTAATACCATAATTATACAAATCATGTCAATTCAAGACATTCTACATAATAGAAATAACTGCTCGGATAAGAATAAAGTTTTTTAACAATACTCATTAACAATAACGCTCAGAAAAATCAACTATACCTGAGTTTATTAAGTTATTTGATATAGCTTAAGTTAAAATAAGGGTACTAAAACGCTCACTTAATGAGGTGTTAGTAAAACACCAATGCCCCCTGGAGGGCATTTGGATAGTTGACCTTTGACCTATTGATAGACCTTATCAACAGGGGTCATCTATCTACATTTGACCAACCTTCAAACCAAGTGAAGACCTAAGAGGCCAAAACAGTCGAATTGGCCGGACAAGGTTTGATTACCTGAACGAGCAAAAAAGACAGACATGAGCAATCCAGCAATATATACCTCTATTTCTTTGAAATGGGGGTATAACTAGAACTTTAAAAAAGAAACCTACAATTACAAAAATATGACAAAAATATAAATATGAATCATGTCAATTCAAGACATTTTACCTAGTAGAAATAACTGCTCAGATAAGAACAAAGTTGTGTCAAAATACTCGTAGAGAATGAAGCTAAGAAAAATCAACTACCTAAGTTCTTTAAGTTGTTTGTTGAATCTTAAGTTAAAATAAGGGAACTAAAACGCTCACTTAATGCGGTGTTTGTGAAACACCAATGCCCCCTGGAGGGCATTTGGATAGTTGACCTTTGACCTATTGATAGACCTTATCAACAGGGGTCATCTACCTATATTTGACCAACCTTCAAACCAAGTGAAGACCTAAGAGGCCAAAACAGTCGAATTGGCCGGACAAGGTTTGATTACCTGAACGAGCAAAAAAGACAGACATGAGCAATCCAGCAATATATACCTCTATTTCTTTGAAATGGGGGTATAACTAGAACTTTAAAAAAGAAACCTACAATTACAAAAATATGACAAAAATATAAATATGAATCATGTCAATTCAAGACATTTTACCTAGTAGAAATAACTGCTCAGATAAGAACAAAGTTGTGTCAAAATACTCGTAGAGAATGAAGCTAAGAAAAATCAACTACCTAAGTTCTTTAAGTTGTTTGTTGAATCTTAAGTTAAAATAAGGGAACTAAAACGCTCACTTAATGCGGTGTTTGTGAATCACCAATGCCCCCTGAAGGGCATATGGATAGTTGACCTTTGACCTATTGATAGACCTTATCAACAGGGGTCATCTACCTATATTTGACCAACCTTCAAACCAAGTGAAGACCTAAGAGGCCAAAACAGTCGAATTGGCCGGACAAGGTTTGATTACCTGAACGAGCAAAAAAGACAGACATGAGCAATCCAGCAATATATACCTCTATTTCTTTGAAATCGGGGTATAACTAGAACTTTAAAAAAGAAACCTACAATTACAAAAATATGACAAAAATATAAATATGAATCATGTCAATTCAAGACATTTTACCTAGTAGAAATAACTGCTCAGATAAGAACAAAGTTGTGTCAAAATACTCGTAGAGAATGAAGCTAAGAAAAATCAACTACCTAAGTTCTTTAAGTTGTTTGTTGAATCTTAAGTTAAAATAAGGGAACTAAAACACTCACTTAATGCGGTGTTTGTGAATCACCAATGCCCCCTGAAGGGCATTTGGATAGTTGACCTTTGACCTATTGATAGACCTTATCAACAGGGGTCATCTACCTATATTTGACCAACCTTCAAACCAAGTGAAGACCTAAGAGGCCAAAACAGTCGAATTGGCCAGACAAGGTTTGATTACCTGAACGAGCAAAAAAGACAGACATGAGCAATCCAGCAATATATACCCACATTTCTTTGAAATGGGGCATAACTAGAACCCTACAAATACAAAAATATGACAAAAATATAAATACAAATAATGTCAAGTCAAGACATTTAATTCATAGAAATAACTACTGGGATAAGAATAAAGTTTTGTAGAAATATTTAGGCAGTTGATTTTTCCTTAGCTTTATAAAATCTACAATTTAAGTTTAAATAATGGTACTAAAATGCTATCTCAATGAGGTGTTTATTTCACCATCAAAATGCAAGAATATATTTTGCAGGGAATATGATTACTATGTCTTTATTTCATGCCCCAAAATGGGATGAATGCTTGACAGGTGTAACAAAGAGCCATCAGATAACTCAAATAAATTAACTTATTAAATATGATAAAGAATATACCAGAATTACATTATGAGACTCATAGTAATAATAGACAATAACAGAGAAGAGAAATCTATTGACAAACACAGAGCTATATCATGTGGCAACATTTGATGTACAGGATGTATGACAATTGTACCTGACTCTACAGTGAGTCAAGTATATAACAAGTGCTGCCACCTGCTGGCATAGGCACAAAAGTGAGGACCAGGGAGGTTCCTGTGAAATTGGAATATGCTAACTCACATACAGTAAATCATTACCAATCAGTGTCACTCCCATTACTGTTTACTGAAGATAGCTGTACTGCTAAGAGTAGGAATATGTTTATTGCATTGTTATTGTTCAATGCTATTAACACTGTGAATAACACAGACATTATTGACTATAATGCATTGACTCTGGTTATACCAGTGATTCCATCTATGCTACAATTGTCACAGCAAATATGTTCATCTGTGCACTGTGCAACCTCCCTACAACAGCTATCAATGGGAAGGACAAAAATGGTTGTTGTAAGGAGGTGACTGTTGCTGAGAGGTGAAAATAGAGTAAAACTTCAATCTGGGTTGCTAGTATACTAGCTGTAACAGGAAGGTGGCTGGAGTAAGGAGGTGACTATTCAAGGAGGTTACACTGTATACATCCAGTCAGTGCAACACCATAGTGAGACCACCAGAAGGAAAAAGGCCATACACAGTGTTATGCCATTGAAGCATTTTGACTTTGTGGATTTCAAACACTTGACTAAGTTAATGATGTCACAATATTGTTTTGATACAAAGAAGTAAAACATTGGGTGGACACAAGTTTAATGGCAACAGTACAGAAAGACAGATCCACAAAACACCTACTTCTAGTATGAGTTTGACAAAAACGATTTTCATGACAAGCAGGCATGTAAAGAAAGGAATGTCCATCACTTCAAAATGACTTAATCATTATCGTGCTCTAAGCTAGAAATACCTCAAACAAAGAAATAGGACTTGCTTTCCCTATGTGAAGATGGTACTATTTTATCCTAATACCATAATTATACAAATCATGTCAATTCAAGACATTCTACATAATAGAAATAACTGCTCGGATAAGAATAAAGTTTTTTAACAATACTCATTAACAATAACGCTCAGAAAAATCAACTATACCTGAGTTTATTAAGTTATTTGATATAGCTTAAGTTAAAATAAGGGTACTAAAACGCTCACTTAATGAGGTGTTAGTAAAACACCAATGCCCCCTGGAGGGCATTTGGATAGTTGACCTTTGACCTATTGATAGACCTTATCAACAGGGGTCATCTATCTACATTTGACCAACCTTCAAACCAAGTGAAGACCTAAGAGGCCAAAACAGTCGAATTGGCCGGACAAGGTTTGATTACCTGAACGAGCAAAAAAGACAGACATGAGCAATCCAGCAATATATACCTCTATTTCTTTGAAATGGGGGTATAACTAGAACTTTAAAAAAGAAACCTACAATTACAAAAATATGACAAAAATATAAATATGAATCATGTCAATTCAAGACATTTTACCTAGTAGAAATAACTGCTCAGATAAGAACAAAGTTGTGTCAAAATACTCGTAGAGAATGAAGCTAAGAAAAATCAACTACCTAAGTTCTTTAAGTTGTTTGTTGAATCTTAAGTTAAAATAAGGGAACTAAAACGCTCACTTAATGCAGTGTTTGTGAAACACCAATGCCCCCTGGAGGGCATTTGGATAGTTGACCTTTGACCTATTGATAGACCTTATCAACAGGGGTCATCTACCTATATTTGACCAACCTTCAAACCAAGTGAAGACCTAAGAGGCCAAAACAGTCGAATTGGCCGGACAAGGTTTGATTACCTGAACGAGCAAAAAAGACAGACATGAGCAATCCAGCAATATATACCTCTATTTCTTTGAAATCGGGGTATAACTAGAACTTTAAAAAAGAAACCTACAATTACAAAAATATGACAAAAATATAAATATGAATCATGTCAATTCAAGACATTTTACCTAGTAGAAATAACTGCTCAGATAAGAACAAAGTTGTGTCAAAATACTCGTAGAGAATGAAGCTAAGAAAAATCAACTACCTAAGTTCTTTAAGTTGTTTGTTGAATCTTAAGTTAAAATAAGGGAACTAAAACGCTCACTTAATGCGGTGTTTGTGAATCACCAATGCCCCCTGAAGGGCATATGGATAGTTGACCTTTGACCTATTGATAGACCTTATCAACAGGGGTCATCTACCTATATTTGACCAACCTTCAAACCAAGTGAAGACCTAAGAGGCCAAAACAGTCGAATTGGCCGGACAAGGTTTGATTACCTGAACGAGCAAAAAAGACAGACATGAGCAATCCAGCAATATATACCTCTATTTCTTTGAAATCGGGGTATAACTAGAACTTTAAAAAAGAAACCTACAATTACAAAAATATGACAAAAATATAAATATGAATCATGTCAATTCAAGACATTTTACCTAGTAGAAATAACTGCTCAGATAAGAACAAAGTTGTGTCAAAATACTCGTAGAGAATGAAGCTAAGAAAAATCAACTACCTAAGTTCTTTAAGTTGTTTGTTGAATCTTAAGTTAAAATAAGGGAACTAAAACACTCACTTAATGCGGTGTTTGTGAATCACCAATGCCCCCTGAAGGGCATTTGGATAGTTGACCTTTGACCTATTGATAGACCTTATCAACAGGGGTCATCTACCTATATTTGACCAACCTTCAAACCAAGTGAAGACCTAAGAGGCCAAAACAGTCGAATTGGCCAGACAAGGTTTGATTACCTGAACGAGCAAAAAAGACAGACATGAGCAATCCAGCAATATATACCCACATTTCTTTGAAATGGGGCATAACTAGAACCCTACAAATACAAAAATATGACAAAAATATAAATACAAATAATGTCAAGTCAAGACATTTAATTCATAGAAATAACTACTGGGATAAGAATAAAGTTTTGTAGAAATATTTAGGCAGTTGATTTTTCCTTAGCTTTATAAAATCTACAATTTAAGTTTAAATAATGGTACTAAAATGCTATCTCAATGAGGTGTTTATTTCACCATCAAAATGCAAGAATATATTTTGCAGGGAATATGATTACTATGTCTTTATTTCATGCCCCAAAATGGGATGAATGCTTGACAGGTGTAACAAAGAGCCATCAGATAACTCAAATAAATTAACTTATTAAATATGATAAAGAATATACCAGAATTACATTATGAGACTCATAGTAATAATAGACAATAACAGAGAAGAGAAATCTATTGACAAACACAGAGCTATATCATGTGGCAACATTTGATGTACAGGATGTATGACAATTGTACCTGACTCTACAGTGAGTCAAGTATATAACAAGTGCTGCCACCTGCTGGCATAGGCACAAAAGTGAGGACCAGGGAGGTTCCTGTGAAATTGGAATATGCTAACTCACATACAGTAAATCATTACCAATCAGTGTCACTCCCATTACTGTTTACTGAAGATAGCTGTACTGCTAAGAGTAGGAATATGTTTATTGCATTGTTATTGTTCAATGCTATTAACACTGTGAATAACACAGACATTATTGACTATAATGCATTGACTCTGGTTATACCAGTGATTCCATCTATGCTACAATTGTCACAGCAAATATGTTCATCTGTGCACTGTGCAACCTCCCTACAACAGCTATCAATGGGAAGGACAAAAATGGTTGTTGTAAGGAGGTGACTGTTGCTGAGAGGTGAAAATAGAGTAAAACTTCAATCTGGGTTGCTAGTATACTAGCTGTAACAGGAAGGTGGCTGGAGTAAGGAGGTGACTATTCAAGGAGGTTACACTGTATACATCCAGTCAGTGCAACACCATAGTGAGACCACCAGAAGGAAAAAGGCCATACACAGTGTTATGCCATTGAAGCATTTTGACTTTGTGGATTTCAAACACTTGACTAAGTTAATGATGTCACAATATTGTTTTGATACAAAGAAGTAAAACATTGGGTGGACACAAGTTTAATGGCAACAGTACAGAAAGACAGATCCACAAAACACCTACTTCTAGTATGAGTTTGACAAAAACGATTTTCATGACAAGCAGGCATGTAAAGAAAGGAATGTCCATCACTTCAAAATGACTTAATCATTATCGTGCTCTAAGCTAGAAATACCTCAAACAAAGAAATAGGACTTGCTTTCCCTATGTGAAGATGGTACTATTTTATCCTAATACCATAATTATACAAATCATGTCAATTCAAGACATTCTACATAATAGAAATAACTGCTCGGATAAGAATAAAGTTTTTTAACAATACTCATTAACAATAACGCTCAGAAAAATCAACTATACCTGAGTTTATTAAGTTATTTGATATAGCTTAAGTTAAAATAAGGGTACTAAAACGCTCACTTAATGAGGTGTTAGTAAAACACCAATGCCCCCTGGAGGGCATTTGGATAGTTGACCTTTGACCTATTGATAGACCTTATCAACAGGGGTCATCTATCTACATTTGACCAACCTTCAAACCAAGTGAAGACCTAAGAGGCCAAAACAGTCGAATTGGCCGGACAAGGTTTGATTACCTGAACGAGCAAAAAAGACAGACATGAGCAATCCAGCAATATATACCTCTATTTCTTTGAAATGGGGGTATAACTAGAACTTTAAAAAAGAAACCTACAATTACAAAAATATGACAAAAATATAAATATGAATCATGTCAATTCAAGACATTTTACCTAGTAGAAATAACTGCTCAGATAAGAACAAAGTTGTGTCAAAATACTCGTAGAGAATGAAGCTAAGAAAAATCAACTACCTAAGTTCTTTAAGTTGTTTGTTGAATCTTAAGTTAAAATAAGGGAACTAAAACGCTCACTTAATGCGGTGTTTGTGAAACACCAATGCCCCCTGGAGGGCATTTGGATAGTTGACCTTTGACCTATTGATAGACCTTATCAACAGGGGTCATCTACCTATATTTGACCAACCTTCAAACCAAGTGAAGACCTAAGAGGCCAAAACAGTCGAATTGGCCGGACAAGGTTTGATTACCTGAACGAGCAAAAAAGACAGACATGAGCAATCCAGCAATATATACCTCTATTTCTTTGAAATGGGGGTATAACTAGAACTTTAAAAAAGAAACCTACAATTACAAAAATATGACAAAAATATAAATATGAATCATGTCAATTCAAGACATTTTACCTAGTAGAAATAACTGCTCAGATAAGAACAAAGTTGTGTCAAAATACTCGTAGAGAATGAAGCTAAGAAAAATCAACTACCTAAGTTCTTTAAGTTGTTTGTTGAATCTTAAGTTAAAATAAGGGAACTAAAACGCTCACTTAATGCGGTGTTTGTGAATCACCAATGCCCCCTGAAGGGCATATGGATAGTTGACCTTTGACCTATTGATAGACCTTATCAACAGGGGTCATCTACCTATATTTGACCAACCTTCAAACCAAGTGAAGACCTAAGAGGCCAAAACAGTCGAATTGGCCGGACAAGGTTTGATTACCTGAACGAGCAAAAAAGACAGACATGAGCAATCCAGCAATATATACCCACATTTCTTTGAAATGGGGCATAACTAGAACCCTACAATTACAAAAATATGACAAAAATATAAATACAAATAATGTCAAGTCAAGACATTTAATTAATAGAAATAACTACTGGGATTAAGAATAAAGTTTTGTAGAAATATTTAGGCAGTTGATTTTTGCTTAGCTTTATAAAATCTTCAATTTAAAGTTAAAATAAGGGTACTAAACGCTATCCTAATGAGGTGTTTGTAATTAAAAAATAAAAATTTAGAAAAATCCAAATTCACCTGTTAAAAAATAAAGCTATTAAAATGAAACAACTTATATTGAAGAGGTATTGTTTGTAGGTCAGAATTCGGTGTTTGTGAAGCAGTTAATGGAACCCTGACAACTACCCATTATGTAAAGGCTAGTGTCATCTGCAAACAGATGGATGTTAGGCCTGATGTCATAAACAATGTCGTTGATAAATATCAGGAAAAGGAGGGGGCCCAACATTGACTCCTGTGGAATCCCAGCTTTAATATCAATCCATTTTGATTGAGCATCAGGCAGAACAACATTTTGCTTTCTACCACTTAGAAAAGATGTGAACCAATTAATAAGACTGCCAGAAATCCCAAAATGTTTGTGACTGAAGATGAGACCATGATGAGAGACATGGTCAAAAGTCTTGCTTATGTCGCAAAATACAGCTCTCGAATCATCAGCCTCATTGAAAAAGTTGTATAGAAAAGCCAGTTGGTTAACTGTTAAGTCACCTGGTACAAAGCCTGATTTGATGCTGGGCAAGAAGATCATTTTTACTAATATGGTTTAATTTAGACTACCCATTCAAGTACTTTCCCTATGGCACAGACTAGAGATACAGGTCGATATTTTCAGGAGCGACAAAAGCGACTTTTCAAGTGCTAGAAAAAAACGGAACAGGACAGAGACTGGTAAAAAAAGTCACACAGAGTAGTGGACAGTTCATATTTTATATTATCCTCTATCTTAGAGGTTGTAATTGTAATGTGGTTCAAGACAGGGCTGATATCATTCACATCATTTTGCAGAGTTTTAGCACTTAAAGTCCCATTAGCTTTTTGCTATAGAAAAATACATGCAAAAACAAACAATTGCTAATATTATCCCAAGATAATTATTACTGACGAAACGAGCACTTTTTCTTCTAAAAACACTTATTTCACAGTAATTTTTGCTTTTGTTTTTCGACTTGTGCATAACTTGACTGCAGTAAAACACAGCTGTTCTATAAACAGTATTTATTTCAATGATATTGAAAAAAATACTATATCGGTTTTGGAAACATTTTTCTTGCATAAGCACTTCTTGATGAATAATTAAAGTCCCATATGCATTTATTTTGTGTGGGAGGAAAATACACAGGATTTGTCAGTTTTAGAACAAAAGAAACTATTACGACCAATAAATTTACATGCTTATGGGACTTTAATTATTCATCAAGAAGGGTTTGATCCCGACAAATGTTATTCAGAAGGTTAACTTTGGTGATTTCATTTTCCATAGTGTTATCACCATCTTGCTGTGAAGCAAGGATGAACTTGATTTGGAGGAGATTTGAGACAAGGCCACCATGACATTGGAGAGGAAAGGAGTTTTTGTGATAACATATCATTGTGATTTAGTTTGGCCTTTCTTATTTCATCAACAGTTTAATTTCGAAGGCGTTCAAACGTCATTTTTTTAAGAATATCAGTGGTGGCTTGTTATTATACTTGATTTTTAAGTGATAGATATATAAGCCGAAACTGTCCATTATGTGAAATATTGGAGTGTTTGAGCGCTTAGCAAGACACTCCAATATTTTACATATTGAGCAGTTTGAGGTTTATATGTAACTTAAATCATTTTGAAAATATTACACAATTCATTGACCATGACGATTATAATTCTTAAAGGTACACAGTTGACTTATTTGTTCTAGTTCCTAATCAAAATCAAGTCATTCATATCGATATTGCTTCCTATTTTTTGCATTACACTAAAACGAAATTGCTCACTAAAAGTCGCTGAAGATTATTGGCTTTGTATAAGTAGTTAAGGATTCAATTTTTGCATTGTTATGACCAAATAAGTAGATAAAATAGCATATGAATTTAACTGTTTAAAAGCCTGCATGATGGATACCTTTAAATCAACTCTCTTACAATCACATTGCTCAGGTAGCACAAGGAATCTACATTTTTTATTCAAACCTGTTCACATCGATTAAAACCGTCATTCCTACGCATTGGGTCAACATTTCATTTAAAATTCTAAATGATTTGTAAAACAGGAATGCGTTAAAGATGTGAATAGAAAAACTGTTTATGTGGGATTTAGAACTGTGTGATACTTTTCTTTGATTTGATTTGTTATATGAAGTGTTTAATTTTCAAGGTATGGATTGTATTGAAAAATATGTTGATATTGAGTATTATGAAATTGGCACAATTGATGCAACGTTTTTTGTAATGCCTCTTTGTTTGTAATAGGAGAAAAATAATGTACACAATGCCAGGCTAAAACGCATGAGCTCCTATTTGAAAGTCAGATGCTCTAGCAACTGAGCTAATAGGGCTGTTAATATCACAACCAAGTATGGGTACTATAACACAGTACGGCTACATTTTTAGAAGCAAAAGTGAAGCGAGTGCTTCTATAGTTATACACCCAGTTTTGTTTTGACAAAAACCTGATGCCATACATTCGCATTGGCAAATAGTACTATCGGTTGTATAACTCTACCGACTGCAGTTATGATACAAGTTGGATATATTGCAGGATTAATTATGTTCATTTTGAATAATTACATTGTAATGGCATTTCCAACTGTAAAACTATTGAGTTTAATAATTCAGTATTCATCCGCACAAAAGTTTCATTCATAGTACGCTTCGCTACTATATACATGAGAATCGCTAAAAGACACTAGCAGGGCGAGGACACCAGTTTGTATAAAACATCTTTAATAAAAACATCTTCAACATAAAACTTAAAATAAATTAACACTCAACCACATCACTACAGAGTTAACCCTAATGTAGGAAAAACTAACTCTATAATTACATATAATTACAAAGTTTTAAGAGTCAGGCATGTTTTACAGTGAACAGGAAGTGAAGGCATGAGTTTACAATCAACTTTAACGGAATTGGGAACATGACAAGTGAACCTCTACCAAAACATCTTCATTTCACTGAGCCAAAACTGACTATTTCGAGGAAATTATAAGTCCAAACAATATATACATTTGAGTTTGAAAAATGGTGCCTAGAGTTGATTGAGCTTTTTGGTATTATCTAATGCACATCTACCAGATATTATGAATTACATTTTTAACTTTTGCTTCTGACAGTACTCTCAGTGCTTTGATATTAAAATCTTATGATAATGAGATACATGTAAATCTATTTTCAAATCAAAAAAGCATTCGAAAATCTTACGCATGCATCATTTTCAGTGTCCAAATTTGAGTTGCTGTCCAATATGTTGACTGTACTCCAATATTACAAAAATAATGGACGGCTATCCTTTGAGAGATGTCCATACGT
This sequence comes from Lutraria lutraria, assembly GCA_964023205.1. Classification (NCBI taxonomy): domain Eukaryota; kingdom Metazoa; phylum Mollusca; class Bivalvia; order Venerida; family Mactridae; genus Lutraria; species Lutraria lutraria. The sequence goes on from OZ026845.1 coordinate 12,244,341, forward strand.
AAAAATATTGGACAGCGAGAACAAAAGGATGACAGTCACATAATAAAACAATGGTGCAGGCCTAATTAATAGAAATAGAATCGTCCATATCAAAACTTGTTTATATGTAATATATTTGTAGTATTGATAATCCTACAAACTACTGGCCTCACTGGCTTTATTCTGCACAATTTCTTAAAATTACAAGCACATAAAAATTTCAATCAGTAGTGAATAGTTCATTATTCACAGAATTGTTAATCTCATCTAGTCTTCAGTTTAATTAGCAAAATGTTGCAATAAGTGTAAAGGCGATCAGCTCTATCTTTGAGATAAATATCTTAAGCACATGCTTATTAAAGTCATGTGGACAAAATTAGTATTAAAGTGCGACACAAACATTGTATGTATGCATATAGAAATTAAAACAAAAAGGTTCGCAATCCAAGGAATAGTTTGTCATAATTTTTTTTACTATAAGTGAAGTTGTCATAATGAGAATCAACGGTAGAAGGAAGTGTACAAACGTGTATTGTATAGTTCAATTTTCCTGAAGTTATTAATAATCATTTCAAGTTTGATGGTTTCAAAAACTGTGGTCTTGTTTTCTACATCTTAGTGTCTAATAGGTATTGGCTGAACATGTACGTCAATCCAGTCAATAAGGAAATGATTGATAGAATGTGGTGCATTACACTGTACACATTCTGGTGTATCAACACTGGTGAGAAACCAAGAATGGGTTAAGAGTGAGTGACCAATACCACATCTAGATGATACTACCACCTCTCAACGAACAAACCAGTAAATGTGGTGCATTCGCTGAGAATCAGTTGACAAAGTGAAGTTTGTTGTAAATGTCAGCATCAAAATGGGACTGCCAGGATGATCAGATAGAGTAAACAAGGCCCTGCCTTCAATAAACACATATACCCCCAGTGTCACGCTTGACACAACAGATTTGGATGGAATTTTGTCATCTGAAATTGGTAATGCTACAAGGCTGATTTAGAACTTGAGCACTTACCTCTTGTCCAGTGACTGCCATAGGATACTTATTCTTCATCTTTGTTTACTGAAAAATATAAATTGCTTACATGAATATTTGTATACATGTATTATGGTATGATAAAAATTAACTAGACAGAAGCACCGTAAGGTGGAGCAATATATGCCCAAATGTATAATTGATACTGCAAAAACATTTTTTGGGGGTACTTTTCATGTATATGACCTTTAACCCCTAAGTGTGACCTTGACCTTGAAGAAAGTCTTCCAAACATGGCGGCGGCACTCCATCTCAATGTAGTGAACATTTGAGTAAAGTTACTTCAAAATCCTTAGCAGGCTCATAGAGTTACAGATAAGTCATATGACCTTTGATCCCTTAATGTGACCTTGACCTTGAAGATAGCCTTCGTCTTAATACGGCAATCATTCTAGTAAAGTTTCTTTGAAAACCTTAGAGGGGTTAAAGAGTAACAGAGCGCACACGTAATTGCTAATGGACGGACAGACAAACAGACAGATGGACGCCATGCCTTAACATAATATGTCCATTCAGACGTGCAAAAATAAATACTAAGGTATTCTACATTAAACTCAAGATGAAGTAAAAATGCAATAAAAACAAACATAATTATACATATTGCACAAGATCACAAGTAATTTATGTTTACATTTAAGCTTAATTCAATTTAGGAGAATTACAGAACTAAATTGTGTAGCTACAAATAAATTTGAACAGAAACAGGTTTTATTTATTTATTTCATCAGATTAAACACCATTTTCAACATTATTTCAGTTATATCATGGAAGGCAGCTACCCAAAACCAGCTTCCCTGGACTTACTTTAGGCCTTAATCAGTATTAACCACATTCTATCTGCAAGCTATGCACCCCAAATAATTCAGAGGTGGAGGACAATTTAATTCAAGATGTAATATCTGCAGTCAAATTTGTCACGGATAGTGCATTGTGCCCCTTGCATGGGGTTCGAACTCGCAACCTCTTGATCAGTAGACTAACGCTCTAACTACTTGGTTAGTTCATCCAGACAGGGGCACTTACATACTTTAACAGAAACAGGTGAAGAGTAAAGTGAACATGACTTGTAAGAATTATGGTAGATGTACAAAATTCTAAACTAAATAATTCAAAATACAAGTAATAGCAACAATCTATCATTCAAAGTAAAACTAATGGCTTGGAAGGCAAACTAATTATTTACATGACAATAATTTCATTCATTGATCCACATCATTATGTGACACCAATTGTCAATATAAGCTTGCTGTGATGAAACCTGCAGGATGAAAACAAGATTATTGAGTCAAACTAAATAGATCTATCAGCAACAGAAGTGAAGCAGTGAAATTAGACATTAAGTATTGGTTTTTCCTATCATTTGATAAATCTCATTATTATCTGTATTGCAAAATATGAGCAGAAGAAACATGGTAATTGTAAGTTCAACAGAAGCATCAAAAACTACTCACATCAAATCCAATATCCTTAAAACACATAGAAATAGACTAAGCACAACTTTAAAATGTGTTACCCTGACTACAATTAGGGTCACTTCCTGCTAAAACTTGTGTTAATCTGATAGGTCAGCACCCTCTGTTGACCAATCAATGACAAGGTTATTTAAAATAATATAAATGTTTACAATATTCACCAATAAAAGTCTATGTTACAATTGTGATTAATTCAAATGACAAAATCTTCATGTTCAGCAAGTGTGACTTTTTCAATAGAAAAATACCTGCTAAATACAAGGTGAACTATAAACTTACACCTTCCAGGTTAATACTTTAATTGTCATTGTAAGCTGTCCAAAAATATCTTCTCATGCAAAAGAAGTAAACAATCATTTTTATGAAGAAATCGCTTAATTAAATAATACATATCCATCTAAATCTGCATAAAATTAAGAATAAATTGATACCAAATATGAATATATTTTCCTCCCAGAATCAACAAAACGTGTTCATATAATATTATATTAATTTTAATTCAGAACAGAAAGTAGTCAGTGTTTCCTTGAGATAGATACAATGCAACCTTTCCAAAACAACCACCTTTGGGAGTAGCTAAATTATGTTATCATTTAGAGGTTGTTGCTCTAAAGAGATTAAATTATATTTAAATTGCTTAGTGGGAAAAAATTTGTTTTTGTTGAAGGAACTGGTTGTTACTCAAGATAGGGCTGCTCTGGAGAGGTTGTGTTGTACAATAAAATATGTATTTACAAAATCCTATAAACCATGAAACATTAAAAACATCATGAGCAGTTGTACAAATTATACTAATTAATAATCATGCAATTAGCAAAAAATGAAGCAACCACTTTAAAATTGAGTCATACCTAAGATAACAGCCACTCTTGCAACATGTACCTGATCTATGATTTTTTCATGTATAATAAATTATTAAGGTGTAAAGTTAAACTTAAGTTAATTAATTGCTCTCTTGGAATAAAATTCAACATCCACTCTCTAGTTCACATTTATTAATATAGCAAGCTAGGGAAACCTCTGATGAATGGTTGACTGTGGTGACCTTTGTTTACAGGGTTAAATATATAATTATTGTAGTCTATGCTACAGGGAGAATTTAGGATTATTTTTTTATTACCACTGAAACTTTTAAGATGGTGGTATTTCGAGGGCTCAATGCAACATTGTCGTAACTCATATTGAAATAAGAACAAGTTACGACAGTGTTGCACTGAGCCCTCGATTTGCTGTTTTTCTTCAGAATAAAATTTTCCTAATCAAGTGGTGTAAATTCTTTTCTCACACAAATGTCCAGTCACCATGAGCTGGAACATTTTTTTCCAAATATGTCAGTGGATAGATCAAATAAATATCTCAACAAACACACAAAGTCAAACCTGTGAACAAAGGCCAGCCATGCGAATAACATAAGGTAGCCTAAATTGCCTTTCTTCAAAAGTCAATTTTTTTCTAGATATCAATGACAGCTAGTTTTTAAAAGACTGGCTATTACTCACAGGGTGGCCTGTATTCAAAGGTCACCACTAACACAGGTTCATCTGTATATCATATGAAGAACAATGAAACAATAAAGATATGAACATTAGATGCATATAGCCTGCCCGGATAGGTCAGTGGTTAGAGCATTGGTCTCCTGATCAAGCCGTTGTGAGTTCAAACCATAGACGAGGCTCACACTCTTGGTGACAAATTTGACTGAAGATATTATACATCCCCTCAGAAATATGGGTGAAGTTTGGTAGTAACTTGTGGATAGAACCTAAGGTAGCCTATATCATAGTATAATTTATGAAGTCCATGGAAGCTTGTTAGTATAACAACCTGCCACTGAAATAATGTTGAAAATGGCGTTAAATCAGAAGAAATATATATGAAATGCACATTTTCCATAATCACAAACAATCTTATTTTTCAACCATATCTAAAAAGCAACATAACCTATTCAATTTTTACATATTTTTGTTATGTATCTTTTGCCAAACACAGGTCTGCTTAATCCTTACCTCTGATCATATTTCTAACAATGACCATTGAAATTTAGCATTTACAGACACAATGAATATTTTTAGAAGTTCCCACAACATACACTATGTTGTTAACTCAAATTGTGTTTTACTAAGATTATGTTGAGTTTTCCATTAATATCATCTGCTTCAGTATCTAATCAAGCACATCAAATTTTTTACAACATAATTATACAAGTATGTGATGTCTTTTGACAGCATGGTATTGATTATATATAGGGGTGGACTGATGAATCGAAATATCGTTGCATTACGATCCCGAGTGTCCCGATAGTAAAAGTCTCAATGTATATATTACACCAAAGTTATTTCTTATACTGAGCAAATTTGCATTTACAAGTTTATCTCTGTGGTTTTCAAATCTTGACAATAGTATTTCAATAGTTTCCAGCAATAGCAATGGAATCAAAATAGTACTTTCAGCAATAGCAATAGTATTGAAATAGTCAAAACTGGACCCAATAGTCACCCCTAGTATTGATGATGTCATATTAACCAGAAAATGTTAATAGTGCACACACATTTTTATGAAACTAAACATATAAATATTGTGCTGTGATTTGATCTCTATACAAAAATGTTAGTCACTTTTTCTTATGAAACACTTCTTGGATCCCAATTAAATCTGGTCTATTAGTTTAGTTTGATTTAGTTTAATTTAAAAGTGCAAGTTTGTAAAAGATGACTTAATCAATATATAACATATCTGCATAGGCACCTGTTTCATGAATGGATTATGAAAATATAATTAAATATTGAATATTATATTGTGGCAGAATTGACTTTTTAGTTACTTTCCAACATCTATGATTAATTATTATTATATTATATAATAAGTCCATTTTGATTCTACTTTAATACACTTAATCTAAGGGTGGTTTTCCTTCTGCACATGTTTATTCAAGCAATCATTAAATAATATGGTAAGATATCTAGTCATTGGGGTGCACAAGGTCTTTTATTCAATTGATATACTTAAAATCACATCGTTTTAACCATCAGTTTATGTACTGTTACACTGTACATGTTTAATCATACCCCTGTGTCATTCATAAAGAGTGTATCATGAAATTCTCATGATTTCTCTCCCTGAAAGGGTATACAAGGCTGAGTTAATTAACCAGCACTCAGTGCTCAGTTCACTGACATTTGCAAGGTAGATTCTACCCTAGTCCGAACTTTGCCACCTCTTTTTGTAAATTTAAGGGATACTTTATTATATTTTGACCAGGAACTAAATTATTATATTTCTTTCCTTCTAAATTCATGGTCTTTATGTAAAATAAAAATAAGTTAGGTTAGGTTAGGATTGTGGAGTATTTGATTCATCTTATTTATTGTTCACCTTGATTATTATAATCCATAAAACTTGTTTCAGTTATAAACATTGTGACAACTTATAAATAAATAGAAAGTAAAAGCATCAGTAAACCCAGAAACTGTGTCCTTATATATTTAGTTATTAGTTAATTCAATTTATTACAGTACTACATTTAAACTTAGACAAAATGTAAATTGTTCAAGCAGTAATGTTATATACCGTATTCCCCAGTTTAAACGCTCCCCCCCTAATACACGCCCCCCACCCTTTTTTGCCAAAAAAAGGTTGTAAGGACTTACCAGCTTTAAGTGTCTGTCCGGGACTTATGACGTAAAATCCGTTTTTATTAAAGATAAAACACAATTAAATCCACTTTGAATAATTGTATTAATCCCAATTAACATGTGAACAATAACTAAAAACTAGCGAAACCGCGTGATAAACAATCTTAGTTCTATCACTTTCGTACAGTAATACAGTAGATCTATGGACCATTCGTGATGTTTATTAATTAGTTTTATTCGGCGATGTTTCGACTTTATCCTTACGATACCTAAAGCGAAAGTAGGTTTTCTGAAAATGATTACTTAGGTCATCTGGTCGATCTAAAACTACAACGCGCATTTTCATTAATCCGTTATTTACGTGCTTAATTTGGACAGATCAACATAAACAAGCACTAACTGTGAAAAATAAGGGTAAGACCAAGTGCAATATATGTGTAACATAGCATTTTGGTATTCACACTGGTACACTTCTTATGATGCATAGAATTTGTTGCTTTTAATAAAGTAACCTTTTCTTTTTTTATTTACAAAACAGCATTGTATTTCTTCGATAATTTACGACATGATCTAATATTATGTATGTATGTAAACATACATAAATGAGTTTTACACTGGCTATCAACTAAATTTTTTATTGAAACAATACATAATTAAATGCCATAAGAAGATAAGTAAAAATTTATTGGTATTTCTTTCAACTCTATGTACTATGAAATCGATTTAAAGCAGCAACTAATTTTGAAATGCTCGCATTTGTTTCCAAATAGGGCCTTTTGTTGACTCGAAAAGCTGTCCTGTACATTTAATTTTTGAAGCAATCCTAGACAAAAGTTGGCGTACTAGCTTGATAGGTGCTTGGGAAAATGGAAGCCAGACAGGTTGTGATGACCCTGTATGAAAGACCTTGAAATAGGTAGTTTCAAGAGGATTCGAAAAATCATAAGTTATCACACCTCTGATCATTTTTCCTTGAATTTGTTGACCACTGTCAAGTATACCAATGGTGCTTTGCCAGTCTGCATAATCAACATGCTTTAAAAGGCCATAAAGTCTGTTAAGATAGGGTTGCAGTGTTTGTTTTCTTTTTGAAATCTTAAATGGAATACCACTTGAACATAATATTCTACCGTCATTTATGGCCATACGTTGGTTTGACAAATTGTAGGTTTCAGTGTAACCTGTAACATACTTATTTCTACTTGTGTTAAATTTTCTATCATGGGACAGTAGATGTACATCTGGTAAAGACTCAAAGAATTTGTGCATTCTAGGCAATGGTCTCTTTCTCTTTTTACCAGCCATAGTCCTGTTGACACGGTAATCTCTGATGAAGATTTCTGGTATGGAAGTGGCATATTCCCAGGAACTAGGTTTTTGTGAGTCTTTCCATTTGATTCTATAATACAGAATGTTTTTGGTGCGCTGGGAGGAGAGAATTTTATCTATTTCGTCAACAGAAAATGGGGTACTGTTAGGTTTTGACTGGTCAGGTTGATTGAATGTGTTAGTACCTGTGGAAGTTGTTGGCTCAGTATCAGGTGTATTACTGTTATTGTGTTTTGAAGTACTTGGGCGTGGATTTTGTAATTGTTGTTTGTTAACATTATCATTCTGAGGTGTTTGTTTTTGAATATTTTTTGTTGTTTTTGAACTACTTTTGACCTGGCTTTTTGTTTTGTTGACTGATTGTTTTCCTTTGTTGGACACACATTTTGTTTGAACAGGGGTTTGCGGAGGAACAGGAGTTTGAGAATCATCTAATGATATTTCTTCAGCATCTAATGATTCAGTAAGATGTTCATACTCAGGTGGTGGATTGGTTGGCCTGTCTGATGGGTCAAAATAATGTTTGAGTCTGGTGGCATTTACCATAACCTTAACCTCACGGTTGTCACTACATCTTCTGAGTTTATATGTATTATGAGGACCAGTGTATGTTATATAGTAGGGTCCAACCCATTTCTTGTGAAGCTTTGGTGCCATGCCTACTGGCACTTTGGTACAGTACAGCCAAACTCTATCGGCAGGTTTGAAGTTTGCTGGTCGACTACGCTTATCATATTGATGTTTGTATTTTGCTTGGGCATTCTTAATGTTTTCAGCTGCAATTTTTCTGGAGATTTCTAAATGCTGTAATACTTGAGCTAAATGAGTTTTGAATTCTGCAGAAAGAGTGGTTTTGGGTGTGAGAGCAGTATCAATAGGAAGTCTCATCTCCCGACCAAAGAGTAAAAAGAAAGGTGAATATTGGGTAGACTGAGTGGCTGGGGTGCTTCTGTAAGCCATCATAATTGAAGGAAGCAGTTCCGGCCAAGCATCTTGATTTCCTTTATAATACAGTCTGAGGGCTTGAAGAATTACAGAATTCATGCGCTCAACTGATCCATTTAACTGGGGTCTATAACTACTTGTATAATATCTAGTAATTTGAAACAATTCACAAAGGGCCTTGACCAATTTAGACAGAAAATTTTGACCTCTGTCAGATACAAGTACATTAGGTGCACCGTATCGACAAATACATTCTCTAAATAAAACAGACGCAACTTCAGTTGCTTCTTGGGTGTACAAAGGAAATGCTTCTGACCATTTAGAAAAGCTATCCACTACTAGAAGGACATACTTGTATTTTTCTTTTGTTGTTGGCAGTCCACCAAGGATGTCAATGTGCCATCTTTGGAATAGATCTGCAACTGGCATGGGTTGTAATGGAGGGGGTTTCCCATGAACATCTCTTTTAACTTGTTGACATGCTTCGCAGGATTGAATGTACTTTCTGCTGTCTTCAAACATTGAAGGCCAGTAATATTTTTGTCTAAGGCTAGCATAAGTGCGCTCGAAACCTTGATGCATTCCACCAGCGAGACTGTCATGGAAAGATTTGAGAATCTCATCTCTCATCATTGCTGGAACACAGACCTGTAAAATGAGTTTCTCTTCCTTAGGGACACCTTTGGTTCTAGGAGTATATAAGTGTACTAGTAAACCTGAAGAAAGTATTTCATACTGATCTGATTGAGCAACCAAAAGTTTTGCCTTTTCTTTATCATCAGGAAGTATATTTTTCAATTTATAATTCACTATGGGTTTATAAAATTCACACTCATGCTGAAATTGTACTAATTCTTCACGCTTTTCTTGCGTATTAAAATGGTTGAGTGGGTTTTGGGCTTGAGTCTTACTTTGTTCAGGCGCTGCTTCAGTGCTGGTAGTGGCTGGTGCTACTGATGGAGTCTGGGTCTGTTCATGACCATAGATGAGCACTACAGAAGCCAGTTCTGTGGACAGATTTGTCTCGATCTGACTTACTGTTGCATCTTTGGTACTAGACTCAGTACAGGAACTCTTGTTGTCTTCCTCTGTGTTATAGGTACGACGTGTCCATCAGCATTACCATTTGCAGATGATGCCTTGTGCTGTATTTGGAAGTTGTAGCCTTGCAGTGACAAAGCCCATCTTCCAAGACGTCCCTGGCAATCTTTAATCTGTTTCAGCCACTTTACAGAAATGTTATCTGTATACACTGTAAAAGAGTTGCTGGCTAAGTATGGTCTGAAAGCTGCAATGGCTTCAACCAAAGCCAACCCCTCTTTATCAGTAATGTGCCATCTCGTCTCATGGCCATGCAATGCTCGTCCGCCAAATGCTATTGGATGTTCTTTGTCATCATCTCCTAACTGAGAAAGGACATAACCTATAGAGAAGTCTGAGCTATCAGTAGCCAAAATGAAGGGTTTGTCAAACTTAGGAAATGCGAGAACAGGGGCGGATGTTAGAGCTTGTTTTAGAGTGTTGAAAGCATCTTTGCATTCTGGAGTCCATTTAAATCGAACATCTTTCTTTAGAAGTGCTGTAAGTGGACTTGCTATTTTTGCATATGACTTAATGAATTTTCTATAATATGAGGCCATTCCTAAAAAAGATTTAACATTTTTAACATTTTTGGGTGTAGGATAATCATCAATGGCTTGTGTCTTCCTGGGATTTACTTTGATTCCTTGTTTCGAAATTACATGCCCTAGGTATTCAACTTCTTTAGTTGCAAATTTGCACTTTGAAGGCTCTAGTGTAAGATTAGCATTAGATAGTTTTGAGAAGACTTGAGAAAGGTGATTAAGATGTTGGTTGAAGTTACGGCTATATACCAAAATATCATCAATGTAAACAAGAGCTATTTTCCAATTGAGATTTTTGAGCACTTTAGACATAAGGTTTTGAAAGGTAAGAGGAGAATTCATGAGACCAAATGGTAAACGAGTAAATTGATAAACAGATTGATGCGTAATAAACGCAGATTTGTGGGCAGTATCTTTTGAAAGAGGAACCTGAAAGAAAGCACTTTTTAGATCTAGAACTGAGAATAGCTCAGCTTTCGCATCAGCAATAGCATCAAAGACATCAGAAATGTGTGGAAGAGGGAAAGACATAGGCTCTGTGACCTTATTCAGCTCCCGGTAGTCAACTGCAAATCGCCAATCACCATTCTTCTTTTTAATGAGAACTATAGGACTATTCCAAGGGGACTCTGATTCTTCAATAATTCCATTTTCCAACATGGTTTCTACCTGACGTTCAGTTTCCCTACGCATTTCTGGACTTTGGCGGTAAGGTGGTTTCTTAATAGGTTTATGGTTTCCAGTTTCTATTGTATGAGAATGTAAATGTGTAACTCCTAATTCAGACAAATCTTTTGAGAAGGTTTTCCTATTTTTACCAATGAATATCAAAAGTTTATTTTTCTGCTCATCAGTTAGATCAGAATTGTTTAGGTCAATGCCAAGATCTTTTGCAATTTCAATATACTGGGCATCAGATAATGATTCAGTATTGACAGAGTTCACAGAATGGATATTATCAGAAGTTTCATTGAAATTATACTCATCTGTGACATTATGAACAGTAGATAAATTTACCTCTGAAACTACAGAGACACGGGCTTTTCGCTTTAGAAAAACAGGAAGACTAGAAGGGTTCATAACACGATAGAGAATTTTACCATTTGTGACTTTGGAAAGACATTTTCCTCCTGCAAGTTGATCTTTTAACAATGTTTGAGGTGGTTCACATAAAACAACATCTCCATCCTTGAACTTATGTACCTTTAACGGTAGTGTGTATTCAGAATGTGGAGGAACAATATGTGAAGACAATGTTTTAGCAAAATCAGTTTTAGAAAGATGATCAGTTACCATAGCAATCATGACTGAAGGGTCCCTTTGTATTGATATACTGTTGGAGTTAAAATCAAGCTTGATACCTTCCTTTATCATAAAATCCCTTCCAATAATAACAGGATGGTGAAGTTTAGAGAAAACATAGAAAGTATGTTCAAATGGGAGACCATCTATAGTAAATGTGATTGAAATAGTTCCTAAGATAGGATGAACTTCACCACAAACACCATATACATTTTTTATACTTGTTGAATCTAATGAAGGATTTTTGAGAATTCTGTCAATTGCAGGGTCTGTCTTAATACCGAATATGAGTCATATTCGCGAATATGAACGAAAGTACACGAATATGAACGATATTTTCATTATTTATGATAGTATAGAAATTCATATTCGTGTACAGTAGAGATCTCGGGTATAGAAATTCATATTCGTGTTGATAGTATAGAAATTCATATTCGTGTACAGTAGAGATCTCGGGTATAGAAATTCATATTCGTGTTGATAGTATAGAAATTCATATTCGTGTACAGTAGAGATCTCGAGTATAGAAATTCATATTCGTGTACAGTAGAGATCTCGAGTATAGAAATTCATATTCGTGTTGATAGTATAGAAATTCATATTCGTGAATCATGAGCGTATATATACTCTTGTTGAGGTATAGAAATTCATATTCGTGTACAGTAGAGATCTCGAGTATAGAAATTCATATTCGTGTACAGTAGAGATCTCGAGTATAGAAATTCATATTCGTGTTGAGTGTATAGAAATTCATATTCGTGAATCATGAGCGTATAATGAGGAAAAAAGAAGACAAACTCGAAGTTATCTGTGCATTCAATAGGTTTCTTTCAGTAACCTATCCATTTTATTTTTACACAGTCAATAAAAACAGTAAAAACTTGCAATAGGCATAAAAATGAAAGCTCATGAGCGTATAGAGATTCATATTCGTGAGAGCGTATACAAATTCGGCATATCCGTCCTGAGCGTATAGAAATTCATATTCATCAGAGTATAGAAATTAGTATTCGTGACAGCGTATATAAGAAATATGATATGAATGATAATTGCACAATAGATTGACATAGTAACAGTTTAGAAATAGTTCACATGTTAAATATTTAATCATTTGATTTGCATAATATTTTAATATAGAACTGCGGTATTAATGCACAAATTGTCAGGGTTTAAAAGTAACAAGTCTACGCTAACAACACACGTTTTGCAGATGGTGTGCGCGATCTCTCTGCACGTTTTCTCTTCATTTGTTGAGGTTTTTTTCCGGCGTTAGGTGTTTTTTGGACAGTTCTATGTCCACTCGATGAAATGATAGTGTTTTGGTTGGATTTTCCTTTATCGCTTAGGAATTTACTAGTTCTACATTTCCTGTTTTCTTCCGTCATATTAGACCACTTGTCAATATCTATCCTGTGATGTGTGAATCTATTGTCAAGTTTGAAATCCCCCGTACCACGAATTGCTCGACAACGTTCAATGTTTTCAACAGTGATGACTTCAAATAATAATTCAATGAATTTAGGAATATCTGTTTGTTTCCACTGTGTCATAGATTTTAATATATGGTTGGCGGACTCGCAATTGTTATTTGTCCAGCCGCGAGATATTTTCCCTGCATTTGAAGGGTCTATCACATATTTGGTAAGCACGGGCAACAGTTTGTCGTCAAAATATGGTCTGAATTTTTTGTCACCTACACTTTTGTCAATGATGTCAATTTTTTCTTTTAACCGGTTCAGTTTATAATTGAAAGAATCAATATCACATGCAAAGGAAAGTCCGTCTTCACCATAGATTGCCTCTGTTATTTGAGATCGTACATTTTTGGGGTACCCGACTTGATCTTGTAGATAATGGTCGGTATTTTGTCTCAAATGTCTTGTACACAGTGTATGTATAGCACCAGGTAGACATCGCTGAATTGCTACTTGAAAAGATTTCTCTTCATCAGACCCGACTACAAGATTTTTAATTTCATCTGTTGATAAATTGTCCGCGATATCATGAAAGAAAGATGAATAAGTTTTTGCAGACGAATTTGTGGGAATAAATGTGGGTCCGAATGTAATTGGATTGTGTCTGGTGCTTTGTCGAATAACTGAAAGATCTTTAAATATAGTTGGTGTCACATGAAAATCTCCTAAATTATAAGTTTTGTCAATGCCTAGAACTGTGTTGCCTGTACCACAAAATCTCTTCAAGTCGGTAATTTGTTGCTCAGTACATAAAGTTATAACTGGATGATGAAGGCCCTTTATGTGTTTAACACTATAAACAAAATCATGTGTTTTTACCATTTCTTCTACATAAATAATCTGATCCGCAGGGTTGGTTGGTACGTTGTCTGTTTTTTTATTTTGTTGATACTTCATATTTCTAAGCTGTTTTTCATCGCGGTGTTTAGCATGGTCATCATTTGTTTGCTTGCTCATATTTGTTCTTACTCTCCTCACTGTTTGTGTTGCTAATTGTTCCTTTAGTTGTCGGGCAATCATAGGTTTTGTTCTAATATAAGGGTTGTCGTTATTGATAGATTTCCCATGAGGTTTTCTATCAGGGAATTGACCGATGTACTCTACTAGGGCTAAGTCCAATGACAAGTTTGGCATTGTAGAAGGAGTGTTTAATATCCACGTGATACGCCGCTTAAATTGATTACTTCCCTTTTCACTAGCACTCAATGTGTTGTATAGGCGTTTGATTATTAACAATTCGTCTGAAGATGGTTGTGGTTGAATTGGTTCATAGATTTTCTTCTTATCTTTCATTTTTTCTATACAGTATACCCCTGATCTGTTTTGTATTGTAATTAATTTGTTTTCACGACTAATGAAGGAAAATGTTGGAGATGCACCGTTGGACCACGACCCACAATCATCCCAGAATTCTGATTTTTTTCCTTGTGATCTTCGTTCATTGTTGTTCTGGTTGTTAAGTACGAAATATTGACCGTCTTTCCTACCCAAAGGAATTTCATTAATTGCAGCAATCGGTCCAGTCAGTTGTTTTATTGTGTCGCCAATGTCCATAAATTTGTTACCTAGGGGACCAGGTGTAAATTCTGGCTCACACTCAACATTTACACTTGTTTCATCGTCAGTCTTTTCAGTAACTGAATAGAAACTCTCACTTTCTTCAAACACTGTTGATAAATTTGATAAAGGAAATTCAATGATCTCCGACTTTTCTGGTGTTATGGTCGGTGCGCCAAGCGCCTCATCCCGTATAGGGTGAATACCGACATTTATACCGTTATCACGGTTTTCACTTTCATTTTCACGTGTCGGTGCGCCAAGCGCCTCATCCCGTATAGGGTGAATACCGACATTTTTCACTTTTGTTTTAGATTTTGAATTACGCGTTCCTTGTCTGATCCTGGTACGTAATTTTGTTTTTTTTTCATGTTTTTCTACATTTACCAATAAATCACTTTCCATGTGATTTTGTTCAACGCTTTCGTCGATGAGGTGTTCGTACCTGTTCTGTGTTGTTAAAGTTGCACGAGGATGTGATATGAGGCTCTCTTCTCTGCTTGCGCGAAAAGCAGCCATATTGTATACAGGTCCTCGTGTAACGTTGTCTACCAAGGGCACTATATGATTCGGATTCCATGGATCACATGATGTTGAGGGTTTTGTCGGCAGAACTAAGCTTGTCCACATCATGTTAATTGTACCTTTCTCTGGATCTGAGAACGGTGGTTTGAGTAGCGTATTCATCACTCTGAAGTTGTACGTCTTAGTACTATTCACCGCAGGATAGAAAACCTTAATTGGCACATTCAATAATCTAGATGTAGCCATGAACATATGCATGGACGAATTGGTCCCGGGCCGTGCGCAGTTTAGACAGTCTTTTTCAAGCGGCGGTGATAGAATTGTGAGTCTCTTGTACTGGGGATGTAACATCAGTTTGGATTTGTTCAACACCATTTCTATGCAGCAACGGTATCTCAGTTCTGTGCAGCGCGACTCATCACCAACCAACAACGTAGACACTGAATTGAAAAAGCAATCTCCGTCGGGAGTGCTATGAAGAGCGGTTTTGTAAGTAGCATGAAAATTTGCCATTAATGTGTTGGCAACTTCATCTTGCTCATGACGACTGAAGTCTGAATGTAGGTTTGTTTCACATGGCACTCGTTTCAGAAACATTTTTTCACGTTCAGCTGCTTTTTGGAGTTTATGTAGACCACCGTCTGCTGCGTTGCGAATGCGTTCCATGGCCATCAAGTAGTCATAGCTGTTATCATCATTTGAACGACACCTGATACATATATATGGTAGTTTGATGTTGTGTCGCCATTGATCTCTATCGCTGCGATCTATGTCCTGACAACGGTAATGACTCCATGTCTTGCATGTCTGTAAAGCAGTTATTTTGTGATTACGCTTTATAAACTGAGAATGCTAAATACTTATGCAATAGAAGGATTAAATTACAAAACTACGATACTTAATGACAATTCATGAAGAAATATACGAGAAATGTCATAAAAATGGCAGTCATACATTTTTGTTATGTCGTAATCAAAATCTAATAACTCTTTAAGAGACTGTTTTAACTACGTACAAAAATGATTAAGCTACGAAACTCTTCTTTTATTATGAATGAAGGGAGACAATCCAATTAACAGAAATGAATATATTGAATATACAACAGTATATTTGTCACACTGTTCAATTAACTTTTTCATATTAGTATTTTTCAGATGTACAGAAAACTTGATATCACAGACTAATAAGAAGAGACAACTTCAAGAACTGATAGATTTAATTTGATTTGTGACCGTCGTTATTATTGAAAATTTGATTTACTCACGGACTTAAATAGATTATCGCATTGTATTTAGTTTAGTTTATTAAAAGTGAGTGCATAGGGTCAAGACATCCAGTCCAAATTACATAATAAACCAAATCCAAACATCAAACAAAGGTCGTATATACCACAGCTTTAAAACGTCACATACGTATTACATGTAATGTAAGCTCCCGTCAGAGTCTGCCCTCTGTTCACATGTGATTTTATAATTATATATTTACCTGTAGCTAACATAGGCTATCACTTTTATATTATGTTATGTTCTATACTTTTTGTAATCTTTAGAGTTCCGAAACATGAGCGCTAGACAAATTATAATTTAAATGACGGCTTAATATACATCAATTATATATTTATTCTTCCCCAATTAAAGAATATTTTATTGACACGTGCTTGTCATACTTTTTACACCATTAATGTACAGTAAATATAATTAATTCCTAACTGGTAGATTTCCATTAAAAATCATAAGGAAAGTATGCATCAAATATTGGATGAAGATTGTTAAGTCTAACGACAATTCACTCGTGAAAATACGTATCTTATGCTAAAACAAGATACTGATAATAATAATAACTACAGAGGCAAAAATTGGGCATCTCAAATTAAACAAATACTTAATCAACATGGATTAACAGAAATTTGGGTTAGACAATTTGATATCGATTTTCCCTTTTCCATAATTAAACGAATAATTTTTGACATGTTCTATCAAAGCTGGTACTCATACGTAAATAACTCTAAAAGATTAACAACCTACGGTATCTTCAAAAATGAATTTATTATCGAGGAATATTTGGATGTAATTAAAGAATTCAAATACAGAGCTGCGCTAACAAGATTCCGAGTAGTATTTGTATTAATATCTTAATGTATTGTTATAATCATGGTTGTATGATTTATACAAATAAGACAATTCTTACAAGTACATGGGTATTTAATCAAGATTCGTGACACTGCAATTATCCAACAAACAAGCTATGTTTTGATTTGTTAATTGATCCAAGCTGACATTTTGGAGTAAACATTGTCGTTGATATACAGTATTATATAAGAGAACACGAACAGACTTAGATTTAAAACATATTTCAATATGAATCGTTACGCACTCTTTGGTGACAGTTATATTTCCAGATTGAATTATTTTACGCATGGCAAATTAAATTCATTACTTCAGCATCACAGGTTCTTCGGTGTACCAGGAATGTAAGCAACGAGAAAGTTCGACAGTATGTTTGAACAATTACTACGTTATAGACCCAGGTATGTTATTAAAAGCATGATTGACTGTAAAAATACTTATATAAAAAAAATGAAAATTTAGAACAAAGGGTCAAAAACGGGTTTGACGGTATTTTCGAATAACCACATTGAAATAGCTATTATAATAACACAAATGCATTCTTAATTTATAATTATACTGGTTTAATCATAGTATTTATTCATATGAAATATATGCGTCATTTTAAGTAGCGTTTTAAAAATGTTTTATTGATTTTCTCATTTCAGATACGTATTCATGAACTTGGGAGGAAATGACATCACTGACTCGTGCGATCCTCACGTGATTTATTTGAACATTATCAACATTGTGGAAGAACTGTATAAAAGTGGTGTTGAACGTGTGTTTGTTGCAAGCATCATAGAGAGGGGGAAATTTCCCAGTTGGACAGGACTGAACAATAAGCAATTCAATAAATGTAGAAGATATGTAAACAATAAATTGAAACAATATTTAGGATGTGATTTTGTACAGATAGGTAGAAGACTTATGTATCATAGGCATTATGACAAGGATCTAGTGCATCCAGGAAACAGGGAAGGAGGAATGAAAATCTTTATGCATGAGGTGCAGAAAGTGTTCAAGAAAACGTTATAAATGTAGTAATGTTTAAAAAAGTTTTAAATTTTTACCAACTGAAGATGTATATGATCTTTAATTTTCGTTCTTTTATGGTCGAATAAAAAATGAGTAAAATAAGGATGCGTTGTTTCTTTAATCAAGTTGTACTTATATGAAACATTCTAAATGTATTGGTGGAAAAGTACCATCAGAATATGAAATTTCATTCAAACATCATAAATATATGAAAATGACATTAGATAGACTGACAAACATAAATAAAGTACATCAAGTTATTTTCTACGATTATTTGCATAACACAGCAAAAAAAAGATATATAATTTCTGTACAGACGGTCGGGTAAAATGATGAATATGATCATTGATATATTTTTTACGTAAATCTGAATAGCTAATACGATCATCAATAATATTCTAAAATTCTAAAATTAAAACATTAGCCAACTTACCTCACAGTAAATGCAGAAATCATCACAATTATCCGAGCACACATAACATGGATATTTAGGCATTTTTACAGTTTTGAAAGGTTTTTCCATAAATGGAAGATATGAAGATTCTATTTTATTCATAAATATATATATACTTACCATACAATTGAGTAAATACAATTTATTCTTTAATTGAAATATTATAAAATTCTTGCAGAAGTCGCTTCAAACGCACCGTCTTGCAGTTTTATAATATCAAAGTTGTACCGTTATGACATTTGTTTCTCAAATCCAAAGGTGATAGGATGATCGGTATACTTTAAAGACCCCATGCTGCAAGGCATGTGTGTGATTAAGATAGGTGTGATAATCCAATTAGCGCTAAAATAGCAAGTAGATAATTGGATCATTATTGTTATGATATACAATACAAAACAGAACAGAATAAAACAGAATTTATTAAGACTAAATTTAAATAAAAGTATCTTGTTACAAACATGAAATATTAAAGATGAACACATGAAGAAGAAAAAAGAAAAAACATAATCAATGATATATTAGTAATGTATCGTTATGTTATTAAATAAATGTATACATTTTACATACATGACCAAAATTGTTCATATTCATAGCTTACATTGACTCAATAATAATAAATATGCGCATTCTCTACTCTCAACACGAATATGAATTGCCATACTCTACTGTACACGAATATGAATTTCTATACACCGAACACGAATATGAATTTCTATACGGGCATCACAAAATTGAATATAAGTTAGAACATTCATAAAACTTTCACTCAATAAAGTTTGTGGTGTTTACTATTATTATTATTATGATATGGACAATTCTATATAACAAAAACTTGAAATTGTTACAAACATATATTACATACACTGTAGATGATATATTGTTCATATTCGTAGCTTATACATGCTCTTACGAATATGAATTTCTACGCGCGCATTCATAAACATCTCATAACTTTTATTAAAGTATCTTTTATGTACTTTTTATCAAGTATTTTGGTATGTACAATTACTGTTATGTTCTTTATAATTTAACATATTTCTTAAAGAAAAAAAAAAAAATTATAAAAATATCGTTCATATTCGCAGCACAGACGCCTTCACGAATATGAATTTCTAAGCGTGTATTCATATAACAGCTCATAACTTCTATATATTAGATCCAAAATCAACGATTTTTGGTATATCATATGATTTTTATGTTCTTTTTGATTTAGAAATAAAATACTTCCGAAATTCTCACAAATCGTGAATATATCGTTCATATTCGTGTACTTTCGTTCATATTCGCAGCGCAGACGCCTTCACGAATATGAATTTCTAAGCGAGTATTCATATAATAGCTCATAACTTCTATAAATTAGATCCAAAATCAACGATTTTTGGTATATCCAATTATTTTTATGTTCTTTTTGATTTAGAAATAAGATACTTCCGAAATTCTCATAAATAATGAATATATCATTCATATTCGTGAACTTTCGTTCATATTCGCGAATATGACTCATATTTGGTATTAAGTCATACCGTCAATTGCATGTTTGCTTATGCAGGAAATGCTAGCACCTGAGTCAAAAAGAGCTTTATACTGGTATTTGTCAAATTGAATATATGAAAATCCATTCTGATCTAGAGAAGAAACCAAAGATATAGAGGGTTTTTCATTACAGTCATGCTGAACTGTAGAGCACATTGATTTAGAGCACTGCCAATAAGTACTTGCCATATTTGTTTTTATAATGATGAAATATCAAAAGCACATTTAACTGATAACAATAATTTATAATGCAATATAAATTGTTCCAACAATGGTATGAATTACATAACTTAGTTCACACAAATTTAATTAGATCAAAGGTTTTTTTTCTGTTCTATGAGTACATATAAATAGTAGATAATGAAGACTCAAAATGCTGTTTGTAATTGAATAAAAAAATATCTATATATAATTTTGTAGTTGCAACTTTTCTATTCACCACAGAGTGTAGCACTAAATGTAACAAATTTCACTTACCAAAATTAACTTGAATAGTCTTTTGAGAATTTATTTGTACAGTTCATTCATATTGCACATTTGTTGATATTTGACCTCCAGTGTATCTTTTTGGTCTTCTTCCTTTAATGATTAACAGCACACTTGTCATCAGATTGGCTTATAAGTTTTCCTCTCCTAAAGATATCATGTCCACTCTCCAGTATTTTCTGATTTTTGTCCATTTTATAACTGTTTCAACACTTCTCTTAATTTCATATCCTCATTATTCTTATTTGTCTACCATTCCAAGATGGATCTTCTACCCTTGGTATTCTCCGCCAAAATCTGTGGCCGAGGGTCGCAGGCAGGGCGACGGCTTGGCACTGTGGGGAACTCGCTTGTTGGCAGTGAGCCCCTACTCTGTAACCCTCGAGCGGTGGTTGGTGGGATACTGGGTTAATGCATGGTGTAGTACCAGTATCCTCATTGAAGTAGACAAATAAACACAAAGTTCAATATGATGTTTAGATTTCCTTTTATTTTCTTAGATGGTAGGTATTTCGATAATGACACAATTAGCAAGCACCTGATTTATTTCAACTAAATTAATATAACTATTTTAATGACGTTCACTATCCGAAATGCAAAGTAAGACTATATTCTAATGATGATAACTAACCGACATACAAAGTAAGACTAATTTAAATGTTCACTGACTGAGATACAAGTAAGACTGATTTTATAAATTATAAGGTAAACTTAAATAGCCAAAAGGGTCTTTATGACAACAATATAATATGGTATTAATTAAATATTATCAATTAGATAATCAGTATGGCTTGGATAGATAAAGAGGACTAAGGGAACAGACCTTTTGTATTAATCAAGCCATTATAAGGCTTTAATTGAAAAGGTGCTAAAAATGAACAATTATGAATTTGACATGTTTGTACAAAAATTGACAAGTTATTTTATGAGAATTCCTTAAGTAGGAAGTAAGTAGATAACATCAAATGTATTTTATCTAATCTTAAATGGTTTATTTTTAACTTAATACTGAATGAATAGGGTACTAGACTTATAATCAAGTAATTCTTATGTTATGCAAAATAAGCATTTTGAATACCAAAATGCTATGTTACATATGCCTCGCGGCAATCTCATTTGTTAGAGGTGCGAAGTTGGCGATGCGAATCGCAATCAGGATTAACAATCATATCTGACACGCGACTTCCACAATTGATTTTTGAATGACTTAACGCCATCGACGCTATTCAACTATTCCGGAGGTTAAAATTGCAATTTATACACTTTCGCCACTCGTAAATTTTTGGAGCCACTTTGGTCGGACTTTCGCCAAGTGGCGATCGACAGTGTGTGGGCATATTTCCATCTAGTTCTGGGTCCCATAACTAAATTGGTCTTTTTTATTTCGTCTTGTTGACCATTTTAGTTATGGAATTGTCCTCTTACAAAGTCAACAGCTTAAGACGCTTGTTCATGCGTCTATTGAATCAGATCAATTTACATGCTTTCCGGAATGCTACGGACTTAATCCAAAACATTTACAAGGAAAATTTTGAAATTAAGGGTAGTATGAAACATCGGCAAAATATTTGATAACTTTTGTCTGTTGAAGGTATATTTTTGGTCATATTGACAGATTATACTATATTTCATCGAATTGTACACA
This sequence comes from Lutraria lutraria, assembly GCA_964023205.1. NCBI lineage: Eukaryota > Metazoa > Mollusca > Bivalvia > Venerida > Mactridae > Lutraria > Lutraria lutraria. The sequence goes on from OZ026845.1 coordinate 12,266,491, forward strand.
CGTTTTACGGACATTTGAGCGTTAAATAGGAAAACGAACGCGACTCAGATTGAGTCGTTTACCTGTTAGCTTTTAAAGAACAAGTGGCTTTGACGATGAACTGCAATGCAAACGTATCATCGTCAAAGACCCTTCGACTAATTTCCATCCCTTTCAAAGTTACCGGTATAAAAATCCATCTGTAAAAAAGTTAAAGTGTATAAAGCTATATCTGACAGTCATTTAATGTTAAAATGATTATTTGCATCGTTTTTAGTATCATACTAAACGACCTTAATTGCAAATTTAAACTGTGGATGAGTTCCGTGTACTTTGATTCAATCGTCGAAAAAATAGACGATTCTTATATTTTCATTCGTAAATAGACAAAACGGAAGTCTACGGAAATATTTACGGATGCTCCCGAAGTTTGACAGATTCGATTGTCTAATCAGATACATTCGCACAATCGCAAACGTCAAACAGCAAATTCAGTAAGTAATTACTGTTGTTTATCGTCATAACTTCATTGTTAACTGGGTCATGGTTATAATTAAAAGAGTTTAACTCTAGTTGTCTTGAAATGCAGTTTGTATCGATTTTAGCATTGCATAAAGTCTAAAATTCTATCGAATTTGCTCAAATTACTCTTTTGAGGTAGGTAGTTCAGCTAAGAGTTTTATACAAAATGTATGTATGATGAATAATAATGTTTATTTGTGCGTTATCATCAACTTACATTGTATGATTGCATTCATCTCACACATTTCAACCCAATTCAATAACAAATCATTCATTCAGAATCAGATGGAAAAATACACAAATACGCAAATATGTTTGCATAAAATTCGAATTCCTGTTCCATTTATAGCAGTTGTCTGCTCAATTTAATGCAAGTTCTATTTGACCCTGATCCTTCAAACTTCATGTGGAGCAAAGACCTACTAAATACATTGTACATAGTATAGGTGTAATAGGAGGAGGAAAATAATGTACCCGATGCGGGGCTCGAACCCTCGACCTCCTGCTTACCAGTCAGATGCTCTACCAACTGAGTTAGTCGGGCTGGTGTATATCCCATATATACCACACCGCTACATAGGTCTTTGTCTGGAGGTTAGGCCTAATTAATAGTCAAGTTTTCTGTGATTACTCATACATAATGCTCATCCAGGTGAAATACATACTGATATACCTCTTGTTTCTGTACTAATTTCAACAGTTTGGTGCATCATTACGCTTATTAATGTTTATTAATAAATGATGTATAAATATACTAAATGATTTAACTAACACATTCACAGCTTCATGAGAGCGCTATAAGGAGGCACTCTGTGACTGTCAGGCCATAGAAAAAAACAGCCTGGTGTGGACTATTACTGTTGATTAGGGTCAACAAAGATATCATCCACAGCACCGACAGTGTTGTTATTGCTCCAAATGCAGTGAGATGTCCACTGCAGCAGAAAGTTTGTTGTGGATTCTGTCCAGAGCACTGCTTGTCTTTTTCAATGGTAAGTATTTTCAAGTGTGTGAAGTCTGTAAATATTGTCTCAAAATAACTACAAGTTTCGTGATTTTCTACCTAGCATTGTTTTAGAGAAACAAATTCTGGCGGTGAAAGATCAGTTGTTAGGGAAACTTACAGTAACGGGGCCAATTGCATGTGTTTTGTTTTGTTCATATAAAGTTTTATGCCCCTTTTCAACACTCAGTTATATTAGGCCTACAGTTCACCTAACCATTATTCCTGGGAAGATCCAGTACTAGACTCCCATCCTCTGTAAGCAACTATCTTCTTTCTCACATAAAGAGACATAGTCAGTAGCTGGGCTGGAACCCACGACCCACTATCAACTTACTATCAGTGAGAGGTTACAGTAATTTGAAGTCGGCGACCTTAACCACTGACCCATGGAGGCAGGTCTCCAATTGCATGAACAAGTAATTTATTTATTGACAATTGTTCAGCTTTTTCATTAATCAATTAAGTTAATGATTTACAATTCTTACTCATTAATTGATAAGGAATTGTTATTATGTTAATCCCCACCAAAGTTATTGATTAATAATTTTTGCTTATTTAGCAACATTTGCCTTTCTTGAATGCATTAAAAAAACAGAATTATACTATTTTGTCTTGTGGACATATTCAAATTTGAAGTGAAATATCCTTAATTACCACACAAATCTATTTGTAAGCTATCTCTCAGCTTATGTCATGAGCCAGTATTTGTGTCTAAGTTACTCTAAGGCAATAGCAAATAGTCAGTGGTACAAATGTACATGTACATCATTCTTAAAGGAAGGAAAACACAATTTAACATAACATTATTTATTATACAGGCATACAATTGTATTATAAGTCTCTGGTATTGCTAATAATTGTATAACAGCTTTCTTTCATGCAAATAAATCATAAATTTCATAACAAAGCACACTGTATTCAGTTTTTTTATTTATATTTTTCTAGGATATCAAATGCTAGGTTGTGGATGAAGGTGTACTCTCCATAGCTAGGACAAACATACTGGAATAACTAGCTCATGCAAATGACTGGAACGTAAACAAGGCCAACAACAGGTCAATTAACTCTATGGTGTCATGTCCATTCAGGGTCAGTTGTGTTTGGCTGATAAGGGACATGTATTCAGACACATATGGACAATCCACTGGATTTGTAACAAACAGACTAGCATGAAGCATATAAAGCTTTATCTGATCACTCTCTACACAGAGTTATCATTACTTATCCCTCATGTACATCTCTGTCAATGTCTAAAAATAAATATTTTCTGTGACTTTCTGGTAAATCATAACATCTTTTTTTCTCCAGTGTATCTTAGAAAAGAAATTGTTTCACTTAGGTTTAAAATTTGTACCATTGTTGCTTTATTCCTTGTTTCACAAGATTCTTGTAAAATGATGAGACGATGACAGAGATGTAAGCCAGAGATAATGAACGTCAACTCTTTGTAGAGAATGATATCTGACAAGATATGCTACATAAATTTCAAGAAGTGTAAAATCACATTGTTATAGTTTTTTCTAACCTTATAGTTTTTTCTCAAGAGTTTTAACAGAAACTGTCTGTAATTTAACAAAAATAAATCTTGTTACAAGTGATTAGAATAATGTATTCCCTAACACAATAGAATGTACCAGTAAAGAAGTATTTTACCTTGAAAAAGGGAAAACTATGCCAGATTTCCTATTTTTACCCACATATTATTGTTATTGACCTTTACAAATGTAAACAAAATATTTTAAATTGTTCTGTAAGCAACCAGCTAAATTAATTCATTTTGCATCAATTAGACACAAACAATAAGTTATTTAGTTTAGTAAAATCGAATTCAGCAAAATCATATTAATTTAGTGAAAGGTTATTGAATTACTGGTAATACCTTGTTATACATAATTAGTGTTTGAATATACAATTAGCTACATATCTATATATGTGAAAAGTTAGCATAGACTTGAAATTCGTTTTTGTCACCATTTTGATATGTTATTATCTTATATAGAATCGTATGTGCCGAGTTTTATTAGCGATTACCATACAAGAACATAGATGGGTGGCAACAATTGTATGTTTATGACAAATAAATTTTGAAACTGATGAAACATAGAATTTTTTTCATTTTGTTGATTTTTAAATTTTAGTTATCTCCTTTTCATTTCCATTTATAGTTCATTGCTAATCAAAATTACAAGTCACATCCAATATTAATTTCCTTAATTGTGGTACTTGGGTATGATTCTTGTCACATACAAAAGGCACATCAAAAAATAATTGATCAAGGTTGAATAAATCTTGTACTAATTTCTATATGTATGCATTGCTGACAGTTTTGAAACTGAACACCATTTTGTTATGGATGAATACATTCTAACTAGAGTCTTCTTTTGTGTTCCTGGATGAGCACATATTTTGCTGGAGGCGAGACTGTGGCTGAGGACAATCCTTAAGATTCTTCAGTAGACCATCTATTCTATATAGCTATAATTATTTCAACTTAAGGCTCTCTAACTGACCGCTGACTGCTTCTTCTATTTAAAGTATTTGCCTTTCTGAAATTGAAAATAACAGCTTTGATAACTACATTATGTACATAATATAATTATGTGACAGTCTTTATATAATATGCAAAAAATAGAGCTGTCACTGATGTGACTAATACCCCCAACGCCGCATTGACACTAAGAATGTGATAGTACACTATACGGCTAAGTTCAAGGGGACATAACTCTGCAATTAGTGGATCACTGGGCATGAAAATTTTGTCTTGCACATCTACATTTTATATTGATAGTATATTCAATCCCTTGAAAAATGTGGAAGTAGTTCGGTCCACAAACTAAGACTGCCATTCATCAACCTGATTAACTTTATCTAATTATGAGACAAATTCTGGCATTAATTGTGTGATAACATTAGCAAATGCCTAAGTGTAATATATTTAGTACAAACATAATGTTTACGAGAATATATCCAATGCTTTTCTGTATCCCCATCCACTGTCAGTGGTGGGGGCTATACTAGAATCACATAAAATGTTTCGTAGTATCCCACTTTTTATATGCCGGAAGGGACATGTTAAGTTATGACACTGGCGTCTGTCTGTCTCTCCATTAGCAATTCTGTGTCCACTCTGTATGTATCTCAGTCTGAGAGGAATTTTGAAGAAATTTAACTCAAACGTTCACTCCATCGAGATGACGTGCAGAGTGTTTGTTTTGAAAAGCTTAATGTCAAGGTCACACTGAGGTATCAAATTAGGCTGATTTCGTGTCCGATCTATATCTCTTTATTCCTGCATTCGTGCTCATGAAATGCCAAGGTTAAATGAAAAAAAAATGCATATTCATGCACGAAAACTACCCCAAAATAATGTTTTCCAGTATCAAACATAATTTCGGGCATATATCGCTTTGCCTTGCAGTGCCTCTGTCTAGTTGTTAAGGCTGTAATATTATTGTTTAATGATGAATTTTAAAATAACCTTGCATGATAGTTCACCTACATTAGCCAGTGTGTAGCAACAAAGAATCTTGAGATCACCCAACAAATATGGGGCAGTAAGATCAAATCGTCTGTGTCAAAGAATGTGTGGCTATTCGTCATGACTGTGGCAAGCTCTATTTGTCTTTATGTGACCGAGGCTGAAGCTATGCCTTGCCAACTGAAAGGTCTTTTTAATTTTACAAATTATGCTTTCTGAATAACTTTCTAAAATGTTATAAGGTCTTATACCTGATAGTATCATCTTTGTTCTTCTGGGAGTTCCTATTTAAGTATTCATTGTGGTCTAGAACGGCAAGAGAATTTTTAGCCCTGTGCACTGACTGTCTGTATGCATATCTCTCTTTCCAGCGTACATGGTAATAAGACTGTTGAATTCTTCAAGGTCTGCTCCTGAAAATTACAGTTTATCATTGAAACCACCAGTACAAATTTGTATTATGTTAATAAGATTTACTTCTTGCAAATGACAGCAACAATCAATTATATAACCACATCAAAACTGTCTCATGAATTAGACCTTTAGATAATGTTCCAAACAACATAAATATTTCACAATTTTTATATGCCCGTTTGAAAAACAGCTTATTATGGGAACACCCATGGCGAATGGGCAGGCAGCATCCACAACAGTGTCCGCTCACTAATGCGAACAGATGTAATCGGATCCTCATCAAACTTCATGATAATCTTTATGGGCACGAGATCTCTGTCGATTCGATAGTACGCCCTATTGCGCCAGGCACTTTTGAGTTATGCCCCTTGATACATTGAAAATTGACTAAAAATGCAGGTCTGTCCTCAGTCGATCAATTATCAACCTATGATATCTTCAGCAAACTCAGTGCTCCAGATAATTTTTTTTGATGGGAGTTAATATACTCCCAGTGAGGTGAATGTATCCCTTGTATGTTTATAACCGCTGTGACCCTATTACCGCAAGTGCCCAGATAATTACAATGATTGGCACATGCGTGTCGCCTCCTAAACCGAAACATACCATATTGTCTAAATAAAGAAAACAAAATTGCTACAATGTTCAAGGAAACCAAAACTAGATAGCAAGATCTTCAATGATCTGGCCATTTGATATTAATTTGATTTTGAAATTTTGGAAGTGAGAGATTGGATGACATGAGACACTTAAGGTAGTTCGCGGTGTTGCTCGGCAAAAAAGAAAGTTTGTTAGAATGGCATGAAATTTGGAAGAATTATACCCGAAGTAGCAGCGCTTACGAAAATTTTGTTCTTTTTACAGTTTGACGTCGGTAACCTAGCAACTAAACGACGTTAAAACGCCATCTAGCGGCACCAGCTATGTGAACGACTCGTTGTACTTTCCCCCTTGTGGCTTTGCTATAAATTGTCATAAATTGAAAATTCGAACTTTGCGGATAAGCGAATGCTGTGGTCTACCGAGTGATAATTATCAATACTTTGAATATCCATGACCGCCCGGCGTGTCGGAAATTAATCGACGTCAAAACGTCATTATGGGGACGTTTTTTCGACGTAAAATATTCAGATAAATGCAAATGTAGCTAAAACGCCGTGGTAGAAGTTTTTCAAAAATTAACATTATGTAAAACATTCATTTATCTACGCATTAAGCGAAAAAAATCTATACCTCTTCAGGCTACTTTTTTCAGTATTGTAACGTTTCCTAAAGCCATACAATGCCAAAATGACGTCAATAATTTTGCACATAAAGACAACGTTTGGTTGGAGCAATATTCATCCAGTTTGGTTGTTTTATCTAAGGGTTGATCGTCTAATTTATACTATGACTTGACCATGAAGACATCGATGCACGAAAACTATTATTGTGAAGAGAAAAAATCCGAAACACTGTATGTTCGAAGATGTACATGTTCGTTTTTGTTTATATTTGTACACGCCAAAAGGTCAGATTGAATGCACATACAAATGTGCAATTTACAAACAGTTACTGCGTTAGGAGACGAATGTAATGCACATAATGACGGAAAAGATGTCAGTAACGTATTTTTCATTCAAACTGAGTGTACAGAGACAAAATGCGGGTGCGCGTAATTGGAAAGTTACGGTTTGAAAAAAATATCTGGCGACTCTCAAACTCGCCTATAACCAAGTGATCGGGGGGGGGGGGGCTATCTTGTGAAAGTCAGTTGAATATGAATATAAATTTCTGACTATAAACCTATCCTCTTTCTTCTTACCTTTTTACCGATAATCGCTCATAAGAAGAAAAGTCTATTATCAATAAAAAATTGACCCCGGGGCCATCATTTGACCAAACTTGGTTTCACGCAAAATATCATAGCTCAAGGACATGCTTCGGACAAAAAGATTTTAAAAGATTTCATATATTTATGATTGTGTGTAAAATCAAGTTAACCCCGGGGAGGGACCAATTTTTACCCCTATGACCTTAATTTGAATAAACCTGGTAGAGGTCTACTAGATAATGCTACATGTACAAACCAATTATCTATGTTGTAGACATTGCTGTTTCTGACAAGATAAGGCATTCTCTATTGGTTGCTATGACAACCAGAGTTCTGCATGTTTTTTTATAAATTTGGTAGATCATTTATTTACAGCGTGATACATACCATTATTTTCAGTTGACACCGCTAATAAATTTTATTTTCTTGATTGTCACATTTATCGAATACTGAACTAAATCAGATAAATTTCAGGAAACCTGACGATTGTCACTCGACAAAGAAGTGTGTAAATTTCGCCGAAAAGTCAATGGCTGTAGAAATTCAGTAAACCAAATTTTGCATTAAACTCAAAAGTCATCATTAAAAAATACGCCTTTTTCTGGTTTTGCGGACAGTCTGACCATGTACAGATAACAACATCCAGAATTAGTAAACACACGCAGGAATGTCTCGTACGAAAATTGCTAAAAAATGAACAGGTTACGCCTTACGCAGTTTCTGATGCTCCAACATGAGAGGACCTTATTATGTTCGTCCTGGATGTTGAGAAAAAATTGTAGGTTTTCAGTGAGAATAAAGTCGTTGTGAAGTTGCAAAAATCTTTTATGAAAAACAAAACTTGTCACCGGCACTGAGGTTATTACTTCATGTTGCGAAGCCGAGGCTTACATGTCAACCATATAAATTTGACATTAAGTCGTCATGACATTGATGGACCAAACCAAGATATCACGTGATACTTGTACCCTACTAGCTGAATGTGACTGAACGTGTCATATTCAGTATATCAACCGATTATTATGTATTGTAAAATACATATTACTTACAGCATAGTTTTTATTGTGGTGTGAAAAATGTATGTAACGAACAATACCGTACTATATATTTATTGATTGTAAAAAAATAATTACCATGAAATGTTGTTGAAATCTTTAGAATACAAACAACAGAGTAAACATAGAAACATTGTTATTTTAATATTATTGTAACATATCGACGTTAATATTTTTATGACTGCATACGTAACGTTACAACTTCCTAAAAGAAGACCATGGACTTGTGCTGATCTTAATTCGGCAAAGCATTTATTGCTTTTAAAAAAGTATATTACGTTCCTAACTAGAATTGTTAAAAGTCTACAAATATCTATTATGGACACATAAGATTAACATGCGCTTAAAATAAACTAAATATAAAGCCCGATAATGGCCTAAATAATGACGTAATGACGCCGTGTTTTCATTTCAAGTGGTGCAGGAAACGTTACGATACTGAAAAAAGTAGCCTGAAGAGGTATAGATTTTTTTCGCTTAATGCGTAGATAAATGAATATTTTACATAATGTTAATTTTTGAAAAACTTCTACCACGGCGTTTTAGCTACATTTGCATTTATCTGAATATTTTACGTCGAAAAAACGTCCCCATAATGACGTTTAAACGTCGATTAATTTCCGACACGTCGGGTGGTCATGGATATTCAAAGTATTGATGATTATCACTCGGTAGACCACAGCATTCGCTAATCCGCAAAGTTCGAATTTTCAATTTATGACAATTTATAGCAAAGCCACAAGGGGAAAAGTACAACGAGTCGTTCACATAGCTGGTGCCGCTAGATGGCGTTTTAACGTCGTTTAGTAGCTAGGTTACTGACGTCAAACTGTAAAAAGAACACAATTTTCGTAAGCGCAGCTACTTCGGGTATACTTCCTCCAAATTTCATGTCATTCGAACAAATTTTCTTTTTTGCTGAGCAACACCGCGAACTACCTTAAATTCAGAATCCATAAGAACAAAGCATGACATGCTCAATCTTTTCAACTGAGTACCCTTTTATTACAAACTTATTCAAAACTTTAGCCAAAACCTTCTGATACAGTAAACCTTAACCTGGGAGGTTGTTAAAAGACCCGGCATTTTTTTAAAACAGTACACATGAGTTACTTTGACAACAGGTTTCTAAGTAAGTGACATCATACACAAAGAAGTGTGATACCCATACAATGACCTATTTTTTTCTTATTATTAATGGAAATGAAATACAAAACAGTAGTGTACTGGGTGCAATACATAAAATTAAACTCTGTTAGCAAGTCTGAGTAACACCAGTAACAACTGAAATATCCAGGCGAGTGGGTATTATTGTTCACAACTGTCAAACCTTCCTCGATTTCCGAACTAAGGAAACAGTACAAAAGGCAAATGTTGAAATTCATCGAGTTCACGATAACTACAGAAGAATAAAATTCGATTTCTAAAAATCACATTGTATTTTGCCTAAGAATAAAGGTAACACAACCATCAGTTTATAAGGTATGTAATGAAATATTGGCACATTCAAATATAAATGTTGTACCTTGCATTCAGAACAATGGAACCTCCTGTCAGCAACAATTTGTGGGCATAAATCAAAATAATGAAGACAATTTTTCTTTTCAAGACTTAAAGAATACAACACAACACAGGAATGCACTTTAATGTTGTGATGGTGTGTCTTGATGTTGTTAAAAATGTTGCAAAATTTCAGCTTGATTGTGTTACTCGTTCAAAAGTACATTAGAAAAACAGGCAAAAAATGTCCCGAGTGTAACACTTTTAGCGTGACATTTTTTCTTTACACAATTTTCAATCTTTTATATTTTGTTCAGTTTTTGGGTAAGTAATCAATGGTTGTTTTTAATTTCATTGTACATGTGTTATATTTAAAATTTAATGCATTTTGTTCAAATTTTTCAATAATAAGTATTATTTAGAGATCACCTTTCAAATGCACATGTAAAATATTTTGCTCAAGGAAAAAATGGAAATTCAAATTGATGATATTGCTGTAAGTAAACTAATGCTTGGACAGAAAATGCAGTTTAACATATTGATAGGCATATTTGTCCATGTTGTTAAAAAAAAAGAAATGATCAAAAGAATCATTTGTTTTTTAAGTTATACCATCTTGAATAAAGCTGATTGGAAATGTCCCGAGTGTAACATTTTGCATTTAGATAAGAATTTTTTTATCATTCTTTGAATTTGATATGTTTTTTCTCTATTTCTCAAACAGAAGCGTACCCACAAGCTCACAAAACTAAAACAAATTCATGTAGTGCAATTCATTTTTTGTCTACATGGTTTTAAGTGTTGTCCCGAGTGTAACGCTATATATTCATCATCTTAATTTTGATATGTAACTATAGAACAGTAGTCCATGTTAATTGTTTTCCACATTTATATCAAATAACTGACGTGAATAAATACTTTAAAGTCTGAAGCAGTGAAATGGAGCATGTTTAAAAAGTTTGTAAGTTCTTATAAAAATAGTTCTATTCAGATATATATACCAAGTAGATTTGTTCAATATACTGAAGATAAAAAGTAATTTATCTTTTATTTTGATGAAGAAACATTCTCAGATGAAAACAGTACAGAATGTATCGATTTATTTCATGATTTCTTAACATATTTTACATGTTATATTATTTATATATAACAATTGAAAATGTTACACTCGGGACACAAACACATCTTCATGCAATATTATACACAAATTCGGTTTGCTTTTACAGGAACTATACCAGTAACAATATACTAACACTGCAGGGTCATGAAGTTACAAAATGCCTAAATAAGTGGTAAAACTCCCATTTATAGAGGACTGAGAAGAAGTACACTCTGAGTAGAAAGACTTGAAATTGATATTTTTTTATTAAACATTTTCTAGGATATACGAGGGTTGTCCTTTAAGTATGTAGACTTTTCTCATATCTGGGTTATTTTTCAAAATTTTGAAATCTAATTTTAGTGACGCATATCTTCCTTGAGTTTTGTTGCAAATACATAGTTCATAATCAAAACATTTCAAAAACTTTTAGTATTGTTTTACTTAAAACAAACAAAGAAGAAATTGTGAGTCCTGACTGTTTTACTTAAAATAAACAAAGAAGAAATTGTGAGTCCCGAGTGTATTTTCTATATGTCTGTTTATATGACTTAATTCATGTTTAAAAGATTTGTTCAACATAGTTTGAAATAGTTTGAATGTGTTGAGAAATCATTTCTTTAATTTGAAGTGGCAAAATTAGTAAATATATGATAATGCAATATTAATTGTTACAATTTGACAAATCTACAGTTTTAAATGTTTTCTAATTCCTCCCCTCCTTCCAACAACATTTTCAACCAACAACATATCAAACAGTACAGATGTTTGTGTATCTTTTTTATTATCTTAAAAAACATAGAATGAATTGCAACGCAATGATCATAGCACTTTCATATTTTTATGCTAAAAGACTAAACAAATTTGTACGGAGTGTAACCTTTATACTTAGTCTGTATATATATAAATTAATAATTCATGTTCAGTAACGCAATTGACTTACCAAATGGAAATAGTTTTGATTTGTTCAAAAAAAAAATTCTTATTTAATGAATTGCAAAATACATTTGACAGATATTGTTATACATCCATTTTATGATACTCCTTATCATAACAGTTTCATATATTTACATTACAGTTTTAGAACGTCCCCTGGTGTTGGTGTTTTCACCATTTAAAACTAAAACATTATCAAAGAGATTATCGGTTTGTATTTTATAATAAAATAATTGAACAAATTGTATTTCAATGAAACAAATTGTATAACAATAGATTAACAATACTGTCATTATCATAAGACCATACACAAAGAATATCTGTCCCGAGTGTAACGGTAACAGAAGATATATACTAGTTTTGGGGACATTGTTAAGTTACCCAAGAATAGTACCAATTAAGTGAAAATTCACATATATCTTTGAATATACCTGAAAATTGATAAAATTGAATTAGCTAATTTGTATCTGCAGCAGTAAATGTTACATAAAAACTTTTTGAAGTGTATTTAAAAAAAAATGAAGTTCAAAACGCCATAAATATATTTTTTTTTGAAAATTATGGTTGTATGTATATTTTTTTTGTATTAAAAAGTTGTTTTCATAAAAGTCTGCTGAAAAAATCACAAAAATGTGTTATTATTTCCATAGTTTAATCCATAAGATTGTTTGAATTTTAAGGATTGCTATTGAAAATATAATATTTATTTGATTAAAATGTTGTAAATTTGAAGAAGACTTTAATCCTATACTTTAGCCATTGTCAATTTTTCACAATATAATATATTTCCAACCTACTTTTGGCAATATTATGAACAAAAGTATCATTCTAAATTTGACCCCCCATGTCACGCTTTGTCTTCATTATTTTGATTTATGCCCAGAGGTACTGTCCAGTTAGGATAATGTGATAGTGACGTTTCATTTTATGTGTACACAAAAGTTTACATCCATTGTCTGAACAGGTAAAATGGGTTTATGAGAAACAAATATAGTATTATAGTTTAGCAATGATATTGTAGATGTCTGGTTGGCGCAGTTGGTAAGCCTTTAGAATTGATCAGGGGCTAAAATCTTATCGCGAGTTCGAACCTCACCGGTTGTCTCTTTTTTCATTTTCTTTTTCAACTTTTTGCAAATGAATTGTAGTTTCGTTATAATATTTAGTAGTAAATTGTAAAGAAAAAGAATGCATAATATATAATTGTCCTGTGTAACGCAAAGTGTGCAGTGCAAAAGTACATGAAGTATTAGTACCGCGCACTGGTATTTCGTGCAAACTTATCTGAATGCCAACTAGCTAAATATGACTGAAAATAGGTGGACTTTTAATGGCGAACCAATCGTAATTACCAGAATTACAACGAAATATCTAAGACTATTCTTCATCATGTTTATTACATGTAAAAGATATTCAAAAAAGATATGCCAAACGATAAAAATTATCATAATAATATAAACACTAGATCTAGTGTATTCCTTACAAAAAAAAAAAAACGACGAAAAAATTGACGATTTTTAAAAAAAGATATATAGCAATAGAAAATAATTTGCGAAAAAAAACCAAGTCGTGGTCTCACACACTTCTTTTCACATCAATAGATTATCGTCAGACACCGTCGTTACCAACTGCGTTACGCCGACAGTTGATGTATTTATTGAAATTTGTAAATCATGTAGTCAGCCTATATGTCCAATGATAATTTGACAACGGTTTTACACCGTAAGAATGGACTCGACCACTGCGTCACTATACAATTATCCTAACTGAGCAGTATATACTACAATTGATTGTATTTTACGTCTCTGCATTAACAAACAATGAATCAAGTGGTGTTTTCTGATTTTTATCAATTAAAAAAATAATAAACCATTACAAGCACTTATAATAAACATGTATATATACAACACTGTAATGAAAATCGTGTATATGTAAAAGCCTCATTAGCTTTTTAGATGTTAAAATTAAAGTAGGTTTTGCTTTAACTAGTGTAAATATTTTTTACAATATGAGGCTAAGAAAAGGCATAATGTAAATATCGTATTAGAGCACATAAATATATTTTTTTTTTTTACTATTATTTCATGTTCTGTATTACTAAATTCAAAACATTTTTTTTAACCAATAACTTTTATTGCAATTCAAAACATTTATTCAAATTAAAAAAGTTACTGCTTTATAATTTGGATAGGGACTAGATCAGTATATACATTATTCTTATATTAATTATCTGCGTGGCATCAAAATTCAATAAACAAAGTATTGTCACTTGTTGATAATCATCATTACCGGTATATCGGGGACATATGTATGTCTGACATAACATTATGTGATATACAAAAGTTCTCCCCATATGCACACTTCATAGATAATTAGCTCCAATATTATACCCTATGACAGTTTTATGACGTCTGGCTAAGTGGGATGCCAATATACACCCAATCAGTAATAATATACGAGGGTTGTCCGGAAAGTTCGTAGACAACGGCTATTTCTTTCTTGAACACGCGATTTTTAAATTACTTTTTACATTGCACACTACCATGATAATAAATGTTTACATTGGTCGAGAAAAAAATATGAAACGAATTAAGACACTCGTTAGATCGTTACTGTAGCAACCTCATATAGGGGCACCCTGAGCACATTAAAAAGTAGATAAACACTGATCTCGACCTTTGTCTTAATTGTGTAATTTAATCGTCTAAATAGCGGGAGACATTATTGAAAATACATGATGACGTGCCGTTACGTTCTGACGTCATGTTGTTTTGATTTGAAAGTTATCGTTTCAAAAACGAACATTTCACGAGAAATAACAACTATACACTATGAATGAAAAATCACCAAAATTGGCAACGTCAGACGTCCCAGTGGAGCAGTGTGTACTGGTCAAGTTTTGCGTAGAGCTTGGAAAAACGCCCGAAGAGACCAGAGAATTTATTAATTCATCCACTAAACAGCCAAACGTTTCCCGGGCCCTTGTGTATAAATGGTACAAAAGGTTTAGTGATGGAAGATGTGAAACTACCGATGATTCACGTTCGGGAAGACCATCGATTATTACGGAGCGGTCATTATCGTTAGTGAGGAAAGTCATTGATGAAGACAGGCGCCTAACCGTAAGAGATATCGCTGACCTTTGTGACCTTTCAAAGACAGCTGTGCATAAAGTTCTCACTGACAATTTTGGAATGCATCATGTGTGTGCACGTTGGGTGCCGAGACTACTTTCAGATGATAACAAAGAGGCACGGGTAAAAGCAGCTAAGTCTTTTATTCGCAAGTGGAAAGCGGACCGGGAAGTGTTTTTAAACAGAATCGTTACAACTGATGAGACTTGGCTGCATTATTATGAGCCTGAAAGCAAGCAACAATCCAGTGTATGGAAACATAAAAACTCTCCACCACCAAAGAAAGCCAAAGTTACTAGATCAATGGGGAAACACATGTTTATTCTATTCATGGACAGACACGGGATGATCCTTACACACGCAGTACCTCTAGGAACCACTGTCAACCACTGGAACCACTATTCAAAGGTAAGTTCATTATTTATGAGCATAGGCTAATTTAACCACCTAGATCTATAAATAAATGTAGCTATTTCACTTCTAGATTAAATATGACATTTATATCAGGAATGTTAGCGACTTTGAATAAAACATAGCAAGTTAGGCTCAAATATACTCTCCTTTCAGGTCCTCAGGAGAGACCTCATTCAGTTACTATGGAAGAAGAGACCTGCCCTCTGTGAGAACTTGGAGAATATAATCCTTCACCAAGACAATGCTCCTGCACATACTGCTGCCACGACTTTGCTTGAAATACACTTACTGGGGTTTGAGACTCTGCTGCATGCACCCTACAGACCGGACTTAGCGCCGATGGATTCGCAGTTTTCTCCTATATAAAGTCTCAATTACGAGGAAGAAAATTCAGGAATTTAAATGAACTCAGAATGGCAACATCACATATTATCTCTAGAATTGAGAGTGACTGGTATTCCAAGGTGTATGACAAATGGGTCGATAGGCAGAGGAAATGCGTGGATTGTTACGGTGAATACATTGAAAAAGAGTAACGCCGCTTAAATGGCGACATTATTTGTTGTAAGTATTACGCACGTCATAACGTCATGGTGTGCTCCGCTGTGACTTACAGCCCTGTACAAAAAATGCTACAGATTTATTATTTACATCACAAAATGTAAGATATTCCGTATTTCTGTTCTAAATACATGGGAGTGTGGTTGGAGGTAGTTTTCATGTTTCATTTATTCTTTATTTGAATGTGTCAGTAAGCATCTACGAACTTTCCGGACAACCCTCATAGGTCTTTGATCATACTTTGTGTACAAATTAAAGTAAGAAAAGTGCATGGTTTAATGACTTTTAATAAAACTACCATCTTAATTAACCTTCCCCTAGACAGTATAAAGATTCAAACTCTTAAAAGGCTATGCATAGGTTTCTACAATATAAATTTAAGTACGTTTTTTTTTTCAATATTGAACAAACTTAATTATCATTTATTTTTTCTTTGCAAAAACTGATGTCTTCATTCAAGTATCAGGTCATTTCAAATTGGATGAAATTCTTTGCTTGTTGTTTTTAACACAATTCTTCCCTTTACCACATTATCTCATCATAGAAATGAAAAACACATTAAATTTAAGCATTCAACAATCAACATGTAGGCTATTGATATCATATGATTTATTGATATTTATTGAGTGTATCAGTTTCTAAATTATCCAAATAGGTGAAAAAATGGATAAGTTCTGTTCATAAACGCTAACCAAATCATCGACTGGGCGGCTATTCCAATATCTATAGAAAGTGTTTATTGCACTAAATATGGATCTAACTGAAAAGATATTAGTTGCAAAAGATAGATTATACGGAATCTAATATTATTATTGTTCAAATTACTTCAACAGTTGAAAAAATGAAAAAGTTTATTGAAGAATATAAACCATACCGTCTAGCTATGTATTTTTATAACATGATCCACGGTGCAGCAGTGTAGTAAGCTCATTGATTATTTTGCGTATTAAATAGGTCAATAATACACTTGTGTAATAAATATGCTAATGAGCCGAATCACTATCACTACGCGCTGTCAAAAAGATAAACACATCATGGCGTCGAACGATATTTCTATCAATGGTCAGGTTCGAATCGCCGGTCATGGTCTTAATTGGGATCGTTACTGAAGTAGTTTTGCGCAGGTTTACAACATGCTACAGTACATGGTCAGATTAGATGATTGTTTATAAAAGCAAAAGGAGTGCAACCACTTTTACTACTCCATCAATGAATATAACGGATATTTTCATAAAAAAACACATCCACAGGGATTTCAGGGGCCTAACAGATACAGGTATGACATGCAAAATTAAACAGATTGGAAACGAAACGTCTTTAATGCACTCACAGATAAAAGAAATTGCGCATTTCAAGCAGTTTCTTTCAGATTGGTTTATGTCGGTCACACCATTCCGTGACATCACCATGCACAGTGACGTCAGGTGCTAGTTGTTGATTTTGTTGACAGGGTTTTACAAGTATTCAGTTTGTTCAAATGACTTTACACATCATCCAGCAATTGTGAGTCTATTTCAATAATATACTGGCTGAGATGAGTGCAGGTTTAAGTGCCACAGAACATAGAATATGCTATTTCTAATAAACAAGAGGGTCATGATTACAATCAGTATCATTGCCCTGAAGAACAAGAAACATCAAGGAATCTGGCCAATTTGACATAAAAGTAAAAAGGTTTTTAGAAAAAGAACATGTGTGCACAAATTTGGTTTAACGGAATAAAAAAAAACAAAAAAACTCAGTTGTGTATACAAGTTTAAACAAGGCATTGTTGAAAAGGGGTATAATTATGTCCCTTGTGGTTACAAAAAGAATAAAAAAAAAAAAACACTTTATAAAGCCTTACTTCTTTTCACTATTCACTAAACACAGCAGGCAGTTAACTTAACCAGTGTTCCTATATTAAATCACCACTGAGAACATATACCTAGCCAAGTATCTAACTCAAACCCTAGACCTTCGACCCATAGATCTGGGCACTCCCTATTTAGCTAAGTAGACAGGCTTCAAGTTAATCACTGGTCTCTTATGGCTATAAATAATTTGTATAACTGAATCAAAAAGAAACACAATGATAATTATACCTTTTTTATGGTCTCCACTGTGTTGCCCTTGGAATATCAGAAGCTCCTGTTTCATACTGCTTGTATCTTTTGACTGGGTTTCCCGCTGCTGAGTACAATTTGTAAAAAATAATTATTTTTGACTGGAAAACAGGATCAACCTTTCTGTTAGCTTAAAAAACAGCAGAGTTGACCTTAGTCGAAAATCAAAAATAACACTTAGCTGATAACAATCTAAGGAGTCATATAAATTACATGTTAGGGATTGAACTATTCAGTATTGACGTTTGCTTTTGAAGTAAATGGGTTTATATATTGCAGCTCTGTTATGTGTTTGTGATAAAACATTATATCTTCATCTATTACAACTAAACATTGGTGAATTAATTATACAAGTTAACTTACAAGTCAACTCAAAGCTGCATTCAAATTATTGAAAAGTGTATGACTAATTACCATCAACATTATGTTGATTAACAATATGACTTTTCAGAGTCTGTTTTCTGCTCAAAATTCTGCCACACTTCTTTATTGGACACTTCCAAGAGTTTTCATCCTGCTTGCAGTTTGAAATAAATTCTTCATCCATGACTATACATTTAAACCTAAAAATAAACAAAAATGTTTAATATCATGTGAATTCATTTATGATTTATGTTTATGTGAAATAATGTCATATTAGGGATAGTTGTCTAGGACTATAGCTGACTGGAATCCTTTTATATGAGGATTTTGACTTAAACCTTCAGTTCATCTGAAGTACCGTAATATAGACAATATCCATTATTAGTAACTTCATAAAGTTTTCAGAGAGATTGTATGTCATCAGCATTCAGGTAATGTACCTGATGCAGGGCTCGAACCCACGACCTCCTGCTTGCAAGTCAGATGCTCTACCAACTGAGCTAATCGGGCTGGTAAATATCCCAGCCAATTTATAATAAAATATACGATACCACACCTCTACATACATATTGCCCCTGGCTCTTCAGGGTGGGTAATATATACAATGAATTTACAGGTCTACATCTTTCAATAATGAATTTATAGTTCGTTCAAATTAATAACTTCAATTCGCTAACTTGCGCAGACCTGTCTGAAATGGGTTGAATCAAGCAGACTGGTCGCAACAATCTCAAAGACACTTCTGCACTTCAAAGAAATCATTCATTTGCGTATCCAGTTACCATCCCATTACAAACTTGGGACACCATTTTGCTACACCCTAAATGTACATTACATTTCGATGAGATTGGACACCCTTCTTGATCATAATATTAATAACATGAAGTAGATCTAATATTTACCTTTGTGTTCGAGGATAATCGCCAGTTCCACGACACCGTTTTTTCAGAAGACCTGTATAATATCTACGTAGTATAGGTCTTTGGCTTTGGATGTGTTTGTTTTTTTTTCCTTCATCAAGAAATATTCACAATATAATTATATCAAAAATATTTATTCTGCAAAAGGATATGAAGTATACTTATTAATTCTGAAAAAGGTTTTGTTAAAACCATTTTTATTTTTCTATATATTTATTTAATTTGTTATCATTTTTGCAAGTCAAGAAACTTTACAAATTATTTTATAAATATCGAAATAAAAAATAATTTTTGATTAATTTAAAATCTGTCACTTTTGTCGATATGTAAACAAACATTTTGTAGCATCAAATCTGAATTATTCTGCTCACAATTAATTCATGCATGTTTTAAAGAATCGGGGAAAGTGTGGTTAATATTCGTATTTGGTGAATATGCTTAAATATTGTTTGGTCATCAGGAATGATACATACTGAATGTGAAGGCAGCACAATTCCGCTGACACTAAATGAATACATTGTATTGCTGGATATTGTATCTAGCCATGAATGCTTAAAATAGTGGAATTCAAGTCAAATTGCTGATAGATAGAGATTTATTCTCCTCCGCAATCGGAGAGCAAAACATACATACAAGTGACACATTAACATTATTAACAAGATTTGATGACTAATATACAATATTGTACAATACAAAATATAACTTTTCAATGCACATCTTGATAAATTGAAACAGTATCTATTATCAGCGCAATAACAATAAAAAGATTATCTGTGAACTTAAGTGTCCTAAAGCGAAAGCGAAAATTTAAGACAACCTGTATCATTTACCTGAAATAGAAATGGCCCTTTTAAACAACAATCTTTAAAGAAAGTAAACTTAAAGAGAGTAAAAAAGGCTCATAGATGGATTATGTATGTTAATCAATGAAAATATTTGTAGTCAGAAATGTGAAAAGTAACAATATCATTGTAATTGTAAACACTTTTATAATATTATTGCATTAAGTCTTCTTTAAAAAGGATAATATAGCAGCTCATACACACACATTATACTTTATACAATAGAGATTAATACATTGAAATATTAGAACAAGAACACATATCACATATTCTAAGAGAATCCAAGAAATTATCAAGGCAAAAGTTTAACAACAGTCTTAGTAACATTAAGGTTTGTAAAATAGCCATTGGAGTTTTGCGATCCCAATTTCAACACATAGGCACCTTGATCCTTAACACTTAACAATAAATATCTGATGAATTCATCATGGCCCAAATGCTCATACATTAATCTCCACAAATTGTTTCTATGAACTTTCTTTATAATTACAAAGGCACACTAAATGAACTATCAAATTATCTGTTCTTAGCTCACATGATCTGCACATCTCGATTTTGTTATCTATTTATTTAACACAAGTAAAGACATCATAGTATCAAACGCAAAAACTGTAGAATGTATTTCAACCTTCATCAGTTTATTTTACAATCGGTAAAGACTCATTTATTTTATTTATTTAATATACCCTTACATAAAAATACAACTTATGTAAGACAGTTTCTAAAAAAAAGATGATGAATTATTAACCTCCGAATCAAAGAGAATTCTTAAATGCCGACACATTACTTACGACCCTCTTATCACCTAGATATTTTTGTCGTAAATATTTGTCAACTTTACGAGGACATCGTAACTTACAACCTGGTTGAGTTAGCCACCATAATCGATACTACCTCCTTACTACCATGTTACGAGAGTCGTAAGCTTTACGATAGCTTTGAGTTAGTCACCCCAGCTCTATATTGTATTCACATATTTGCCACATAACACTCATTTCTGTTTCCAGTGTGAAATGGCGGGGGCATCCGTGTCCTAAGACATATTTCTAGTACAATTTTTGAATGTTATAGGAATGAATCCTGGATGCCACTTTAATTAATGCAGCTTGAAACAATGGCAATGTCTTGACTTTTATATACATGTATGTTCATGTATCAGGTTAAAAATCAATTCCTTCTTTTGCTAGCTCTTGCTAACAATGGTACTTGGTCCTCTAAGCCAGTCTGTAAAAGAGGTCTGCATGCTGGAGACCTCCTTACATCTGCTGCCATTCTTTTCTCTGGAAACAACTACCAGAAGGTACACCTAATGACAACATTTATGAAGATGCCAATAGTGAGTGCTTCCACATTCTTGAAAATACAGAAGAGTTACCTGGTACCAGCAATTGAGGAACACTGGCAAGAACACCAAGTCCAACGCATCCAGGCCATAAAAGATTCTTCTGGTGAAGTTGTAATTTCAGGTATTCCTATGTTAACTGATTTTTTGTGATTGCATATCGTATAAGTGCAGCTTCACCTGATTAGGTCAAGTTTGAACCATGTTGTCATTGCAAAAGCTAGCACATGGTGTCAAATTAAGAATAATCTAGATTACATTACAGTTCTGCTTGTTTGTTTCTTTTATTGGGTTTTACATCTTTTTTCAAAAGTCAAGAGTCATATGAGGCAGACAGTTCTCCCTACATCGTTGCTGAGAAGAACCAGTAATAAACTCCCATCCTATGTAAGCAAGTGCCAACTGACAGAGAAAGGCAGGTCGGTAGCTTGGCTGAAAGCCACGACGCTCTATCATTGAGAGGCTATGGTGCTTTGAAGACAGCTACCTTTACCACTAGACCAGGGAGGGGGGGGGGGGGGGGGTACATAACAATTAGAGGCCACAGTTTGGATTGTATCTTTATGAATATTTCTATAAGCATTTCTTGTGGGCAGTGATAAATATTTTTCTCCTTTGAAATATACCAGGTAGCATTTTGGTTAAAAGGATTTTATTTTGGTTACCTGCTTATTTGATATTTGTATTTGTGATGTGATTACAGGAGATGGGCGCATGGACTCTCCAGGTCACAGTGCACAATTTTGCACATACACCACCATGAAGGACAGTACAAAGGAAATCCTGTCAGTGGTGACTGTGGATAAGAGGGAGACAGGGAAGTCTAGTGTGCGGATGGAAAAAGAGGGCTGTCTTCGATCTCTTCAGTTCTTTCAGAATGAACATATCAAAGTTAACGAGATGCTCACAGATGCTCATCCATCAATCACAGCTACTGTTAGTAAGTTATTGAAATTATTTGTACTGTTGCTTCTATAGAGCATGCATTTTTAGGCTTCGTTTATTACAAAAGAATGAAACATACAAGATATCGAAAGCCAAACCAGCACAACCCTTGTTTGATGCTGAGCATTTGGTGTTGTTATGAAAGTGTGAAGCTACTGGTAATTTGATTCCATCATGACCCATGAATTTGATTTTTCTTCAGTCATTTTCTGATCATACACATTAGGCAGTTGTCATGGTATTTTCTGATAAATATTTATGTTTTAACATTATTGTATCACATACCTATGCTTTTCAAGGAATATATTGTGAAAAAAATTTCACTGATTCATATTTCCATATAACAAAATATTTTCCAGGGAAAGATCACCCAGACATCAAACACTCTTATGACATTTGGCATGCTGCTAAGAATCTGGCAAAAAAAAATGAAAGTTAGGTTCCATCAACATTTTTTTATTTATTTTCAGTTACTAGCATTGCTAATGAAATTCTTGAATTATAACTGTTGTATTCAATGTTTACTAAATACTAAGTTTCTTGTACAAATAGTGTTCAGACTTAAACCTTTCATTTTGACACATTGTAGTGAATGTATACTGGACAATGACAAGCGCATTTAATGTTTTTCAGGCTGCTCAACAAAAGCATTGTGGTCAATTAAAACAGTGGTGTAGCCATGTTATTAACCACTTCTATCACATCTGTAGTGCATCCAGTTCACCTGAGGAGTTTACAGTAATTTCTAACAATAAATTTTACTGTCTTGGGGGACATAGGTTTGATTAATTTCTTATAGACCTCAGCATGTGTTTCTGATCATTTCTTATGAATAATACACTGAACTTCTGTGCAAACCATGACAAGGCATACATAATATAACAAAAATACTTCCACTTGTATATAAGCTACATTATGAAACTAATGTGAAGAAAAAATGCTCATTTTTATCCCACATGTCACAAAGTGACAGGGTGAGCTTTTCTGATCAGTCTTCGTCTGGCGTCATCAAAATTGACCTTGTGAACACACTAGGGGCCACATTTTAAGCTCAATTTTAGCAAAACTGGTTCAGAATGTAATATCGACAAAATCTCAGACGAGGGCAAATTGCTGGAAAACCATGTGAACACTCTGGAAGTCACTGTTTTGATTGTATCATTATAAAACATTGTCAGAATGTTTGTATTTATAATATCTTTGTCGAGTTTGAACATGGGTCATCTTGGGTCGCTAGGCCAAATCTTATGAAAAACCATGTTAACACTGTAGATTTCAGTTATAATTGGATCTTCACCAAACTTTGTCCAATTGTTTGTATTATAATATAACCGTCAAGTACAAATATAGGTCATCTGCATATGGGGTCAGTAACTAGGTCAAATCTTAAGGAAAACCTTGTCTTTGCTGTAGATTTCATGGTTTGGATTGGATCTTCACCAAATTTTGTCAGAATGTTTGTCTTATTTATATGTAGGACAAGTTCTAACATGGATCATATGGGGTAAACAACTAGGTCACCAGTTCAAAACAATGTTTTATAGGGCCATCTTGGCCCTCTTGTTTTGATATTCAGTTGGTATACATTTATTTGCATTTTTCAGGATCTCTGGTTCGGAGTTCTTCATCATGTTGTGGATGAACATGAATGGGTAGTGGGCAGAGGGAGGTGTAGCCATGGACTTCTTGTAGAACCCCATGGACTCAAGTGGCTTCAAAAGGGCACCCCAGCTCATGACACTTTGAGAGTAGTTGTTGCAGACAGGAGATTCCTAAAGAATATCCCATACTTTCTAAATGCAAGGTATGGCGTTTATGTTTTGAATGCTAGTAATATTGTTGTCCTGTACCAGTATTTCATTACATACCTACAGATTATCTGATGGAGGAATTGTCTCCTTGTGAGCCGATATTAAATGTTGTAGTTTCTTTACATATTTGAGTAGAGGTTGAAATCTTTCCTTTTTGAGTTGGAAGACTTACATTTAACTTTCTTATGGTGAAATATTTAAATTGTTGGGAACATTATGTGAAGGTCTTATAAGTAAGAATAGTGATTATTTGATTGATTGTTTCTGTCCTTTGTAACAAGTTGATATAGAAAACCTAACATAAACATGTAAAACATTTGTTCTGGAGGTTTCTATGCAAAACTGTTGTTTTCAGGAGTACAGCAGACCTTGAAGGCTTCAACAGCCTTATTACTATGTATGCTGGAAAGAGATATGCCTACAGACCTCTAGTGTACCGGGCAAGAAATCTTCTTGCTGCCCTAGATCACAACGAACATCTTAATAGGGACTCCCAGAACAAGAGGGCCATGATGGCCCTATAAATGCTCACCAGGAGAAAAGGTCATTTGGAGATTAACATTGTTGAAGTTTTCTATACGAGTCTAAGTAAGATCAAGTGACCCATCTGGGCCGTTTTTTATCCCATGGCCATTATATGAACAGATTGAAAAGAGGTCCATTAGACAAAGCTAGATACCAAATATCTTCTAAGCTCTAGGCCTTGTGGTTTCAGAGATTTTTTTAAATTTTCCTATATAAAATAGAATAAACCCCAGGGCAGGGCTAATTTTGACCCTGGGGTCATAATTTGAACAAACTTGGTAGAGGTCCACTAGACAATGCCACATACAAAATATCTAAGCTCTAGGCCTTGCGGTTTCGGAGAAGAAGATTTTTTTAATTTTCCTATATAAGTCTATATAAATCAAGTGACCCCCGGGGCAGGGCCAATTTTGACCCTAGGGCAATAATTTGAACAAACTTGGTAGAGGTCCACTAGACAATGCTACATACCAAATATCTTAGCTCTAGGCCTTGTGGTTTCGGAGAAGAAGATTTTTAAATTTTCCTATATATAATAGAATAAACCCCAGGGCAGGGCCAATTTTGACCCTAGGGCAATAATTTGAACAAACTTGGTAGAGGTCCACTGGATAATGCTACATACCAAATATCTAAGCTCTAGGCCTTGTGGTTTCGGAGAAGAAGATTTTTTAAATTTTCCAATATAAGTCTATATAAATCAAGTGACCCCCGGGGCGGGGCCAATTTTGACCCTAGGGCAATAATTTGAACAAACTTGGAAGAGGTCCATTAGACAAAGCTAGATACCAAATATCTTAGCTCTAGGCCTTGTGGTTTCGGAGAAGATTTTTTAAATTTTCCTATATAGAATAGAATAAACCCCAGGGCACGGCTAATTTTGACCCCGGGGCCATAATTTGAACAAACTTGGTAGAGGTCCACTAGACAATGCCACATACAAAATATCTAAGTTCTAGGCCTTGCGGTTTCGGAGAAGATTTTTTTAATTTTCCTATATAAGTCTATATAAATCAAGTGACCCCCGGGGTGGGGCCAATTTTGACCCTAGGGCAATAATTTGAACAAACTTGGTAGAGGTCCACTAGACTATGCTACACACCAAATATCAAAGCTCTAGGCATTGTAGTTTTTGACAAGAAGATTTTTAAAATTTCCTATATAAGTCTATGTAAAATCAAGTTACCCCCCGGGGCGGAGCCAATTTTGACCCTAGGGGAATAATTTGAACAAACTTTGTAGAGTTCCATTAGACAATGCTACATACCAAATATCTCAGCTCTAGGCCCTGTGGTTTCAGACAAGAAGATTTTTTAAGTTTTTTCTATTTGTTGCCATAGCAAACAGAATTTTTAATGAAATTTAATTTTTTGAACAACTTTGAAAGGGGACTACCCAAGGATCATTCCAGCCACGTTTGGTTGCAATCGGCATAGCGGTGTAGGAGGAGATGTTGTTTTAAGTAAACATGGACGCCATGTAATTGTAACAACGCACGACGCACGATGGACGATGGACGCAGGGCGATCACAAAAGCTCACCCTGAGCACATTAGTGCTCTGGTGAGCTAAAAACAAAAATGGTACTATCAGGTATAAGACTTTCTATCATTTAAGAAAAATCATACATTTTACAATTAAATACAGCTTTTGTTGGCCAAGCATAGTTTCAGCATTGGTCAAAATAAGGAAAAATGAATGCCGCAGATTGGGTCGATTACCCTTACTTTAACAAAGACAAGTTCCTTATGTGCAGCACACCGCCTACTGTTGGTGAACTATCATGCAAGAGTATTTTGGGATCTATCGATTAATAACGTTAGAGCCATATCAGAAAATGGTACACTAAGCAACATTTTACATGATTCAAGTGTAGCTCCTGCCACTAATAGTTGGTGGGGTATAGAAAATCATTGGGATAATCTCTAAAACATGGTGTTGTACTTATAGAATATAGGCAGTTAATGTTAGAATGATCTCATCATAATTAGGAAGGGTCTGAGTTTGTCTCATAATTAGATAAGCTCAATTTGATTGATAATTATTTTTTTATACAGACACCATTCCATAAATTGCATTATATATTAGATTAAATTTTTTCTTACAGAATGGCAAAGACCTTTAACAAAAAGAGCAGTCGGTGGTCAGTCCGAGAGCTTAAAGTTCAAAAGAAGTATAGCTACATAAATGATCTACTGAAGAAAGTCTTTTGCCAGAGAGCTGTGGACAAAATTGGAATGTCTAGACAAGTCTTCTTGACAGAAGGGGATCCAAGAAGAATTTCATCAACAATTGCACCTGTCTTGCCTTCACCGAAAGATGTTCTCATCCAGGAACATAAAAATAGACTATATAGATAGGCTGTTACAGTGTGTTCATTCATACCAGGAAGGTGTTTCATTACAAACTGTCATAAAAGCTTACATGTACAATATATTACAAGATTTTTTCAACCTGTATATTCTTTTTTGACAGGCCTTGCTGTATGTGATAAGAATAGTGCCGGGAATTAAAATAATGAACATTGTAACTTTGGTAATCAACTATGAATAGAAATGAAAAAGGAGAAAACTCGAAAATAAAAATCAACAGAATCAAACATTTTCTATAAATGCTTTATCAATTTCACAACTTAGGCATAGACATAGAACATTTTATTTTTCCAAGACAAAAACATACAATTGCTATTGCTAATCCATGTTATTGTGTAAGGGCCTTTAATACAAGAACATAAACATACAACATTAAATGCATATATAAAATCACTCCAAGTAATCAACTGATATGTACATAATTATTGGTCATTATAGATTTGATCATGTTGTGTCAAAATATTAGAAAAGATATTAGTTTCAACATTATTTCCAGCAGTAACTAGTGTACCAAAACAATACAGATCAGTAATACTCGGTGTATGTAATTATATATGAACATACCATTCAGGAATATATTTTATCAATTTGCTACATTGTATAATTCTTCATACTGTTACAAAAAACTTCTCAAGATTATTTTAATACAGTTAATTAGTTTACAATAAAGATAGTAACAGATAAAGTGGTTGAGTACAAAGAATCAGATAAGTCTATGCCTAGCATTTTCACATAAAAAATATAGCAGCTATATGTTTTTTCACAAATTAGGGTATAACAAAGTAATAACATTATTTCAATAACCTATAATTCGAAAAACATGATTTTTACTGAATTTGATTACGGTACGCCCATTTTACTAACTAATAACTTAGCTAAGAAATCTTCAACTTCAACTTCAATGATAGTTCTTCACAAAATCGATTTTAGACATCATGTGAAGGTGCAGGGGTGCGTGTGACTGTACACTATGGTTCGCATATGACCAGACAACCAAAACAATATGTGCTCATTAAAATTATTCAAAAGTTCCAACATATATATACACTGTACACAGCTGTCTTCATGTTTACATCATTACTATTGGCTGGACCACTGCCTTGAAGCCATCAAGGTTGTCCTGTCGCAGGGTTGCCTCTGGGAGTTTATTCCAAGGAATGACTACACGGGGAAAGAAGGAATGTTGGTAGAGATTGATTTTGCAGTGATAGGTCAAGAATTTCATGTTGTTCCGAGCAGAAGAGTTTGTTGAGCAAATGTATACTGCGTCATCCATCTGGTGTCTGATTAAGGGCGTTGGTAGGTAACTGACTGGAACCGCTACTAGTTGATGAACTATTTTGTACATGAAGATGAGGTCAAGCGATGATCTTCTTTGCTCTAGAGTTGGCCAATTTAGTTGGTGTAACATCATAGTGACGCTAGTTGGATTTTGATGATCAAAAGGCTTTCTAAGGACAAATCTGGCAGCGTTTCTTTTGACTTGTTCTATCTGTTTGATTTGAGTCTTGTATTGGGGATTCCAGATGGTTGAACTGTATTCTAGTTTAGGTCTTACTAGTGATTGGAAGGCGCGTTCCTTGAGTGACTGTGGGCATTTTCTTAGATTTCTTTGTAGGAACCCCAAAACTTTTGCGGCCTTTGACGTCATGTTGTCTATATGGGTGTTGAATTTCATGTCATCAG
Organism: Lutraria lutraria; assembly: GCA_964023205.1. Lineage (NCBI taxonomy): Eukaryota > Metazoa > Mollusca > Bivalvia > Venerida > Mactridae > Lutraria > Lutraria lutraria. The sequence continues at coordinate 12,295,312 of OZ026845.1, forward strand.
AGAGTTCGACACCAAGATAGGGGTGGTGTTTAACTGTTTCCAGAGTCTGGCCTTCATTGTGTAGATAAATTGTGATTTTTTACGCTTTGTTGTTATATTCATAATGGCACACTTGTCAACATTAAATTCCATCTGCCATGTTCTGCTCCAATCAACCAATCTGTTAAGGTCCTCTTGTAATAAAAGGTGATCTTCAGGATTTTTAATAGCCCTGTAGACGACGCAGTCATCAGCGAATAGTCTTATAGTAGAGGAGATGTTTGTGGCAATGTCGTTGATAAAGACAAGAAAGAGTGTCGGCCCAAGCACCGTGCCTTGGGGCACTCCGGATGTAACATCAGAGAGGCAGAATGATTCTCCATCAATCACCACCTGTTGTTGGTGTTGTTGCGGGAAGGCTTTCACCCAAGACAAAGTGTCGTCTCGGATGCCATAGAAGGATAGCTTCTCTGCCAGCCTTTGGTATGTCACTTTGTCGAAGGCTTTAGCGAAGTCCAATATTGCCATGTCGACTTGTAGGCCCTGGTTCATTTGTCTTGCTATGTCATCTGTGGATAGGAGTAACTGGGTCTCACAAGATCTTCCGGCTCTGAAACCATGTTGATTTTCATGTAAAATATGGTTTTTATCTAGATGATCCATTATTTGTGAGACAACTATGTGTTCTAGCATCTTAGAGACAACAGCTGCTGCGAGGCTAACTGGTCTATAATTTGAGGGTTTGGTTCTGTCCCCTTTCTTAAAGATTGGTACAATGTTGGCACGCTTCCAGTCTGTTGGTACTTCATGGGTGTCAAGTGACTGTTGGAAAAGGTTTTGTAAAATTGGTGCAATTATATTTTCTGTTTCTTTCAGGAAGATGATAGGTATTTTGTCCGGTCCACTGGCTTTCTTTACATTTGTTCGTTTGATGCAATTCAGTACTCCTTTCAGTGTTATGTGAATCCGGGGCATGGATGAGTATGGTGATTCTCCCTTATTTGGCACATTCTTAAGGTCTTCATTGGTGAATACCGAGCAGAATTGCTTGTTCAGCATCTCAGCTTTTTTTTCGTGCAGTTTCAGCTATGTGTCCATTGTGTTTCAAGGCTCCAATACCCATAGTGTCTTGTTTACGAGATTTGATATATTTCCAGAATGATTTGGATGCACGATCATTTTCCGGTTCTATGAGGTTGTTGATATATGAGTAATATGCAGTATGGAGTTCATTTCTTACTGATTTACCATATTCTTTGAATGCTGATAGGTCATCGTCTTGCTGAGTAGTCCTAGCCTTATTGTAGAGTCTTTGCTTCTTCCTGATCATACGTTTGATTTTCTTTGACATCCATGGAATATCTGGTTTTCCTTTCAGCTTCTTGGTTGGGATGTTTTTGTTCATAGAATTGATGAGTTTCTTTGAAAGCATTCCAGTTATCTTCTACAGATTTCTGGTTTGGGTTATATTTAAAGTAGTCATCTCTGAATTTGGAGAGTTCCTTTCTAATGTTATCCCAGTTTGCCTTTTTGTAGTTGTATACAGTTCTAGGTGTCTTCTTGTTAGTGACAGGTTTTATGTTTGTTGTAACGGACAGGATGTCATGATCACTTAGTCCGATTAGAGGGCAGATAGTATGGCGCTGTATCAGGCTTGGATGCGAAGTAAATAATAGGTCCAGGATTCTTCCTTGTCGAGTTGGTATGGTGTTGATTTGCTCTAATAGGTGGTTTTGAGAAATGTTTATCAGTTTGTCACAGTGGGATTTGTCTCTCCCACCTCCACTAAAGCAACCAACGTTCCAGTCTATATCACCGAGGTTAAAATCTCCTCCTAGGAAAATCTTCATATTTTTATACGAAGTGCTGTTGTCAATCTTGGTAAGTGATTTATTCAGATCATCTAAGGCTTCGATCTTTGATTTGGGCTCACAATAGTATGATCCGATTAGTATGTCCTCTTAAGGGGTTACAGAAACCTTAACCCATTTAACTTCACAGTCTGAGTCCAAGTCAAGACACTCTTCTGCCGGTAGATCCGGTTGTATCATGACCAGGCAGACTAATTTTATGTCAAGGTAAAAGGCTTTTTGTGTTGATGTACACTTTATTGGATAACTTAACAATTTGGTTTGTAAGATTACAGAAAGAGTTTTTGTTAAAGCTCTTGAAAAACACTATGAGGTTATGAAAACAGTATGATTTCACACTAATGTATCATTTCTTGTCAGATATCAATCTCTACTTCTGGCTTAGATCCTAAGACAAGATTATTGTAAAGAAAGGAATAAAACTACAACGATACAATTTTTACACCTAAGTGACACAATCTTTCGTAAAATACAATAGAGAAAAAATGTCATGAGTTATCATAAAACAACAAGAAATATTTGTTTTTAGACATTCACAGATATGTATGTGCGAGATAAGTAATGACAACTCTGCGTTGAGTTTGAACTGATAAAGCTTTAAATAATTGATCTTTATGCTAGTCTGTTGGTAACAAATCCAGTATGGCCAAATGTATCTGGATATCTGTCCCTTATCCGCCAAACACAACAACTAGGAATGACTAGTCTAACACTAGATCCTAAACGACCATAACACCAGAGGGTAAACTGATGGTAGGCAGCATGTCAGTTGGCCTAGTTAAGATTCTCTTCATCCCCATGCACTAAAAGTTCACGTCTGTACGTCCTAGCTATGGACAGCACACCTCGGTCTAGCACATAACGTTCGATATCCTGAAAAATAGATTTGAATACAATATGCATGTCGATGCATTTTGTGATTAATTATCATTATTTATTCTATATGCTAAAAGGGCTATGAATGTGATAGTTTTCAATTACTTTGAAGTTTCTGATAAGTTCTGATTTAAAATGAAAATCATTAATTCAAGTGTCTGTTAAGAATTCAACAATAAGATGACACTTTTGTTGTAATTTACACCAGGTGATTGTTCCAACTGATGTGATATGCTTGACAAAGGCTAAGACATTAAATCCATTAAGAATTATGGAATAATAAGTAACAGTCACACAACTCTATTTGATAACTTACATAGTGATAACTTATATAGTGATAACCTTACATAGTGATAACTTACATAGTGATAACTTACATAGTGATAACCTTACATAGTGATAACCTTACATAGTGATAACCTTACAGTTGGTATATTAAGAGTAGTCACACCTCAAATATCATTTTCATGCAAATTGTTATATCAAATGTATTTATATCCAATGTAACAAGTTCTATTACACTGTATGTTGTATGCCTTTGTAATAAACACTGTTTTTTAACTTTGTTTTCCTGTTTTAGTTGCAACACTGATTTTATTTGCTACTGCCTTAGACACAAATATTAGCTCATAGCATAAGCTGAGAGATAATCTACTAATACATTTGAAAAAGTCTGAAACAGTAGAAACTCACAAAACTCAAACAGGATAGTCATTTTGAGACAATATCAATACACTAAAATATACGTACCTGAGAAATCGACAAGCAGTGCTCTGGTCGGTAGCCGCAACAAACTCGTTCTGCTACAGTGGGCATTTCCCTGCAGTTGGAGCAGTAACACCACTCTGGATTGGTACTCCCTGGCTGTGGATGTGGGTGATATCCATGTTGGTCACAAGTAATATGGTCTAAGATGTCAAACATCACCCCAGGTTGTTTATCAATGACTCGACACAGGGTGTCTTTGGCACTTGCTTCCGTCATCTCAGAAACCAGAAGCTGTAATATAAAGTTTACTATTTAGTTTATATACACATAATTTATTTATTAACATGATGGTGTCCAATAACTTGACAATACCTATAAAAGATAGTGCAGTACCAACAGACATGTATTTTCCTTGGAGGTGCTACAAAGACAACTATGAATAAGCATATTGGGTAATCACAGAGAACTTGACCTATTAACCTCAAAGTCGAGCATTAAATGAACTTTGTATGATCAGGGTCTATTACTACTCGCATTCTTTAACAGAAAATTCTATAGCGACTTGGACTTTCAACCCTAAAAACAAAAGAAGTTACACACATAAAATATAGATTTCCAGTCCACCCCAAAGAATTTGACAGCTGAGCCAAACAGTAACTAGAGACACTGGCATATACTAACAATAGGTGCTATCAAACCATTAACCTATGAAGTTTTAAAGCTGTGACATAAATGGTACTAGAACTACAAGGCAGACAATGATTTTGATTTCCTGCTGACACTGAACTTTTAAAGCTACTGACATGAAAAATATTTCAGTCTTCGACACAAGACCAACCTTTTGAAGGCAGTTTCAAAATGGTATGGTTGTTGAGTTATTGCGTGAGTACTGACAGAAACTGAAACACAATGCACAGGCATTTTATCCAAGTCTTCTTCAAAAGAGGATGTAGGCATTATATTTCTAACAATTTTCTTAGTCCTATAATTATGGGACAAAGTTGCAGTTGTTTTGTACAGTACAGATAAAAAGGAATATCTAGGAATGATGATAGATTTAGAATTTTGACAGTATAATCATTTCCTGCACTTCATTCAATAATTAAGAAATATGTAATGCAAAATTATCCTTAACTGTGGTGATGCAGCAGCATTGTAAAACTGCCTTAAATGGATTAGGGAACAGGGATTTAAATTTTATCCGATCATAATAGACTTTCCTGTCTGAATGCCCAGTTACCGGTACCAGATTATCATGTAAGGTAAAATGGTGTTGAAATGGTTAGGATCAATACATAATGTTCAATAATAGGAAATAATAGGTTAGGCAGCCATGCAATTCATAAATGAAATTATACTTTTGTTTATGAACATCTTATTCTTATAAGTGAAACACTATCAAGTTACATTTTGCATTTCTTTTTTCTCCCATTTGTACCATTATTGTACAGTACGGTTCGGGTGATTTGTCCGATTTTCGCGTTTCCCCCGCGTTCGTAATCGTCAATTTATCACCCGTAGCGGCGATTTTCATCGCAGCAATGATCTGGAAAAAAACGCGAACCACCGCAATGTCGCTCATCACCGCGTTTTATGACTTATTTATCAGTCGGTAATCTTTGATAGCGATGGATCATGGTGATTCGCGAACGTCTAAAGCCGACTCTCAAGTAGCTAAAATGATATTTATTGTGAATCTTTCTTCTACTTTCGCTTTCTGTTGACCGTTCATTTTCCGAAAACAGTCACATGGTAAGATAATTCAGGATTTAACACTTACTAAATCCGTCGGCCAAGACCGACTGAAATCCAGACATCTGATTAAATTTTGTCAAGTAGGAAATCCCATTCTTGAAGTAAATATGTAGAAAAACCGGCGAATTGCTAAGCGAGTATGTAAACTGTGTAGCTATGTTTTACATATGCAGCGTTACGTACAGGGCGAGATTCATATATCTATTTTTAATGTTTTATATATCGTGTACCAGGGCGAGAATCATTATTTAGGCCGAGTCGCAGTCTCTCATTTTACGAATGTAGCTCGGTGTTCTAATCAATAAAACCAGTCCACTGTTTACATGTAATATTATTTCGCGCAATAATATAGGAAAGCTGACAGATTAATTAAAGCTCATCAACTACTATTAAGTTCTTAACACTTGTTGATTATAATTTATGTCAACGCTAATTTTTCACACAGGTAACAATCTGTTCACAAAAGCGCAATTAAATAATGTGTGAATAACACTGTTATTTACAAGAAATTTGTAAGTTTTGAGTAAACTAAAGAGGCCACATCGCATATCACTGGGTTGAGCGATCGTCGCCGCAATCCACCGCGAATTATTGCCCTTCAGTGGTGACGGTCACCGTCGATCATCGTCGCTCTGAACGCGACGGCCAAAATTCAAATCGCGAAAATCAGACAAATCACCCGAACCGTACTGTACATATTAGGTATGCATCATATATCTCTTAACAAGGTATTATACAGACAGGTGTATATAACAAGTAAAAACATCTAGGACTCCACAAAAAGTTCACATATATATGGATGGAACTCATATTTTTATCACACTGGAAAGCCAGCTGGACTCAAACTTTTAGAATCCTTACAGAGAACCATGTTGCTGATACAGATCTTATCATCACTGTAGACATTTAATAATACAACTGTGTATTTATTCATAACACACCTTTATTCTCTCTTTCCTTTCAGCCATTGACTCCACATGTACAGCTGGCTGTTCTGTACCCAATCTTCCCCTACCACGCCGTCTACCTCTTCCCCTGATGACTGTTCCAACATCTTCAACCATTCAACCTTCAGCTCCTCTACCACGACCCACTGAGCCACTCCTAGACCCTCTTCCTCTCCCACGCCTGCTTGACCTTCTGCCACTCTTTACAGGACTAACTGATTCAGCTGAATCATGATAAAAAATTGAGGACGCTGGTGAACTCTAAAATGTATGATGAGAATTTGACAATTAGAATAGTATATATTAACCATAGTTAAAATATACACTGAAATGAGTGTAGATGATAGTTCAATCTTAAAGTAATTCAATCACTCAGAATGGATAATAGCATTTCAGTTCTTTAATTGTGTAAATTGTCATTGAATGATTCTTATATTGATGGGGGTAGCAAAATCAATTTTTGCGTTGTTTGTCCCACAGCCTGTCCGGACAAGTGAAAGTTTCCAGAATTTACTTTATAAATATCATGTATACGGACAAGTTAGTTAAGAAATGATTCTGGCAAAACGGACAAGTAAGTCAAATTCATATTTTGCCGACCCTGATAATCATATCATTAACTCATTTTATTATCATAGTAATGATAATGTCTTACTTTATTTTTGTCATTAATTATTCCTCATCACATGAAATAAATTAATAAAAACAAATTAAAATGGACGCAACGTAACATGTAGATAATATCAAGGTTATTGACACCTCGTCCTAAACACACAAATAATAAACACAATCAGTTATCATATGAATTTATAGGTTTTAATAATTTGAGCAAATTTAGCAAAACGAGTGATGACAGTATTAAACCCCGTCGGAGCCCCATTCTGAATTGCACATCAATTCGGCAGGAATTTAGACTTCATACAATGCTAAAATCAATATATACTGCATTTGAAGTTGACTAAAGTTAAACCCTTTCAATTGCAACCAGGATGACAACAAACAGTGAAGTTATGATGATAAACAATGGTAATTTACTTACTGAATTGCTGCATGAAGCCATTTCTCATGCGATTGTGCGAATGTATCCGAATAGACAAGAAAACTTCGGGAGCATCCGTAAATATTTCCGTAGACTTCCGTTTTGACTATTTACGAATGAAATTATAAGAATCTTCAACTTTTTCGACAATTCAATCAAAGTACACGAAACCCATCCAAAGTTTTAATTTGTAGTTTAGGTACTTTAGTATGATACTAAACACGATGCAAATAATTATTTTGACATTGAATGACTGTCAGATATAGCTTTATACACTTTAACTATAAAATCATATTTATTTGTGGAGTAATCATTTACACTTCAAACAATGTCAAGCTCTAACTAGTGTATACAGTTAAAATAAGTGTAAACATCAGCATAATTATGTAAAATGGAAAGGTTAAATTCAAAGTAAGCGAAACATTTACAGTAATACTTACTTGATTTCTGTATGATATCATGTATGTCAGCCTCTTTTAACTCTGAGTAGGTCCGTAAATGTCTCAGTGCAGCAGTATTAAGATTTTCAGCACACTAGCTTTTTGTCTGTAATGGCATGATCAATTGTAAAGTGATGTTAAACTATGATGTTTTTGTAGCAAAATGTAATCTTCTGTTTTGTTTTTACAATATATTGTACCAATAGTAAATAAAATAATTTGTCAATGTTAATCTTATAAACCAAATATATTTGAACAATATAATAGTTACACAATTTAGATAAATCAATGACCAGTGCAATTATTCCTTTTTATATTTCTGGGTAGGCAGTACTAATGACACATTAGTATCTTACATAAAATATAATGTATTAATTAGATCTACCTCCTGCAACGTTATTTCAAGGCTCAAAGAAAACCCAATCTTGTTGGTTTGACCTGAAAATTTAAGGTTTTTTTTATTAATTACATTAAATGTCTGTTTTACTATACAAAGAAGAACAACTTGCTTTGCAAAATAAACCTGCATGAGGACCTGGTGTAGGTGTGGCTTTTAAAGTATAAAATATGTCAGTGAGTAAATATTTTTTACAGATGTTAACTTTGTCTGAGAGACATTTAATTTCCATTACTGAAAAATTTGGCAATCATCCCACATTTTGTCTGACAAGGCAGTGAAAGTTTTCATATCAGCTGCTTTAATAGGAAAAGTTATATTTCAGACAAAAACACCTGAATATCTATAAAATGGGAGTAATAATTAAGACATGGACAAGATTTATAGTTCTTTGTCTGGTAGGAATAAAGCAGCAAAATTACCACGTCCAAAGAAAGCTCCTAAAATAAATCCAACGAGAGTAAATCATGAAGAATGACTTTGTATAACTGATTAACTGCTTATTTTGTTCACTGCTATTTATTTAGCGGTCTACACGTGAAAATATAATATAGAGTTTATTTATTTCAGATTCATAAGGCTCTCAGGCCCATGTGAACAACATATTTACATACATAAGTATATACAAGACTAATTTTGATGCAAAGCATCAAAGACGGCGCATATGTTGTTTCAAGCATAAAGTATTTTACATAAGAATGAATAATAAGTTTTGAGAATGTGGATGTATAGTGTGAACAAGCCTTTACTTCAATATGGCCCTCAAACCTTATATGACCCATTATAAAATCAGATTTAGATTTTGTTAATGAGCATCATGACAAATTTTCTACAAAATTTTGTCATATTTGTAACTGGAATACCCATGTTGTTTCAAACATACATCATGTTACTATGTAACAAATGAGCAAAAACAAAACCTCTTATGAAAGAGAATGTTTGTAAAATGCCAGCCAAGTTGTCTTTTCATGTTAAAGGTCTCAATCAATACAGGTCATACACAGATGACAACCAATTTTCATGTCTTATGTCCAACTGTGCACAAGTTTCTTATTGTAAGGAAACTGTTTTGTTGTCTGAAGGAAAAACATTTGTTCAACCTACCCAACAACAGATATTAAACATTCAGACTGACTTGTACAAAGCAATATATTCCCACATATTCGACCTGGGCATATATATATAAAAGAAAAGTATGTATAACAAGTTAAAATAAATTTATTATCAAAAATGCATTCTTATGCAACAAGAAAGGTTAAGTTTATTAAAGAGATTAGTTTAACTGATACAAAAAATAGTTACTAATTGCACTTTGTGGAGGTATGACAGCACATTCACGAAAGTTGAAAGTTTTAAGACGAAATATGCTTTAAATGAGATCTATAAAGGAAAAATGTACATGAAACAGTACAGTCACAACATTATATATTCATATCAAACACAGACACAGTTGAGCAATTGTTCGCTTAAGCTTGAGCAAATAGCATAGCTGAATGTAACTTTTTTATGATAAATAATGAAAATCACAATACTTAAAATGCTTAATACATTGTATAATGTTTTATTTTACAATATTGTTGTTCATAAGAGAAGAAGTTGCTATGTATATCTTTTAATAATTGAAATAAAACATATAGGAATTTGCAAAGTTCTGTTATATCTGATTTATATCATTAGTTTAATATTCCTTTGACACTTACAACTGGCACAATAAAAATACTAAAAATTAGTTTTGACAATTAGAACGAAACGTGTAAAGTATGTGTAGATATATATAGTTTTAATAATAATAATGTCCTTAGACTGGTTATCATTAAGTACATAGCAAGCTAATATAGGGGGTTAAGATAGCCCTATATCACTGAGTATTTACTAACAATCCAAATGAAAAATCTCAATTGCTTATAAAAAGTTTTTTTGTTTTATCAGGTGACCAAATTAAATACTAACCTAATTCAGCCACTAATATCTGGTGAAGATTGCTAGCTCTACTGCATATGTAAAAATTTTAATAGGATCTAGAAATCCAATCTTAGACCCCTTTATCAATATTGTTTACATTCTGAACAAAAAAACTATTAGCCAGATTTCAGGCAGACAAAGAGTAATCACAAATGCTCATTTTGTCATTATACAACAGATACCAATAACCTCCTAAAAATATTGTATACTGTATTTATAAAGATATGTAAAGAAAAATAAATACTTCTTAGGAAAATAATCAATGGTCAATAGTTCAATAAAAAATTTTTTTAACAGTTTAAATGGAAAAATGCAATGGGAAAATTGAATTTCTTATAATATCATAAAAGTTACAAAAAATTAGCAACATGTATAACAAGAAAGTCCTGTAGTCTGGTCCACACAAAAAATAACAAGCAATAAATATATACATATTTACAAAGAAATGTAAAGATAACAATAGTGACAGGAGAACTAAAATATAACTTTTTTGCACTTTCCTTAAAACTTAATACAGAAATACACCTGAGGAAATTATCAATGGCACATGGATTATTAAAATTATTTTTTACGAGTTTAAATGAGAAAAAAGCAATATCTCTACCAAGAAAGTCCTGTAGTCTGGTCCACACAAAGAATAACAAGCAATAAATATATACATATTTACAGAACAGAACAGAACAGATATTTTATTACTTGACTTGAGCCAAGGCTCATCATCATTTACATAATATAAATATATACATAATTTACATGCGACATGGGAGTAAACATAAATAAGTTGTAAACAAAACAGAGGATTAGGAAACTAAATATACAAATTATCATTTATATAAAAGCAAAGTATGCAGACATAATATATAATCAACACATCAAAGAGAAGTTAACTAGTCATGTATGAAGATCTTAACAACAGGGCTTCTTTTACATATTTCGCTAAGTTAAATAAAACATTTTTATTATTAGATGTTAAAAGTTTAAAAAATTTGTACATGGAAGGTCTTACATAGAAATATCTCTTAATGTATTTTTTACGTAGTGATAAATATTTTGGACAAATGCAAATAAAATGAAACTCATCTTCTAGATCTGACTTATCACAAAAAATACAAATTCTTCTTTCACGAGGTATGAAATTATTTGAAGTTCGGCCTGTTTGTATCATTAAAGGATGCACAGATAGTCTTAATCTACAAAAATAAAATCTAAGGTCTTTCGGAAGAATATCAAGATAGATTTCATAACAAAATGTTTTAAAATGCTTGTAATTACTTAAAACTGAGCTTTTATCAATATTAGTAGCCCATTCTTGTTTATAGCAATCTAGAATTCGATTTTTAAAAATCAAAAGGAACTGTTTAGTATCCACAGAAAAATTTAGATCAAAGACATACGAAAATCCATAGTTATCAAGTAAGGTTTTAACATTGTAGACCCAATTCTTATGACCATTTTGGCAATCATCTAAACTTTGCAAATACATTGTTTTAATAATAATATTGTCTGAATGTTTAATCTTAGACCAATACTTGATAATACGAACATACCGTGAATGGTACAGTGGGTAACGCCCAAGTTCACCATATATTCCTACTATACATGTATTCTTTTTAACATTTAAAAGACGACGACAAAATTTTAAATGTACCCGTTCAATTTCTTTGGATTTAGTATATCCCCATATTTCTGATGCATATCCAAGTATAGAGCCTACAAAAGAATCAAATAATTGACATAAAATTTTCGGACTTAATTCGAATTTTTTACAATTGAACAACAAAAAATTTAAGGCTTTTAAAGCTTTACCAGTTAAGTGTTCTTGATTTAAAGCAAAATTACCAGTATAATTAAAAATCGTGCCAAGATAATTAAAATTATCTACAGTTTCTAAATATTGCCCTTCATAAGACCATTTTTCAGAAGAGAACAATTTACCGCGCTTTCTGAATACCATAATCTTCGTTTTTATTGTATTGACTTTTAAACCCCAACTGTTACAGTATGTTTGTAGTAAATCTAAATTGGTTTGGAGCTCTGACGGAGATTCAGCTAAAATTGCCATATCATCAGCAAATAAAAGAAGAATTAAAATAACATCATTAAATTTCAAACCAGAATCAACTGGCGATTGCAAATAGAGCTCTAAGTCTTCAACGAATAAAGAAAATAATAAAGGGGACATAACTTCCCCTTGTCTTAAACCGACCGCGTATTGGAAATAATCTGAATATTTAGAGCATGATTTAACACATGATTTTACCTTGTCATACATATCACGGATAATTCGCAACATTTTACCTTGAATACCCATATTATACATTTTATACCAAAGTGCGTTACGATATATACTATCAAAACATTTCATCATGTCAACAAAACAAACATATAATCTTTTATTTTCGTTAAGATATTTTTGTATTAAAGTTGTTAAAACAAAGATAGAATCCACTGTAGAATGTCCTTTCCGGAAACCAAATTGAGAATCGGAAATAACATTATTGGTTTCACAAAAAGATTCAATTCTTTTATTGAGTATAGTAGTAAAAAGTTTCGAAAAACAACTAACGAGAGTTATATCACGGTAATTATTAGCATCTTCCGTATTACCTTTCTTATGTAAGGGAATTATAGCTCCTTCAGTCCATTTTTCAGGATAATACCCAGAATTCAAAATAGCATTAAATAAGTCACAAATATGTTGTCCAATAATATCAATACTTGATATAAAATACTCATTCATTAAAAAATCATTACCCACAGCTTTACTGCGTTTTAACAATTTGACAGCAGAATGAATTTCTTTCAATGTAATAGGACAATCAAGTTCTTCAAAACAGCATGAAGGATCGTCAAAATTATGATTGCTACAAAAATTTTCAGCATCATCATTATAACAATTAAAAACATCATTACTAAGTTTGGAGAAATACTCCTTGAAGACATCCACTGATATATTATTATCAGTTTGTGACTTCTTTTTAAAATAATTCCAAAATTGTTTCGGATTGCATTTTTTTAATTTTTCAATTTCTGTCATTTTTCTTCTGTAGAACTGTTTCTTTTTTCTACTTATTACTCGTTTGTATTCTTTCTTACGTTCATAAAGGAATACCCGGTTAGGATCTGATTTATTTGCATTAAAAACATTCAGAGCATTCAAATATATATTCCTAGCGTTTATACAATCAGAATCAAACCATTCTGAATGTTTTACACATGACTTGTCATTAAAATTTACATCAGTATTAGGATAAAATACTTTAGAAAACAAAGGATCAGCCACATCACGTATAACTTGTGTGAAATCATTCAATGCATCATTAATCGAGTTTCTATCAGAAGAATTAATATTATGTACTGTTTTATTTAAATCCGACAACCGCGTAATCAAGCCAGAGCGAAAGCTATTTACGTGCTCATCGTTCCACTTAAATTTAATCTCACCTGTGTTTTCATGGTCAATAATACACGTATTACAAGGTACAGTAAAACTAAGAGGACAATGGTCACTCCATTCATTCAAAGAATGTATAGTAAAATTATCTATGAATGAAAAATTGTGTTCATGAGTTAACAAATAATCAATTACAGACATGCCTCTAGAAGATATATATGTGTAACTGTCGGTATTACCAACTCTACCGTTAACAATGCGTAAGCGAGAAGATTTACATAAATCTAATAATTTCGTGCCGTGTCCATTACTCACATTAAACAAATGAAAGAAAACAATAGTGACAGGTAAAGTAAACTAATAAGAGAGCCTCTTTGCACTTTCCTAAATATTTATTACAAAAATACTTCTAAGGAAATTATCAAGGATAGAAGTTTTAATATAAAGTACTTTTAATGAGTTTAAATGAAAAAAAAACATGAAAATGATTAATTACATTTTACTAGTTTAAATGGAAAAAAAACACATGAAAAATGATACACAAGTTGAAAGATTGAATTTTCTATGATACTATAAGTTATAACCAACAAATCTAGCACTAAAAATGACTAGCAATATCTATACCAAGAAAGTCCTGTGGTCTGGTCCATAATGACATAAAAAACAAAAATATATACATATTTACAAAGTAATGTAAAGAAAACTAGAGTGACAGGAGAACTAAAATAAAAATATTACAGAACTTTTTCACACCTTCGTAAAAGCTAAATATAATAAATACTTCTTACGAAAATAATCTATGGTCAATATTTTAAATAAAGTACTTTTTTAGAGTTTAAATGGAAAAAATGCAAGTTGAAAGATTGAATTTCTTATGATATTATAAAATATATAACCAATAAATTAGCAACATGTATACCAAGAAAGTCCTGTAGTCTGGTCAACACAAAAAATAACAAGCTATAAATATATACATATTTACAAACAAATGAAAGAAAACAATAATGACAGGTAAAGTAAACTAATAAGAGAGCCTCTTTGCACTTTCCTAAATATTTATTACAAAAATACTTCTAAGGAAATTATCAAGGATAGAAGTTTTAATATAAAGTACTTTTTATGAGTTTAAATGAAAAAAAAAAAACATGAAAATGATTAATTACATTTTACTAGTTTAAATGGAAAAAAACACATGAAAAATGATACACAAGTTGAAAGATTGAATCTTCTATGATTAAGTTATACACCAACAAATCTGGCACTAAAAATGACTAGCAATATCTATACCAAGAAAGTCCTGTGGTCTAGAACATTTTTATGATATCATACAAGTTGTAACACAAACATGATTAACATAATCTCTACCAAGAAAGTTCTGTAGTCCAGTCTACACAAAACACAGCAAGCAGTATTATAAACCAATAACAAGCTAGTAAAAATAAATAAATAAGTACAACCATACAAACAAATATTCAAACAAATGTTAGCATTGTCTTTATAATTTAAGAGATCAGTATTTCGTGAATAAATTTAACACAGCATTTAAATCAACGATTGGTCACTTTTAATGTTTAATAATGATTTGTTGGTCCTTTGGCATTATGTTGGAATTAATTAAATAAGTATATATTTATTGATTCTTTTTTAACAAATTGTAAAAGTTTGTCCCAGAAAATGTTGCTGTGAAGTTCACTGGCAACAACTCCAGCATGCTAAACAAAAGATCATCTTCTTCTTCTTGAGGCAACTTCCCAAATAGTTTAACTAAATCCCCTTCAAACAAAGTAACATCCTTAGAGAAATTGTCTCTAATTACTGACAACTTGCACCTGTAAGTTTTAACTCCTTCTGCTCCTTCGCAAGTTGGACACATACCTTCCACCAACTTCTTCTTGCGACAAGCTGTAAATGTATAAATAAAACACTTATTATATATAAACAGAACACAAAACAACACATGACTTTGTATTTAATACACAATGTCTTTCCTTTTGACAACATATGAAAATCAGTCTTCGTTTATGACCAAAACATATGTTTCCCACACAGACATCCGTATACATGACATTTTAACAATTATTGATTCTATTCATGACCTCGACCACTTATCAAGCATAACATTTCCAAATTTAAACAGTTTTTGGGCTATAATAAATTTAATGTAAGCTAGTTTGCATTCAAATCTGAAATATAGAAATTCAAGCACTTTTCAGGGTTTGCATGAAACCCACAACTAATAAACAATGAAAAGTGCCATAACTGATATTATAACTGAAATTTCTGGCAGTATGCTTCAAGCTCACTAATTACAAACATTCAAGTTTTATTGATATCCAACCAATGATTAAGGAGAACAATCAGTCTGATTTTTCACTAGATACATGTGTAGAGCTAAGTTTTGATTATGAATGGGTAATCTACATAGCAAAAATATCTAACATAAAATTCCTGATGTTATTACTATAATGCACAATTAGGCTTAGTGACAACTAATTATGTGAAGTTTCAGTAAAATTACAGCAGTGGTT
Organism: Lutraria lutraria; assembly: GCA_964023205.1. Classification (NCBI taxonomy): domain Eukaryota; kingdom Metazoa; phylum Mollusca; class Bivalvia; order Venerida; family Mactridae; genus Lutraria; species Lutraria lutraria. Next base: position 12,311,208 of record OZ026845.1, read on the forward strand.
AAGCAGAAGCACGAAAAACTTTTTAACATTATCCAGAACAAAGACACAATTAATTATTCTACTAAGGTTATATGTTATATTTAACAAATGCAAATATACCTGAAATGTGCTTTGGGGAGACACAGCAAGTTGTGTTTTCTTGTTGTATACTTTACTATACACTCCTGACACTTGCACAGCTGTATTCTGAGTGTACGACTGTTCAGCCAAGTTTTCAAATAGTGCAATCTTTGCCAGTCCAGACGAATCCTTTATACCTAGGCAACGCACCGGAAGTGTACCATGCATGGTCATTTTAATTGGAGATACCTAGAGATAGAATAATGCAAATTGTGACATCAAAAGCAAACAACTCAGTTCTTACACTTTTGCTAATATACATCTTCGTACATCATATCAATATTTATGTTAAAATATGAAAATTCACAGCACATTATAATTTATCAGGATGTTGTCAACAGTGTACATACTTAAGTATTGTTGCATGACATGTACACTTTTCCAAACTTCTAGTCATGATTACTAAGAGATAAATGACTTTAGTTGAGACAATTATGTCAATAAAAAATTTAAGTAAGTGAGCACTGTCCAAATTAATCATATTTTTGTATAAATGCAGTTTGCTTGTCAGTTAATTTTTCTTGCTGTAAGGCCTTTTTATTTCAATTTAAAGCAGTAGCTGCATATCTATGTATCATAGCATAAATAATCTATGTATGTAGTTGCTTGGCTAATGCATCTTGCTAATGCTATAATCTAAATTCATTCTTAAAGCTGCAGTTAATCATATGTAATACATGAAATTTGCATAATTTGTATGAAACAATGGAAGTTTTTTTCAATACTTTATGAATATAACCCATACCCTTGGGATTTAAAATTTTCATGGTGTGTTAATTTAGGAAAAATGTATAACAACAATTTACAATGTTCAACTTGTTATTCTAATTCTCCCATAGAATAGTAGTAAAACTCAGGTTTTTCCTACGAAGAGCGATCTTAACAAAATTAAAATATACCATTTGAATGGGATTTTTTGTTGGAAATATGCCAAATTTTGGCTATAAATTACCCTAAAAAATACCTGCAATATATTTGTTGTAAATGTTAAAAAAATATTTATCTTCCTACTTGCAAAAGACATGCCACAAAATATGTATATATTGACAATTTTCTGTATCAGTTTAACAGCAAGGGTTCTACTGCGGCATTATCATGCCAGATCCTGAAAATAAGAGGCTAATTTGTTTCAAGTGTCATGAACACAAAATCCCCATGGCAAAATTTTGTTTCAAAAGTTGATCTATTGACCTTTAAAATATGAAATGACGCTAACTTACTCAATACTTGAAATTTTGCCATCAAATAATGCATACAAATTCATTCTGTCTTGTGCAGCAAATTTATTTTCTGGTTTATTTCAGTATAGTAAAACATCTGAATAGTAACAGAAAATAAGAATACAATACCTTAACTATTTTTGCTTCGATAGTGCTTTTAGCTGAGCTACCAAGAGCCATCACAAGCGACCTCTTACTCCCAGTAGAAGGCTCTTCCTCTGGCAGTTGAGGTAACACCAAATCTTCTGCCACATCTACCATTTTGGCAACACCTATTGAGCTAGTAGACACTACCCAAAATGTATCTCCTTTCTCAATACAATTTGAGAATTTATATGTGTATCCTTCACGTATGGTTGTGAACTTGTGTACCTGATACACCCTTAATATATGAAACTCATCATCATTAGCTCCAATGACATTGAAATATCTCATCTCTCCACTCCGACCATCATATTTTTGCGGTTCCTTCGATTTCTTTAGAACCTTCAAGACAAAAGTCTTTCTCTTTTGTTCAACACTTGAAGAACTCTGTAAACAAAACATGATATAGATGTATAAAGGAAGTTTCCATCAAAGTATTTCTTTCAGAATTTGTTCTAAAAGGAAAATTGAATAAAACTGACAACTTAAAAAATGAAAAAAAAATTGCTGTTAGATGAAATAACAGATATTTCTATTCACAAAATTGTGTGAAGTTCACTACAAGACAAAAAGACTTTAAAATTAATCACTGTTTATTTTAAAACCAACAGTCATTGTGCATATTCAGTGTAAAAGTGACAAAATTCTTAATTGCTGTAAAGGAAATCTTTTGTATTGCAGTATGAAACAAAATAATAATAATGTATGAATAATTGTGCAATAATTGTTATTTGGACACCTAATTGTATATTAAATGCTACCATTTTTTGTCACGAACTTTGTTAAAGTGTAATTTAGTGTACCGGTAGTTACAAATATACATAATTTTCTGTAGCCAAGCCTTTCAATGCAAAACAAGCATGTCAACTTATTTTTTACCAAATCTTGATGCACATATGAAAAGCTGGTCAAAATAATCTTACTTAAGTAAAATTGTCACACTTTTATCAGTTTACCACTTCATGAATCATCAAGACAGGGTTGTCCCAATTGTCATTTGACTATGAAAAAGGTCTTATATAGATAAATTAACAATAAACATATGTGTATATACCATTTTAAAATGAATGAAGCAGCCTTATGCTGAACTTCAAATTTGCAAAAGGGCAGACAACAACAACATAACAAGGACAAACATATAAATGCACAATGACAAAAGCCTGGACTAACTACTCCGACAGCCTGCTGCCTCAGTCAGTCAAACATAACGGAAGTATAAGTCATAATAAAAAGTAACAACACAGGCTACTTTAGACTACAAGGATAAACATGGTAGAATCAATAATATGTGTACATGTCTTTTCAAAATAAATGAAGCAGCCTTATGCTGAACTTCAAATTTAAAAAGGGCACAGACAACAGACTGCAACAAGTACAACCATACTAATAAACAAGTAAAGGCACAATGACAAAATCCTGAACTTTCCACTCAAAATGCCTGCTGCTTCAGTCAGTCAAGCATGATAAAAGTAAAATCCAGTAAATAACAAGAAACAACACAGACAAAAACAAATGAAAACGTCAAGTAACAAGATAAACAACTACACATCACTAAGATAAACTTAACAGAATCAATATATAACATAAAACTATAATTTTCTCAATCTATCATATTCTTCTAAAACACCGGAAGGTGGCTGTATAATAGATGGATTTAACTTCAATATAAAAAGATCAGACAATAGTTTAACCCTACTAAGTGCAACATATGCCATTCCATTTTCGAAAACCGAGCTGCCAATATCTACACTTACTAGGTCTAGAGACAATCCTTGAACTTTATGAATGGTACATGCCCAGGCAAGACTTAAAGGAAACTGGGAGCGAATAATAACACGCCCTTCCACTGTATATGTATGTTCTATTCGGTCTATACTTATAGCATTACTCCCTTCAAGCTGCAAACTCTGACCAATTGTTTCATCATCGAAAAGAACATTTACAGACAAAATGTTACCATCTGGAGCAAAATCAAATGAATGCACAGAACCAATAGCTCCATTGACAAGACCATCAGGTGTATAAATATTGCGTAAAAGCATAACACGTGCGTCAACACATAAATGCAGTGTTGTAGGAAGACCACCAGCAACACGTTCATCTTTTGGAATATACTCATCAGAAACATCTGCACCACTTTCAAAATCATTGTTTCCAAAGTAATGATTAGCAAACACTTGATACTTATGGGAACGTAAGAATTGTAGTTGTAGCAGATTATGTTCATTAACATCACATCGCAAAGGAAATATGTGCAGAACATTGCGAGTGTGCTCCTGTTCATAATTCAGCCTAGACAAGAGGAGAGTGGTATCATTATCTGACAAAAAGCCTACCCTGGCTCTGTTTAACAGCTGAGCATATAAGCTATCACTACTTTGTCTCATGTTTTGCGTTAGAAATATTGGTTTAAATAACTGCCACAATAACTTATTATAAAAAGCAAACTTTCCATTTATTGGCCTCAGCTGAAAAAAATCGCCAACAACAATAACATTCATATTCCCAAAAGCGTAGTCATTATTTTTTATCTCAGAGAGTCTTCTACTGACATATGTTAACATTGTGTCACTGACCATACTGATTTCATCAATAATTATTGTTGTTACAGAACATAATTTTCTCTGCAATTTTGAAAGAGCATACTCTGAAAGTGGAACATAATCATTCCGATATCGTGTGACAGGAATTTGCAGGAGACTATGAATTGTAGTTCCATGTATGTTCCTAGCAGCTGTACCTGTTGGAGCACATACAACTACAGGGGAAATGCCCATTTGCGTACAAGTAAAAAGTTGTAAATATGCTACGATCATTTCTAAAACATATGATTTTCCTGTTCCAGCACCACCAGTTATAAAAAAGTGGAAAGAGTCAGAACGCTTTTGTTGTTCATGAAAATGGGACTGGATATGGTTAACAGCCTGTTTTTGCAGTTAGCAAGAGGTATCTTTTTTTAAACTCAGAAATTGACATAATACAACTCAAACTATGCAAATGAAGGGAAACTTCATTTCCACTATCTGTATAATCTTCACCTTTACTTGAATGAATTTCATCTGCACAGTGGTCAATGAAAGGCATTGAAGGAAGATTAACAAATTTGTTGCTGGTTTCTTCATTGAGGGATTCAACAGAATTATTTGAAAGTTCAGCTTCACACATCTGTATTCACCTTACAGCATTTTCAATTTCCTCAGTTAAAGAAATAAAAATGTGATTTATGCTTTGATCAAAATATTCTTTCTTGGCATCAAATGCTAATTTAGCTGAAGCAAAATTACCCAACAAATCAGCTTCACACCTGTGTGGGAGAAGCATTAACAACATGCTGTAGAAGTATTCATCAGAACCAACAGTAAAGCTTGAATAGCGTACAACATTAAATTTTGATTTCTTTGAAAACCAGACATTGTGAACAGGACAGTAATGTTTGTCAGTTTTACATTTAGGTGGTGGTATTTTAACAAACCAAGATGCAAAACGAAATAAACTAAAACCTTCCAAAGATGAAGGCCTGTCCCAGTAATAATCAACAAGGTTGTGTTTAAATATATCTGTGTCGTCATCTTCAAGGTGTTCAAGGTCATTTGAAAGCTTTAAAATTTTTAATCTTTTATGAGGTGGCCAGGTGTTGATATAAACAAACTGACGTGAAGCATGTAACAATTGCAAAGATCCCATTCTATATGCTGCTTCCTGAGTACTCATTCTTCGATGTTTTAAAACACAAAGACCTATCTTCAACAGTCTGACATGTTTTGGAGTATTTGGATTTTTATCCAGTACGTCATGAATCAAAGTTCCAAGTGCATTTTTTAAATCATCTGGCTCAGACTTGCATAAATATGCACAAACATAATAAGCAGCACCTTCAGCATTTTGTATTATTTGTATGTCCATATTAGCTCTCCAATGTCTGAGAATAGCAATGTTGTAATCATTAATGTTAACACTTTGACGATCACGTTTGGTTATATAAAACCTACCTTTCCCTTTAGAATGAACATCAATATTTTTGGTTAATCTTGTATGGTTAGAACACTTCCTAGGGAAACCAAACCTACAGACTGATCTACCCTTTGTACAGTATTGTGAGTGATAATGAGTTTGCAACTTTTTTACAAGAGCATGAAGTTCAGGATCTACACTTTCATCAGGAATTACTGAAGACACTGTATTCTCTATGTAGGCTACCACCTGGGGAGAACTTTGTTCATCAATTACATGTGGCATGCCTGCAACCCAAAGAAACATATGTATATGTGGACTGCCTCTGTTTTGAAACTCTACACGAGCAAAGTAATTAACGACCTCACCTAACGGTTTTGAAGCACCAAGAATAACATGTTTTAATAAAGACCTAAATCTTCTTTCAAAATGCGTAGCTGTAAGAACAGGATCACTACGCATAGAATCAAAATATGTTTTGCCAAATGCTTGTTTAAAGTTTATATTTTGCAAAGTCATACCTAATTCAGGCCAATGCAAGTCATCAGCAGACAGGGTCATAAAAAGAGTTGGTGGACCTAGACAACGAAAAGCCGCAAGCAAATCATACAACATGTTTTTAAAATATGCAACTGTCCCCTTAATTTTCTTCATAAACATATATGAATTTTCTAACAGATCTGGTTGCTGCTCTAAGTTCCTAAGGTTACCAATAGACACAGGTTCTGCATTTTGACTATTACATCTTGTCATTTTCATGCGAATGTTAACAGCATTTTTTAAACATGAAACATCATATGCAACTGCACTATGCAGTAGGTAAGTCATATCTTTCCTAAATCTGCAATCAGCACCATACAATCTGGAACGGAAATACATACTAGGACTAAGGTGTATAGGGCGTTCAGCTCTGAAACCATTACAGCCAAATGGAAAAAGCCACGGAAAAGCCATCTGTTCACCATCACAGATTTCCAAAATGTTAACTGGTGAGTTTGCATTTGGTGGAATATTTATTTGTTGATCAGCTGTAATACCCCGAACAACACAATTGCTGGATGGATTCACAGGGATAAGGATACATTCATCAACTGTGTTATTAACGTTGACAGTATAGTCATTATCAGCTAATTGAGAAGTATCACATGATGAAGTCAGGTTTAAATCAGTGTAAAGGTGATTGTGCCTTTTTAGCCAAAGCAATGCAGAATTAATTTTTTGCAATGAAACTGAATGACCTTTAATTTCATGAGGTTCCAAGCTGTTTTTCTCAAAACCAACAACCACATGAGAACAATTGTCTGCACTCAATGGCAAACTACGAACAATTTCTTGCATAGGTGCAGGCAGATTTAGAATTAGCCCTTTCTCAGCATACTGCCCACCAGGCAGTAAAACAACAGACATGAAAATATGAACTCTAGAAATCAGACGTTTTTCAAGATTGCTTAGACCTACAAGGTCATCTGGAAGAGCACCAGGATTTAAATTATTACTGTTGTATGCGATGCTTGGAACATGATTTTTTTTAATTGTTCGATAACATGTTGAACACAAAACACAAGGAACACTCAAACTCAACTGGAGTGTAACATCATTTGTTCTTCTGAAATTATGTACTTGATCAATGAACAAAATTCTGTTACAACATGCACAGCAATACTTTGGTGTTAAACGAATGGCCTTTTCATACAATGCAACGTGATCAGAATTAAGTTCATAATCAAAAAAATCCATATTAACTGATGTTTCAACATCACATACTAGCCCAACGTCTAACATTGACATATTTAAAGATGTGTTAGAAGATTTCTGTACAACATCAGTAGTGACACCATCATTAAGAACTCTAATTTTATTTTTTTTGTGCTTTGTTTTTCTCTTCCCAGTTTTTGTACTGTATGTATGATTAACATATAGCTTACTAGACTGTATTGAACATGCAACATTCTCAAAACCATCATAGAACTGGCTGTCAATCTCTTTAACATTAATTTCTGTGTTTGGAAACAAAGATTGGGCAAAAAATGCAGGTGTTTGCATATTAACCTGATCATAGGACTGTACGTTATTAGGAACTGACAATTCATTTTCAAAAGAGAATCGTTCACTTAACTGAAGCGGACGTGCAACATACTCATAATCATTGAATAAATGGCTACCTATCTCTTCAGATGTACTTTCTGTATCATACGTATTAACCTGATTATAGGACTGTAAGTTATTAGGAACTGACAATTCATTTTCAAAAGAGAATCGTTCACTTAACTGAAGCGGACGTGCAACATACTCATAATCATTGAATAAATGGCTACCTATCTCTTCAGATGTACTTTCTGTATCATACGTATTAACCTGATCATAGGACTGTGGGTTATTAGGAACTGACAATTCATTTTCAAAAGAGAATCGTTCACTTGACTGAAGCGGACGTGCAACATACTCATAATCATTGAATAAATGGCTACCTATCTTTTCAGATATACTTCCTGTATCATACATATTAACCTGATCATAGGACTGTAAGTTATTAGGAACTGACAATTCATTTTCAAAAGAGAATCGTTCACTTGACTGAAGCGGACATGCAACATACTCATAATCATTGAATAAATGGCTATCTATCTCTTCAGATGTACTTTCTGTATCATACGTATTAACCTGATTATAGGACTGTAAGTTATTAGGAACTGACAATTCATTTTCAAAAGAGAATCGTTCACTTGACTGAAGCGGACATGCAACATACTCATAATCATTGAATAAATGGCTATCTATCTCTTCAGATGTACTTTCTGTATCATACGTATTAACCTGATTATAGGACTGTAAGTTATTAGGAACTGACAATTCATTTTCAAAAGAGAATCGTTCACTTGACTGAAGCGGACATGCAACATACTCATAATCATTGAATAAATGGCTACCTATCTCTTCAGATGTACTTTCTGTATCATACGTATTAACCTGATTATAGGACTGTAAGTTATTAGGAACTGACAATTCATTTTCAAAAGAGAATCGTTCACTTGACTGAAGCGGACATGCAACATACTCATAATCATTGAATAAATGGCTATCTATCTCTTCAGATGTACTTTCTGTATCATACGTATTAACCTGATTATAGGACTGTAAGTTATTAGGAACTGACAATTCATTTTCAAAAGAGAATCGTTCACTTGACTGAAGCGGACATGCAACATATTCATAATCATTGAATAAATGGCTATCTATCTCTTCAGATGTACTTTCTGTATCATACGTATTAACCTGATTATAGGACTGTAAGTTATTAGGAACTGACAATTCATTTTCAAAAGAGAATCGTTCACTTGACTGAAGCGGACATGCAACATACTCATAATCATTGAATAAATGGCTACCTATCTCTTCAGATGTACTTTCTGTATCATACGTATTAACCTGATTATAGGACTGTAAGTTATTAGGAACTGACAATTCATTTTCAAAAGAGAATCGTTCACTTGACTGAAGCGGACATGCAACATACTCATAATCATTGAATAAATGGCTACCTATCTCTTCAGATGTACTTTCTGTATCATACGTATTAACCTGATCATAGGACTGTAAGTTATTAGGAACTGACAATTCATTTTCAAAAGAGAATCGTTCACTTGACTGAAGAGGACATGCAACATACTCATAATCATTGAATAAATGGCTATCTATCTCTTCAGATGTACTTTCTGTATCATACATATTAACCTGATTATAGGACTGTAAGTTATTAGGAACTGACAATTCATTTTCAAAAGAGAATCGTTCACTTGACTGAAGCGGACATGCAACATACTCATAATCATTGAATAAATGGCTACCTATCTCTTCAGATGTACTTTCTGTATCATACGTATTAACCTGATTATAGGACTGTAAGTTATTAGGAACTGACAATTCATTTTCAAAAGAGAATCGTTCACTTGACTGAAGCGGACATGCAACATACTCATAATCATTGAATAAATGGCTACCTATCTCTTCAGATGTACTTGCTGTATCATACGTATTAACCTGATCATAGGACTGTAAGTTATTAGGAACTGACAATTCATTTTCAAAAGAGAATCGTTCACTTGACTGAAGAGGACATGCAACATACTCATAATCATTGAATAAATGGCTACCTATCTCTTCAGATGTACTTTCTGTATCATACGTATTAACCTGATTATAGGACTGTAAGTTATTAGGAACTGACAATTCATTTTCAAAAGAGAATCGTTCACTTAACTGAAGCGGACATGCAACATACTCATAATCATTGAATAAATGGCTACCTATCTCTTCAGATGTACTTTCTGTATCATACGTATTAACCTGATTATAGGACTGTAAGTTATTAGGAACTGACAATTCATTTTCAAAAGAGAATCGTTCACTTGACTGAAGTGGACATGCAAAATACTCATAATCATTGAATAATTGGCTATCTATCTCTTCAGATGTACTTTCTGTATCATGAGATAATGACTGTAAATAAGAAAAGGTAGTTCTTTGAGTATTACCCTGCTCGAAAATATTTGACAAATAAACTGGGGTCAATTCATAAGAATGATCTGCATAATGAACAAAAAGAAAATCAAATAACTCATCCAATGTGTCATAAGATATCAGCACTGCAGTACCTCCATCACTGCGTAACCCATGTCTATTTCTTTCGTGGGAATCAAATAAAAGGAAACGATTAGTTTGTGGGTCGATATACAAAGCGATTGTCAAACCATCAACAGTCAAGATTTGGTAAGGCGAGAGTAGGCTTGCTTGAGAAATTGCGTCGAAAAATGGCAATTGGCCCAAATGTAACTCGACAGGTCTGTTGATATAGCCGTAATACATATCTGAAGTGTACTGCACATCATATAACTGACCCCTAAATGTAGCAACATTCGGCAAATCATTATGTCCAAGGTATCTAAGTTCACCGATGGACTGAACTATACTTCCATACAAGCGATTTCCTTCATTCAACATACAGTCAATATCAAGACTTTCGAAATTAAAAATACTGCAAGGCTGGCATTGAAAAAATGCCAAAAGAGCGGCTAGTGACATTGCAGTACACTGCATTCCATTATACGGTGCAAAATTTAGACAACCTTGATGGAAACTACCTAAAATACTTCTTACCATGTTTGTTGACAGTTGTATCGTTGTTGTCTTCTGTGTTCAGTCAACCAATATGGCGGAAAGTGACGCGCTTTAATACACACGTGATTAATTGTAACATTTTCATTGGTCGGTTGATAGCGTCTGGCGGGAAAATGCTGGCGGAGCGAGTTTTTATTGTTTTCATAAGGCAAGACTTATTTGCATAGTTTGGTCATTGTAACTACAGTTTTTCCATTATATAGGCTTGTACGAAGTAAATAAGATCAATTGTCGTTGATTTTTAATTTACCCCATTGTGCTTTTAACAATCAATTTTCATATAAGCATAAAAAAGCTTCGAAAACGTTTTCGGTACTTTTAGGAAGTTGGGGTAGTAAGGTTTAGAAACGAACGTATAAAAAGAGCGTAGCCTAACCGTTTTGGGAGAAGCTATTATATATACAGAAAACATTTTCAAAGCTTTGTAGTAATGGTAAAAAACTTTCATTTTAAATATTTTGACATTTTTTATCACTTAATGGATGCATACAATACATATCAGATTGTTTAAAAAAGATTAAAAAAGAAAGTAAAAAATGATTAATAATACCAGCTTCTCCCAAATCGATTACGCAACACCAGTGCGATTTTTTAACACTATTCAATACTGACGGCGCCGTCATCGGCGCCGTCAACAAATACATAGACGTAGCAAGTTGACAAAGGAGATGGTATAAATTTACATTAAGATTGGTTACCACATATATACAACTACAGTTTAAATGGAGAAGGTGGAAAAAATGTTTATAGTTCATACATTTATGCATATTTAACATATAAGAGGGAAAAAATCATCTGAAAGCTGTAACTTTACAAAAATTATTTAGACAGTACAACAATTGTAATAAAAAGAAAGAGAGAATACATATATATACATATATTAAGTGTTTACTACTAAATTGATTTGGTAACAATTTAAGATAGTTTAACCGGAACAATATAATGTAATATTTACATGAAATAATCAAATACGGGACGATTTATACTAATAGATACATTTTGACATTCTTACTGATGACACATTTACACTTATATATACATTATGACATTCTTACTGAAGACACATTTACACTTATATATACATTATGACATTCTTACTGACGACACATTTACACTTATATATACATTATGACATTCTTACTGATGACATGTTTACACTATATATATATTATGGTATTTTAACTGATGATATAACATATGTTTAAAGACACACAGATTCAGTTTTCACAGAACATAAATGCATGACGTAATCAGTACAGAGGAAAGTTTAAAGTTACATACAGGCCCATGAAGTAAAGGGTTACATAAGAGTAAGCAATTACTTTTGAAATGAAATGTTTCTTACCTATTCTGATTAGGAAAAGACCACTCAGTCTATGTTCCCACACTGTTTCCACATGTCTCAGGCAGTAGTGTCAGATCGCCAAGTTCATCAGAAGCTGAAGATTTACAGACAGGTTTGCTGGATGTAACTTTCAATCGCCAAGCTGCCATCTACAGGATTTCCCTATTAATAATCAAATACTTATATTAATTTGAGAGGTTACAAAAAGTTTTCCTTGGCATTAATTAAAGATTAACAAAATTTTTTGGAATTCAGTCGAGGTTGAGGTCAATGAATTATGCGTCATATGCATTGTTTGCTGAAAGTTTGCTGAATATCTAATTGAAAATGGCACAATTATGGCTTACATTAAAGTTTTTGATGATGATGATGATGATGACTCGAATGTTGACCTATCATGGATCACAATAGCTAGACTAGCTGAAAATCATTTGATATACATAAAAATTATACAGTATGCAGCAGCTGTATCATTTGTTTGTAATATTCATATCATGCCATATATATATCTTCAGCTTGGAACATGTATATAATTATACATGTAGTTGAATGAAATATTACTACCTGAATGCACTGTTGACCAACAAAATATGGCAAAACTAATGTTAGAGGTGATTTAAAATATATTCTATAACCAGTTCTGTTTTTTTTTCACCAAACTTGTTGTTCATGGCTGTAGCACAATTATTCCAGAAAATGTTTTCAGATTCACCTTCTTTCCGTGACTGTATTCTTCCAAGAATGATTTCTAATCAGCTAACCTTCTATTATGCTTGATTTTTTCATTCAGTTTGTTTACAATGTTTATAAATGAGCTGAATAAGGCCTTTGGCACAGCAATCATGAAGATTAAAGTTAAATGTATTTCAATAATTATTTTAATAATTGACAGTGGTCAGTATAAAAAAATAATCATCAGTTCAATCCATTCATTCTCGTGTTTAGGCGTCAACCCAGTTGGTTTAGACACAAGCCTTTTACGACCCTGTTTCTGAGGGGTACATGAATCTTTGTATCTAACATAGGTGTGGTCAGATCCTGATCTCCATTCAGCTTGTATCACCTGGAAACCAGGATTCCTTACTCTAGATTTGATATATATATTACTAAATGCGAAATGCCAATTGCTTTAATGTTGCCAAAACGTTTTTCCACAGAAACCAATTAAGTAGATACCGGCGCACAGGAGAATTGTGTCCTTTGTACAAAACAATGCGTTTATTTAAGATACAAAATCGTTTAGTTCCTCATAACGTCTGAGCGCGCAATTTCGTCTGCTTTAAGCGCGGAGATACAGTAAACAAGAGGGACATGATGGCCCTTATATCGCTCACCTGAGTATTGTAACACTAAGGGATAATTAAATCAAGGAAAGTTATTTGACATGGTAAAGAGTTATAATCTACCTCGACTGTTCAGTAGTTGTTGAAATCAACTGACCCCCAGGACCGGGCCAATATTGACCATGGGGCCATCATTTGAACAAACTTGGTAGAGATCCACAAAAAAATGCAAAATCCAAAATATCTAAGCCCAAGGCCTCATGGTTTTGGAGTAGAAGATTTTTTTATTTTTCCTATACAAGTCTACAAAAATCAAGTGACCCCCTCGGGCGGGGCCAATATTAACCCTAGGGAAATTATTTGAACAAACTTGGTAGAGGTCCTGTAGACAATGCCACATACAAAGCTCTAGGCCAAGTGGTTTGGGACAAGAAGATTTTTTAAATTTAATTAAGTCTAAATAAATCAAGTGACCCCTGGGGCGGTGCCAGTTTTGACCCCGGGCCACAATTTGAACAAACTTCGTAGAGGTCAACTAGACAATGCCACATAAATATCGAAGCTCTAGGCCTTGTGGTTATGAACAAGAAGATTTTTTCAATTTCCCATATAAGTCTATATAAATCAAGTGACCCCTGGGGCGGGGCCAATTTTGACCCTAGGGCAATAATTTGAACAATCTCAGTAGAAGTCCACTAGGTATTGCTACACACCTAATATCAAAGCCATAGCAACCAGAGTTCTGCATGGAATGGAATTCTTTGAACAACTTTGGTAGAGCTTAATTCATTAAGGAACACACCTGTCAAATTTGGTTGAAATTGACCAAGTGGTTTAGGAGGAGATGTTGTTTAAAGATATTGTTGATGACGGACAGACGACGACGGACGTAACTCCATCCTAAAAACTCACCTTGGCACTAGAGTGGAACTACTGCGGGAAATATTATCACGACGTCAACTGGCAACGTGAAATTACGGGCGGTGATACAGTTTTGCGTGTCGCTGGAGAAAACTCCTACACAGACGCATAAGATGATGAAGGAGTCTGGTAACTCGAAATGAAGTCGATCATTAGTACTTAAGTGGCACAAACGATTTAAAGAAGGTCAGGAGTCGACAGAAGATGATTAACGTTGTGGACGATCTCCAAGTGTTAGGTCGACATTGGTAACGAAGATTGAAGACTTGATTAACAAAGACAGGCGATTTACATTACGGAATTTATCTTCTGAGTTGAACATATTGAAAAACAGTGCACAGGATAGTGAAATATGATCTACAAATGAAAAAAGTTAGTATTAAGGGTGTAACGATACGCTCACCTCATGATACGATACGTATCACGATACAAGGTGGATGATACAATTCTTATCACGATCATCCTTAGATGAATACTGTATAAACTATTTATTATCAAGGACTTGTTATTATGTATAAACTTTATTATAACTTCACAACATTACATCAGAGTCGTATAATTGTATTATACGTCTTTGATTACATGAAATAAAAAGCAAATAAATGTAAGCTTTTACGTTTTAATGCCGTTCTTTTCTTTGGTCCTAAACCCAAAATGGGTCCATATTTTGGACTTAAACGTCAACGATGGTGACTTTAATTAGGAAGCCATGTTCATTTTTATTACTTCCCTTGATCGGCGATCGGGAAATATGCCATACCGTGCAGTACCGTCCCGGATTATGCAACGTATCGTGAACCGAACCGTGAGCAAATGACGTCGATAAACCGTTCAACGGTATATCGTTACACCCTTAGCAAGGTGGGTGCCGAAGCTGTTGTCGGACGATCAAAAGGCCCAACGTATGTCATGTTCTGAAGAATTAATGGATCGTTATGAGGCCGAAGGAGATGCATTTCTCGATCGCAGCATCACACAGGATGAGACATGGTTATGGCATTATGATCCAGAAACAAAGGCACAATCATCCGTGTGGAAGACACCCAGTACTCCACCACCCAAAAAAGCCCAAGTCACAAAGTCTGGCGGCAAACACATGTTTGCTTTTTTCATGGATAGGCGTGGGATGCTTCTCATTCACCAGGTGCCTGAACGACAGACTGTAAATGCCGCCTACTATTCAAAGGTAGGCATGTTTATAATATCAGATATCTATACTTTACCTATTAATATTTAATTATTATCACAGGATACAATGTTTATTAATATATGCTATCTTAGTTGTAGTTGTCTAAACATTATATTTTCTTGTCTGTACAAATTGTCTATTTTCAGGTTCTATGCAGAGACCTGATGCATGCTCTAAGGAAGAAGAGACTGGATGTTAATCCAGAAGACATTATCCTGCAACAAGATAATGCACCGGACCATACAGCATCTGCCACACAGCTTGAGATTGATATTCTCGGATTTCAAAGATTGAGACATCCATCTTACAGTCTAGACTTGGCTCCTATGGATTTTTGTGTGTTTCCGGAAGTTAAGTACCAACTACGTGGTATACACTTTAACAGATGAGCTTGTGCTTGAGACCCAGAGGAAAGTGTCATCATACAACAGCCAATGGTACAGGGACACATACAGCAAGTCGGTAATGCGTCATATGAAGTTCGTAAGAACAGGTGGGGACTATATTGAAAAGGTTTGAATCTAGCGATTCAGCATGACGTCAAAATTGATGTCGTCAGACTGTGCTGCGTACACTTGGTGGCAGTAAGTGACCTCGTGAAAACTTTTGTAAAAATATATGTCTTATGCATATCTTCGTGATTTTTTATCATTACGCTTAGGATACATTAAATTCATGACAGAAGCGATAATTTAGTCTCTAACTTATGCATCATTTGAGTTATGAATCAAGTCCACAAAACTAACTCACTGTGACTCATATTTAACACTTTTGAGATTATTATACAGGTAACATTTGACTGTTTATTTACAACAAAAGAAGCACTTCATATAAAATTTAAATTAATTAAACATAATAAATGCATTTTTAAGACCAACATTGAAGTCTTATGCAATTAAAATGTCAGCATACTAGTGCAAAGCTTTGCATTCATGTCGAAACAGAACATTTGTAAGGTATGTGGTGCACAAGTCGTATAGATATTAATGTCCATACAGTCAATGTACACACAATTAACGTCATGACAGGCTATTCAGTGTAGAGATTCAACATCATAGAATTTATTCAGGGTCAGTCAAAAGACTAAACTAGAACTCCGCGAGCCGGATGTGTCGCCTGACGCTGGATAGTTTATGAGACATATCAGCAAAAAACTTTTGTGCCTGTTTACACGGTCTGAAAGAAATGCTCTAATAAAATTTATCAAAGCAGAATAATTTAAAAAATCACACAACTTAGAGTTACGATTCTTGCGTGCTGCACTTCGGGTCATTGCAAGCAACATGCAAACCCAAGTTTCCAGTCATTCAAACTTATGGTGACAAAGTTATGGTCCGGACAAGAAATCCTCTAATAAAATCAATCAAAGGGGAGTATTTCAAAAAACGCACAAGGTAGAGTTACTGTTCTTCTGCATTGAACTTCAGGTCATTGCAAGATACAAGTACACCAACTTTCAAGTCATTCGAACTCATGGGGACTATGTAATGTTCCGGATAAGAAATCCTCTAATAAAACAATCTTACAGTCAGTATTGCATGCAATACAAGTCCCCTGCCAGCACATATCATTGGAATGTTAGCTGCTGTTTATACAGCACCGTCTGTCTAGATTTTTTAATTATGATAATTTTGTCTAAATGAGCGAGCCAGCTTAAGTTATCATCCGGAAACCAAATTTCTATTTTTAGCAACAGTGACCTAGATATTTGACCTATTGACCCCAAATGTAATCCTACTCTAGGTTATCCCCTAAGCTATCCATACACCAACTTTCATTCAAATTCATCACCCCTAACTGAAGTTATCATACGGAAACCAAATTTCTATTTTTAGTAACAGTGACCTAGATGTTTGACCTATTGACCCCAAATACAATCCCACTCTAGGTTATACCCTAAGCTATCCATATACCGACTTTCATTGAAATCCGTCATCCCTAACTGAAGTTATCATCCTGAAACCAAATTTCTATTTTTAGCAACAGTGACCGAGATATTTGACCTATTGACCTTAAATGCAATCCCACACTAGGTTATTCCCTAAGCTATCCATATACCAACTTTCATTGAAATCAGTCATCCCTAACTGAAGTTATCATCCGGAAACCAAATTTCTATTTTTAGCAACAGTGACCAAGATATTTGACCTATTGACCTCAAATGCAATCACACTCTAGGTTATCCCCGAAGCTATCCATACACCAACTTTCATTCAAATTCATCAGCCCTAACTGAAGTTATCATTCGGAAACCAAATTTCTATTTTTAGTAACAGTGAACTAGATATTTGACCTATTAATCTAAAATGCAATCCCACCTTAGGTAATCCCCTAAGCTATCCATACACAAACTTTCATTGAAATCCGTCATCCCTAACTGAAGTTATCATCCTGAAACCAAATTTCTATTTTTAGTAACAGTGACCTAGATGTTTGACCTATTGACCCCAAATGCAATCCCACTCTAGGTTATCCCGTAAGCTATCCATATACCAACTTTCATTGAAATCCATCATCCCTAACTGAAGTTATCATCCGGAAACCAAATTTCTATTTTTAGTAAGTGACCTAGATATTTGACCTATTGACCCCAAATGCAATCCCACTCTAGGTAATGCCCTAAGCTATCCATATACCAACTTTCATTGAAATCCATCAATTTTAACTGAAGTTATCATCCGGAAACCACTTCGGACAGACAGACGGACGGACAGACTGACGACGACAAACACTATAGTCCCCTCCGGTACGGCAGGGTACTAATAAATCAAAGGGGAATAATTCAAACACTGCACAAGGTAGAGTTATGGTTCTTTTGCACTGCACTTTGGATCATTGCAAGAAACATTCACCCCAAGTTTGAAGTCATTCGAACCTACAGTGACTAAGTTATGTTCCGGACAAGAAATCCTCTATTATTAAACAATCAAAGGGGAATAATTCAAAAACTGCACAAGGTAGAGTCATGGTGTTCTTGTGCACTGCACTTTGGATTATTGCAAGAAACATGCACATCAAGTTTGAAGTCATTTGAACTTATGGTGACAAAATTAATATGTTCCGGACAGGCAAATGGGGACGCTGCCACCGCCGCCGACGACAAAGTAATCCCTAGGCTAATGTCGCCTAGTCTGGCGACACAAAAAGTTGCATATGATATCACCTGCTTGTTCATCTTGTATGCGAGCCACCATGTTTGTTTTGAAGACAAAGTTACGACATAAATTGTCAAATTGATAACAGCTATGTGGCTGTACTAGGCATTTCATTATATTCTATTTTCCTAAGATGATTATGGTGGTTCATGTTGTACATGATAACACTTATTTTATCGACTCTACAACATTCACAGAGGGCCTCAGGACAATTTTTGCAACTGATCTTGCGCCACACGATTTCCAAAAGGCACATTGAAACAAAATTACACACCTACTTCTTTGTTTGTGATAGGTCCATATATCCTTTAGAAAGACCTGTATTATCAAAAGAATTTCGTGCGCAGGTCTGTTTTCTGCACGTGACCAGGTCTGTATTCGAAAGAAGCTATAGACCTGCCCACATGCACAATCATTTATATAAGCGCTTTAAGAATTTATTGTTTGTATAAACAATGCATGTGCATGCTCTATGATAACTTTCATGTGGGAAAAAAATTCATTTTCTACATGAAAGTGTGTGATAATAAAATACATGTCAACTTCGATTTCCATTAAAAACCAAACATTTCACAGGAGTTATGGCCCCTTTGACTTAGCGCTTAGTGGAGGTATTCGCGTCATCTGGTCACATTTCTAGCCTGATATTGCTATTGTTTCAACTATGATCGGAAGTTTCACGTGTACTCAAACATTTTCATTTAATAAAACCGACACTCATATCGTCAAAACTAACAAAGAAGGAAATGTATTGCTCTTTCATCAGCCTTGTATGTGTCATTGCGGTATAATTAAAAGTAAATGACACATACAAGGCTGCCAGTAAGATACTAGAAAATCGACGTTTTACGTATATTATGTAAAAACATATTTGTGTCTGAAAACTTTTTTTCCTTTTCTTTCAAACCGACAGTAACGTTGCAACAAGAATAAATAAGCAAGCTCTCAACTAACATTGAATGACCTCATCGTCATAGGGTGGTGTAATTGGTAGCCAAATCCACATTTCTAAATAAGACGAGAAGGATAATATGACAGTCAAATTTAGATTACAGTTGTATTTATAAATCGTTATAGTATATACTCAGTACCTGTTCATCGTTTCGGGTGTTGCCATGTCAATGTCGCTGCATATGACCAGAGCCAGAGAAAATATATCGTCTGTATTGCTATTGGACATGTCTGTAAATGTAAAGCCATCTCGCAAATGCCGAACGTTGTGTAAGTCAGATACCAACCACAGGTGGCTGTTTCACAAAAAAATCCCGTCACTGAGCTTATATTACTATCAAGGTGAAAAGCCTACTATATATGTCTATACGCCAAACAATGTGGAACATCGCAACTCGTTGTTTCAGCATGAAATACGTGCGCTGAATGAAAATAGCTACACATGTATCAAGCGATCTGATTGGTCGGATATGCGTGTACAATAGTCTGTTCATTTCATGCCGACCAATCAGATCGCTTGATACATCACTCGCGCTTGACTCAAAATGGCTTGCAGCGAAGTTAAATAACGAAAGGAACACAATTTTACCGTTTCACAATTATTAGATGTAATTGAATGAGATTTTCGATAGGAATGAATATCTTATAGTTTATTTGAATGACATGTGTAGCAATTTTCCTTCAGCGCACATCTTTTATGCTGAAACAACGAGATGCAATGTTCCACATTGTTTGGCATATCAGGTTGTTGTATTAATACAACTACCTGGGCATATATAGACATATAGTAGGCTTTTTACCTTGATAGTATATGTAAACTCAGTGACGGGATTTTTTTTGTGTGTGGCCCGAACACTGATACAGCCACCTGTGATACCAACCTCGTACATCGGCCTATCTGTGTAGAAAGGCTGATCACGGGATTCTCGAAACACCTCGAGCGCTACGCGCTCTCGGTGTTCACGTGAATCCCGTGACCAGGTCTTTCCTACGCAGAAAGACCTCGTACTCGATCGATATCCTATATACATACAAACTAACCTTTGACCTTTCAACTCAATGCAATCAAGGACTTATATACATACATTGTATGTATATAAGTCCTTGATGCAATTAATTAATGAAAAGCAGCACTTGTAAACGTGTGACGTCATGGGACTGTATGCATACTTGATCGCGAGTCGGAACAATTTTCGAGACCAATTATCGACAATATTATAAATTGGTACCCTGATGCTATGCCAAAGAGTTCAGGCTGTCCACGGAACTTTACGGTTCAACCTAATGACACCTAGCTAACGTTATTGCAAGGGAGATAATGTAGGAGTGCCGATTGTAAATACATACTTATCTCTATGTATATACATAAAACATGTTTGATGAAAACAATTATACATACCCTTACCATGCTACTGAGAGCGCAAGATCGACTGGTCGATGGAGACAAGTCCTCCAGACACAGCTCTTCCAACTCAAAAATGCTTTCTTTGTTAAGCCGGTACCTGGCGACAACTACTTCATTATTTAAATCATTACATGTTCTAGTCTAGGCTTAAATTTTATCTGCTATCGTCAGCGTCTTTGATTTAATATGACTAAAGCGTACTGTTCCATAATCAGAACAAAATTGCTATCGATAATCGAATTGAAATGACTTATTACTATCGATTGTTTCACATTATGTAACTTTCAAATACATGAATTTGTATGACAGTATATGGATTGTGATATACATGTACAAAAGATAAACCAAGAAACAGACTTAAGCACCTGACCGTAATTCATGTAGAGGATTTAGCATGTGGACATTGGTTCTTGTAGAAACTTGAACACACGACCCTAGCTTGTACCTGTAGCATGTCATGCATTAGAATCTAGTTCAAGATTGTAGAATCTTGAACATTTTATCCTAGGTCCTATCAGAATATCTAATTTGAATTAGTTTTGTAAACTATGTCTGATTTTAACTTATCGTATGTATTGAACATATTTTCATGTACACGTGAAGTGAGAGAATACAAAGATCTTTGACTTTATAGAATATTGAATATTAGTTCCTGTAGAAACTTGAACACATGACCCTAGTACCTGGATGTAGTATGTCGTGCATTAGAACCTGGTTAATGTAGAAGTTTGAATATATCCAGGGTCTTTTTTCGCGTAGATTGTATTTTCGCCGCTGTGTCCGCTTAATTTTGTTATAATTTGCCCTTTCAGAAACGTATTCTGTCTATATTGTTCATTAAATTGATGTTTAGTGAATTTATTTCTAGTCTCTTTCAAATTTTGTCTTGCATTATATACTGAACAATCGTTATTGAAACAATGTTGTTTTATCTTAGTTTTACCAAAGACGTATATACTACGTCTCTGGTTTTACTAGATTAATGGTGTTTATCTTTATAGCTAAATATTGGGTACGCGTTCATTTTATATACATGTACATGTATATATAACGCTTATAAATTTATCAGCAACTACATCAACATTTATAATTCTACGTAATTGATCATTTACATCATTTAGTACGTGCCGTTTTGATTGTAATAGTTTAATGAATGATTCCTTTTTTGTTTCATCCCATTTATAAATTAATGTTTCATCCTGTTCGGATTGACAGTAAATCTACTACAAGGTACTATGTATAATATACGAAAGCATACTCCGTTATCGTTGATATACAATTGAAATCGTTAATGTGTATTACATGTAGTAAACCATCAACGACACTTGATCCGTTAATCCAAAAATAGGTACTTTTACTAATATTTGTATCCTTATGGAGCCTCCCATTACATATGATATACGAAGTTGATTGACAGAATTTTATTAAGCGCCTACCTTGACTGTCAATTATCTTATCTGTAGATATAGGTGTAGGAATTTGAACATTATATAGTAGTTCATGCTCAATATCAATATAATTATCATATGATAGCAGTTCTTAATTGTTGATTTGATATTCTAATGTTTAGGTCTCCAAAAACAAAGCATTTCCCTAACAATTGATATTTTTCTAAGCCAGATTCAATTTCATAAAAAGAACACACAAAATTATCAGTGTCAATTACCGTGGAACAATTTCGGGTGTTATATAGGTACAACATAAATAAACGTCATCAAAGGAAAATAATTCTTCGTCTAATTTAACCCATAGTAATCCACATTGAATAGTCTCTACAATTTGTATAAGTTTATCAAAAACATCTTTGTAATATAAACTTATACCGCCGCTAAAACGGCCTTTTGTTGTATTGACTGACTTATTTCCAAATACAAGTAGGTGAAAGCTTATATTCATTAATATCTAAGTTAAAATGAGTTTTATTTGATAACCATGTCTCTTGTAGAAATATTATATCATATTCATTAAGCACATTTATGACATCAAAGTCACTATTTTCCCGTGCTAAATCCGTGAATATTCCACGATAACAGTCATGACTCCCCTAACTTCTACGCTCCTGAATGTATGTTTGCAATTTCCCGTTAATTTAATTATCTCTGGTATGGTTTATTGTTCAGTAACTATAGTAACAGTTTATTTCCTACTATTTTTGTTCCGTGGCCCTTCTTCTTTTCTATGGCGGCGTTCTCCAAAATAATTTTCTGTGCTTCTCTATACATTTGAGGTGATTGTATACCTATCCCTTGTTTCAGCTCTTTGAGTTTATTTTTTATTTCCTCATCATACGATTTGTAAGAACAATATGCTGGATGCTTATTTATAAACAACATTTAGTACCCCATGCATGCAAAATTGCAAATAATAATAAAAATGTTAAAAATATCAAGTACATGTACTTTCAAATCCATGTCTCTGCGTTAGTCTTTTCCAAGGGGGATATACGATATCGTAAATTAGTTCTGTATTTATAAACATGACTCACGGGATAAACATGCTGCTTTAAGGAATGTCATTGATGGGTTACTTGTTAGATTTCGTGCATCAAAGGTGGCTTACAAAAAGTGTTTTTATTTAAACAAGTTTACGGCATCTCGACAAGGACTTAAATATATATGTATGTATATAAGTCCTTGATCTCGATCATTTAAATAAATGATACACTGTCTTTTTTGTATTCTCTTAGTAATTTCGATATTTTAGTGGAATTTAGGTTTGGTTTAAACTTTATTTCAATTCAATAGTCACATTTAAACAACACAGGAAGAAATGTTCGTGGACGTAATAATAGCGTTTCATAATTAATAATATGTGCTTGATTGAAACGTGCTCGCAAATCATACCTAACACCTGGAACTACTATTATGCATTAAAATTTTTGATTTTTTGTTTTATTAATTAAATTGTGTTTGATGTTGTTTGTAATAATTTTTAGAAGAAATTGGGTTAAAGAAAATGTATGTAGTAAGATCTAATTAAACAACTTGTATCCTAGCAACTTTTGGTCAATTGTAACATAAGAATTAATACAGATAGGAAGATCTAAATTTACCTATCTCATTTAATCGCTTTAACTTTATTAGTTATCTATTTTTCAGACCTTTCGATAGTTAATGTATAAAAGAACTTTTAATATTATCAGTCACCTTAAGCGGATCTGACACGAACTTAAAGGGTTTCAGTTAATACTTTAAGTAAGAAATAAACATTGTTTCATCGGCTGATTTCAAATTTTATAACAAGAAATTATATTTGATTGGTTAAAATTAACTGTCACGTGAATTATAAAGAAATTGATTGGTCAATTATTGTTGTAGAAGTTGTTTTCGTAAAGTCCTTTCCTCTAAAGGGTCATAGATTGTATGACTCTGGTAAGAAATATATTAAATATACTTAAGAAAATAAATTGAGGAAAAGGACATCTTTTTGTTTTAGAAATTCCCCAGTAGAAACAACCAACAAATCAAAGCAGAACACTTGGTGGGGTAGAGGATGATTCGCAACCTCTTAATTTAGCAAGCGAGTAGAAACGTAGTCGAGGAGGGATCGAGTCTCACTGATCATCAACCGACAACCAGTTGAAAATCTGTAACACTGACGAAACATGCAGCTAACCATGGGAACAGGTGATGAGGGACATGTTGAACAAGAATGGGAAAGATGGAAGAAATGTACTACTACTAATCCACTTTTACATCGACCTGGGGAGACGATCCGTAGCAAACAGTATGGAGCAAGAAGACGAATTAATAGACTAATTATGTAAAATATGACACAACACTAATAGGTAGGTGCGGACTTAATTGTTGTAGAGCAAATCTTATACTGTTTTATTTTGGGCTATAGAAATTATTTGGATCATTTAAGGGCTTATTGTAAAATTATAGAAGTTATGTGGAAAAATTGTTAGTTCAGATTCAGTCATTAAAGAATATAGTACACGTAATAGACATTAAAAATGGCATGAATAGCAGCAGTATATGGTTAAAGACAGGTAGATAATAGATTTGTAGTCGTATTATTTCGCTCTATGTGAAACAATATTTGGGTGTAGCATTTCCAGTGGAAACACCTCAGTAATAAACGTATATTATTGGTAGTTATGTGAGTTGTAGTACTAGTAGAAGATTCGTTGAAGAATTTATGTTTAGAACAATGTATTAAACGTAGTGGATAGCGTAATTGACATTAGTTCTATCAGGTAGAGAATATATTTGGGATCATTTGGTGTAGTTTGTTCATGTTGAACAATTTATGATAGAAAATGTAAAATACACAGTTATGTCTTTGTTAAGAGCTCATAGGTACTTAATAATTATGAATCCGTCCTTAATATGTATCATAGAATACATGGGACTTATCATGTGATTCAATTTAAAGTGGTCTATAGAATTAATCATGATTTTATGAAAAATACGGAGATACAGCATTCATTTTTGTAATTTCTGGCAGCTGAGTAATGTTATGTAAGTGAAAGTTGTTCTGCATCAATTGAAATAGGCAACCTGTGTGAAAGGAGTGACTGTTTGTCGATTCTGTGAGAAAGCGAGTGTGAAAGGTCTTTCTTCTGTCTTTATTTCGGTACTATTTCATGTGATCAATGATGTCCGGTAATGACTATTATTTTTATAGCATGTTTAGTTGTTTGAGATCATAACTATGATGTTGTTTAATCTTTGTTGTTCTTAGTTCCACATTGGTATCTTGTTGTTTGTCGATAGAGCTGCATAGACTTAGCTTAGGTGTAGATTTTACTAGTATATTGTAAGTTATTAAGGTCGTAGAGACGGTAACTCATAGAAAATACTAGCAATACAGGAGTTGCACATATTAGTGTATAGTACAATGATACATATAGATGATAGTGTATAACTGAGAGTTATAAAAAAATGTAGAAACGGAAAATTGAGGCGTAGCGCAACACAGATAAGGTGTTTTGAAACCTGAAGTATATTTGAATACATATAGGTCTAGATGTCATAGCGTATCAAAAAAATACTACGTTGAAGTATATATCTAGATTATGTTTAGGACAGGTTCTTGTAAGAATGTACTAAAAGTAGTTTAGTATTACACGGAAAAATATTGCCAAAGAAAAAAAAAATATCAGGATTGTCTTAGAGTTTTCACATTTGTGTGATCATTTTATCATGCGAAATAGTGAAAAAACAAACTTAAATGAATTGAAAAATTATAGTGGAAATCTGAACGAATGAAATTATATTAACATCATAAATAAATATTGCTCTACAATGATTTGACGATGTACCTACACTACAGTACCTACAGTACTTACACCTACTAACTCCTACTAACACATACAAATACTGCATATATTATGTATATATATATATGAGTGCTCATTGTTAATTTACTGGAACTGTATTATTAAAATGGGTATTGTAAATACACATGCAGTATACATGAGAATTCCATGTTTGATTGACATTTAATGTAGCTTAAAACCATAGATTACATAATATAGAAACTAGTTTAAAAGTTAATTGTTCTGTTTCGGGAAAAATAAGAGTTATAACGTCTACAATTTTATACATATGCATAATTCTTTATTCGGCATTAAAGGTTGTTCATGCTTTACGATAGTTACATAGGTATAGCACCACCTGATTGAGAAAAAAAACAAAACAGAAAATAGACATATGATCTATTAAATGATCATTGTAATATTAATTTTGGTGACATTATCAAGTGAATTGTATCTAAACAGTATATATTAAATGTGAATTGTTGTAATATGTTTAAGTTTTTGTGTATTGAATTGACATTATATATTTTATGTGATTTGTTGTAAATATGTTCTTTTTTTGTTTTATTATTTTAGTGGATACATGAATGATATTATAAAAAAAAAGGATTCTATAAAATACTTATATGCAATTTAAGCATAACAATGGTATTGTACTTAGAAGAAAAAAATATATATGTGTCATCTCCTTTCTTCTTTATAGGAATAAAGAAAATTTAGGGGAGGAGGTGGTATTATGCATTAAAATTTTTGATTTTTTGTTTTATTAATTAAATTGTGTTTGATGTTGTTTGTAATAATTTTTAGAAGAAATTGGGTTAAAGAAAATGTATGTAGTAAGATCTAATTAAACAACTTGTATCCTAGCAACTTTTGGTCAATTGTAACATAAGAATTAATACAGATAGGAAGATCTAAATTTACCTATCTCATTTAATCGCTTTAACTTTATTAGTTATCTATTTTTCAGACCTTTCGATAGTTAATGTATAAAAGAACTTTTAATATTATCAGTCACCTTAAGCGGATCTGACACGAACTTAAAGGGTTTCAGTTAATACTTTAAGTAAGAAATAAACATTGTTTCATCGGCTGATTTCAAATTTTATAACAAGAAATTATATTTGATTGGTTAAAATTAACTGTCACGTGAATTATAAAGAAATTGATTGGTCAATTATTGTTGTAGAAGTTGTTTTCGTAAAGTCCTTTCCTCTTAAGGGTCATAGATTGTATGACTCTGGTAAGAAATATATTAAATATACTTAAGAAAATAAATTGAGGAAAAGGACATCTTTTTGTTTTAGGTAAGTTAGACATTTTCGTATTTTTTGTTAGAACTCAATTTCTTATGATTGTATATGTATGTTGCTAGAATTCAAATTGTATGTGTATGTTGTTAAAATTCAAATTGTTTTTCTACTGTTGTATTATTTGGATAAGTTTTAATCTAAGTAAATTTATTGTAAGTATGTACTTGCAGCAATCTTTTCGTTCAACTAGTCGTTTCGTTTAATTGTGATTAGTTGGGTTAATTTAAAGTAAAATAAACATGGAGGTTTCTGTCCGTAGAATTTATTTCCGGAATCTTTTTATTGTTATTATTCGGTGAGCATTTCAATTTTAATCATTTTTACATGCTAGAATATAAGATAATGGTAAATGTGATTGAATACAGAATGTACATTGTAAAATCATCATCATTTGTAGAACTAAATCTAAGTTGAAATGACTTATTGAAACATATTTATTGTTGAAAAAATTAGATACTTTAATTTAACTTGTTTGTATGATTATTATATGTAATCAAACTTATATTGGAATTTCACTTTAGATCTGTTTATGTTAATCATTTATATATATAGATTGTATGACTCTGGTAAGAAATATATTAAATATACTTAAGAAAATAAATTGAGGAAAAGGACATCTTTTTGTTTTAGAAATTCCCCAGTAGAAATCACCAACAAATCAAAGCAGAACACTACCATAATGATTATTCTACTTCAATGGTCTAATTTAATTGTTTCATAATTAATTTGTCAATAATTTTTTTATGGTTTAATAAACAACTTCTATTTTCCCAATTAGTATCACAGGTGATTAGTATC
The DNA here is from genome assembly GCA_964023205.1 of Lutraria lutraria. Classification (NCBI taxonomy): domain Eukaryota; kingdom Metazoa; phylum Mollusca; class Bivalvia; order Venerida; family Mactridae; genus Lutraria; species Lutraria lutraria. Next base: position 12,339,444 of record OZ026845.1, read on the forward strand.
AGCTACGGAGTAAAACGGAAATACTCGATGTTTTACGGATCATTGTAATTGTGCTGCTCGCGAGCAGGTTACCTTTAATATTCACTCAAACCTTATTATTTCCTTATTTGGAATGATACAACAAATGTAGTTGATTAGAGAGTGGTACATGCTTTATATTGTGTAATAATACATGGATTAAGTTTTGTGTAAATGTATACGGGTGGGTGTTTGTGATCAGTATATCACAAAGAAATGACTACATGTACATGTATATTGTAAATAATGACCGTAGGGCGGGCATGATTTTTTATTCGAGTAAATTCTAAAAGATCACGTGTAATTTCAGGTGATTACACACATACCTGTCATCAGACGATAGATATCACCCAAACGAAGAACATCATGTGTTCGGATGTGTTAGACAATCACTGCAATTTGGCATCGACATTTGTATGGTATACTTAAATTTTATTACATTTTTGCTATGCATTCTAAAAAGTGGCATTGTTCAGTAATTACTGAAAGTACATAACTGAAATGAGTTTTTATCAATAGCTAATGATTAATTGAACATTTCTGCATCAGTAAAATAATATTTGATTATTATATTAACAAGTATCTATCTATAATTCTCACCCGAACTTATGTAGGTATTTTATTCAATGACGTAATTTTAATGGAATATATTTCGTTTTAGGGAGGTTGATTGTGGACCTTCACATGCCACGTGGTTACTCAAAAGACTGAACATTTGGATGACACATAAGGTATGCATTACATTTTGTCTCTATAGTCATGATTCTGATTAAGTTACCTTATGCTTGATGTCGGTTAAATAGCTATTCATAGCAAATGTTATATTTGTTAATATGCAACTGACTATTAATAAATAAAGTTTTGTGTCTTGACGATTATTTTGCCATACTATGAATAAGTCAGTTAATTTTGTTGAATAACGGCTATCAAATTGCAGTTTAATTTTATTGTTGACAAAGTAACTGTTTAATCCATGTCTTTATGCTGCCAATGAATGCGAACATAGATACATGTATTAAAATGTATGTATATAAGTCCTTGATTACATACATTGTCAGCATTATCAAATATTCTTGCAATAACCACATGTTTATTATTCCAACAGATTGGGAGGTTTGAGGTAGGTGAAGTGTAATGACTAACATAATCAAGACGACCATTAGACCAGCAAACATCAACAAATCACCACCCTCAACCAGATGACGACACACAGAAGATTCTTGTAAGTCAACTCTATTTAATATTTCTATAGTTAGATGTATGTTGTGTTTCATATCCTTTTGAGATCTTATCCTTTAATTTTTCATTATCTTATCCTGTTATTATTTTATCATTTTACTAATTTATTCTTTTATTATCTTATCCTTTTAAACTTTTAACCATTTTAATCTGGTATATATCCTTTTAAACTTTTATCATTTTAATCTTGTATATATTCTTTTAAACTTTTAACCATTTTAACCTTGTATCATTTTACTATTTTATTCTTTTATTATCTTATCCTTTTAAACTTTTAACCATTTTAATCTTGTATATATTCTTTTAAACTTTTAACCATTTTAACCTTTTATCATTTCACTCTTTTATTCTTTTATTATCTTATCATTTTAAACTTTTAACCATTTTAATCTTGTATATATTCTTTTAAACTTTTAACCATTTTAACCTTTTATCATTTCACTCTTTTATTCTTTTATTATCTTATCATTTTAAACTTTTAACCATTTTAATCTTGTATATATTCTTTTAAACTTTTAACCATTTTAACCTTTTATCATTTTACTCTTTTATTCTTTTATTATCTTATCCTTTCATGTCATTCAATATATAGAGAAATGGGGAAGAATTAAGTTTATTACAATATTTAGAATGAATTGAATCTAATAAATTTAATCTTAATCTAATACTCATCCGTGGCCGAGTGGTTGGGTGTCCGTCTTCTGAGCTGGAGATCTGAGGTTCAAACCCCTGAGTTAGAACTGATTTGGTCGGGTGATAAGCTGTCCATTAGTTAAATAATGCTTTCCTTAGCCCTGTCTCCGTCAGGTGCCTGATGAAAGGAGAAGGGATTCGGGGGTACTGTGCAAACAAAAAATTGATGTCTCACAAGCCAACTTGGCTGGCCCTTTTAATAGGGTAACACTAAAATAAACAAATCCTTTACCTTTTACTCAAAACCCAACATATTAATACTTCGGCCGTATGCTATTCACTACATGTATAATTCTCACTGACTTTATATATTGATATTTCGCGTTAATTACGCATAAATGCTTGAAATGCATAGTATTTTCATTTAAAAAGATCATAAATTAAGGCGTCTAGTCAGTATACTGTCTCTGGAATAGGTATATAATTACCTCAAAATAGTACCAGATCTTTTCATCTGAAATATTGACCATTTTGATATTTTCTTCAAACAAGCAATACACATAGATGAATACAAACACATTCCATGGTATTGAATCATTTTGTATGACAACAATTCCTTCATATATAGGGAATAGATGTGTGATAACCGCAAAGTAGGACCGCTCACTTTCCTTGTGTATATTGAAAAGGTTCACTGCCAATATCATTCTGGTGTCAGGTGCGTTTATATTTTTGAAAATATGTGTAGTACTCTAAGGTCTAAGGTTATTGGTATGTGTGACATGATTTCAAGTCACTTCCTATATCTGGTGTCAGTTGTGTGATATAATATTATATCAGCTAGACTTCTTCAACTAATAATAAAACAACTCTGAAAATTGTATATCTTGTACTATTATCTGGCTTGGTGAATTCGAACACCAGAAAAGCATCATAGTTATTGTTTAAGTTTATTTATTTTGACTTCTTGTTTAATTACATTGACTTTTAAGTGTATGACCTTCAGTGTCTTATACATGTAGTATCATTTTTTAGGTATAATATCATGTCACTGTATGTTTTAGATGCTTCTTATCAAGTTGCAAGGATTGTTATAATGTTGCTCTTATGTCCAGGTGTTATTTAATAATATTTATAAAAAAATATAATACTCTCAGTAAGTAACAGGTGTATTTCCATATTTGGAGGTGTATTTCAGTATATTCTGGTAAAGACTTTTATATACTATACATCTTTGATTCTGGTAATGGGCCCGTGGCTATTCCAGTATTTAAAACATGGTACTGTACATGTTAACAACTTTTAATTTAACCATTCATACTTTTACCACAGCCAATGCCTTATACAAATACATATAAGTCCATGACACAGCTTATCTAGAGAGATTCTGTAATAATCATTGTTTATTTCCTCACTTTTGAATACATTATTTAACTATTATTAAAAAACGAACTAATTTATAGAATTCAGTTTACCTACAATTATATGGTCAGATAGCTTAATTGGATAGAGCAACCCAGGCCTGTAATTGGCTATGGGGAAATTTGGGTTCGAATCCCGATCTGACTTTCATAACCGTAAAAAATCAAATTTTGGAGTTCAGAATGTTTTGGGTTAATGGGAGAGCAGTGTCATTACTTCAAATTTGAGCAGTCCTAATTAAATTACATACCTGAGGCTAATTAAAATCCTATTTTTTTATTTTGACAAATGTTTCAATCCCTGTTCTAGACAGTGCCCTGTTTTAATTATCTACAAAAAGTTTTGTATTTTTAAGCACTTCTGACAGTGCAATGCTTGAAGTGTTGGTAATAAAATTTGCATCGATATTGCATTTTCTGTGATAAATACTTTGACTATATAGAATAATTTTGATTGGTTTATCATTAACTCATTTTTAAACTTAGATAACCGATGTTCCAGACGGAGAATGATTCATTTTTCGGGAGCTAATGTTATTTTGTTATATTTAAACCGACTATAAATACAATTTTGTATCTTGTATCTAGCTTTCAGTGCTTTGATTTTAGTCATTCAGAATTGTCTCCCTTGTTGAATCATGATCATCGAGCGTCCAGATTTCCGGGAAGTTCGATATCTTTGCATGTTGATGTGTAGGGGTTTATTTCCTGTTTATGAACATATACACATGGTAAATGCTGATCCGTGTTGATAAGATATTATGTAGTTAACGATTCAGTATGATTGATGACTGTTTTTATGTGTTGGAAATGCTAGTTATATTAATGTCATATATTTCCGCGAGTTTGCGAAGCGTTTTTGTAATGAATTTGTATTTTGTTGCATGGTTATTCTCATATATAATGTCATGCTATGAATAGAAAATTCCACTGATTTAAGTTTGTCTTCGTCTAGGTTCGTTCTTCAAATTGTTTGTGTACGAAGTTATTGGTCATTTGTTGATGTTACCTAACCCCTTTTGAGCTTGCACACAATCTCTTGATAATGCAGCGATCTTGAATTTCAAAATCTTTCAGATCAGGTTAGCAGAGGGAACAGTAGGCATTTGTTTAACATTCAGTCTTTTCATATTTGTGTAAATATTAAATAGCAACAAAATTAACGTGCGGGACAATCATGGCTTTTCTGGTCTGTTCACTACTGGTATTAAACATTGTGCTGCTTTGTGCAATATGTTTTTTGAGAGGGTAACAAATATCAAACAATCAGTTAACTCCCTTAGTGTCGAGAGTAAATCAATTATTCACTAATCACAAGTTACAGGACAAACAAACAACAAATAGGATATTGGCTTTAGTATTTGGTAGCGTAACCTCGAGCAAAACAGAGAGGGTAAATTTATGCATAATTATTTAATAGTCGTTATTGTCTAGATTTTAAGTTGCTTTACAACACTGTCTTTAAATTTATAGTTAAATAATATTTGAATGTTCTTATCATCAGAATAAGAGCGCTCATCTTATACATAAAAGAGCCAAGGCTTGAATCACAGCTCACACATAAACGAGCCAAAGCTTATAGCACAGCTCACACATAAACGAGCCAACGCATAAAGTACAGTACACATAAACAAACCAATGCATGTAGCAAAGCTCAAACTTAAATGAGCCAACGCCTATAACAAAGCTCTCACATGAACAAGCCAACACATATAGCACAGCTCACGCATAAACAAACCAATGCATATAGCACAGCTCACACATAAATGAGCCAACGCATATAGCACAGCTCACACATGAACAAACCAATGCATATAGCACAGCTCACACATGAACAAACCAATGCATACAGCACAGCTCACACTTAAACAAGCCAACGCAAATATCACAGCTCACACATGAACGAGCCAAAGCATATAGCACAGCTCACACATAAATGAGCCAACGCATATAGCACAGCTCTCACATGAACGAGCCAACGCATATAGCACAGCTCACACATAAATGAGCCAACACATATAGCACAGCTCGCACATAAACGAGCCAACGCATATAGCACAGCTCACATATGAGCGAGCCAACGCATATAGCACAGCTCACACATGAACGAGCCAACGCATATAGCACAGCTCTCACATGAACGAGCCAAAGCATATAGCACAGCTCACACATAAATGAGCCAACACATATAGCACAGCTCACACATGAACGAGCCAACAGGGCTCGACACTAACTTACTTTTCATGGTGGCCAAAAGGACCACCAGCTTTTGAAACCTGCTGGTCCAATAGAATTTCAGGTGGTCCTTCTGCCTATTAATATGTTATTTGTTTATTTACACTAAAATATTGATACTCCTCCATGAATTTTCAGTGGTCCATCAGACTATTCAAATTCCATGAGTTACTGGTCCTGCACAAAAACCACTGGTCTCGGACCAGCGGACCAGTGTTAGTGTCGAGCCCTGGCCAACACATATATCACAGCTCACACAAGAACGAGCCAACACATATATCACAGCTCACACAAGAACGAGCCAACACATATAGCACAGCTCACACAAGAACGAGCCAACACATATAGCACAGCTCACACAAGAACGAGCCAACACATATATCACAGCTCACACAAGAACGAGCCAACACATATAGCACAGCTCACACAAGAACGAGCCAACACATATAGCACAGCTCACACAAGAACGAGCCAACACATATAGCACAGCTCACACAAGAACGAGCCAACACATATATCACAGCTCACACAAGAACGAGCCAACACATATATCACAGCTCTCACATGAACGAGCCAACACATATATCACAGCTCTCACATGAACGAGCCAACACATATATCACAGCTCACACAAGAACGAGCCAACACATATATCACAGCTCACACAAGAACGAGCCAACACATATAGCACAGCTCACACAAGAACGAGCCAACACATATATCACAGCTCACACAAGAACGAGCCAACACATATAGCACAGCTCACACATGAACAAGCCAACACATATATCACAGCTCACACAAGAACGAGCCAACACATATAGCACAGCTCACACATGAACAAGCCAACACATATATCACAGCTCACACAAGAACGAGCCAACACATATATCACAGCTCACACATTAACAAGCCAAAGCATATAGCACAGCTCACACATAAATGAGCCAATGCATATACCCTTAACAAATCCAGTTTGATCTTTTGAAATTAAAATATCTAATACACCTTTCAGTCGGTTTGCTATACTCCCTGAGGCTAGTTTATAAACTACATTTAATAAAGTTATTGGTCTCCAATTTTTAAAAAACTGTTTAGGTTTATTATCTTTTGGAATGCATGTAATTGTCCCAAGTTTTAGATTTCTAGAAAAGGTATTAATATTGAAAGCATGATTGATAGCTCTTACTACAAAATGTCCTATTTTATTCCAAAATACTTTATAAAAGTTGCTTGTAAAACCATCACATCCTGGGTTACCTTTTAAATGTACTTTGATGTATAGTGTTCTTCTATATTTAATGCATACATCATCCTCAAGAATTTGTTTTGCATCTGGCGAAGAATGTACATGTAGCTTATATGCAATACCTTTGCCTTATTCAATATGTTCAATTAAATCACTAGACACAGATACTACATTTAAAGTTGATAGTGACACATTTTAATTGAGTAAAACGGGTACTTGGGATTATAAGAGCGTATCAGTATGCTTTAGAAATATTTTTTATGCGTATTTCGGAAAAACTAATGCGTATTTACGAAATTACGCCCTTTATCAGGAGCCCTGCACATGAACCAGCCAACGCATAAAGTACAGCTCACACATAAATGAGCCAACACATAAAGCACAGCTCACATATAAATGAGCCAACGCATAAAGGGCAGCTCACACATAAATGAGCCAACGCATAAAGTACAGCTCACACATAAATGAGCTGACACATAAAGCACAGCTCACATATAAATGAGCCAACACATAAAGCACAGCTCACACATAAATGAGCCAACGCATAAATCACAGCTCACACATAAATGAGCCAACGCATAAATCACAGCTCACACATAAATGAGCCAACGCATAAATCACAGCTCACACATATATGAGCTGACACATAAAGCACAGCTCACACATATATGAGCCAACGCATAAAGCACAGCTCACACATAAACAAGCCAATGCATATAGCATAGCTCACAGATTAACGTAAAGAATCATTATAAATTGGTACTAATATCTTATAATTATTTCAGATGAATGATTCTGCCCCTTTCCACAATATAATATATGCACAAATTAACCACATATTTGTCAGTATAACTGTATTGGTTGTGCAATCATCACTCAAGTTCTAGAGCTAAACTATCTTCTATATACATCATTTTCAAAATTTTACTTCTGTTTTCTGTTCATTTGTTGTCTTAGGTTTGTATCATCTTGTGGTAACTGAGCTTTGATGAAATCATAGACCCATGAATTCTAATGCAACACACCCTGTGGTGGAATGGCCTTCTTTTCTGCACCTGGAGCAAATGACTGGCCCCATTGGTCATCCTGTCATAGATATTATTTGTCTTCTTTAGGATGCCCAGTAGGCAGTACTAGCCATCATTTATTCGTGTTCACGTTGTAAATCTCTCTTCAAACTAGTAAAACTTCCCATCAAAATGCCGACTAATCCATTGACATTTTATTAAGAATACTAGTACTTCACTAACCATATACTAAACCTGTGAGTGACATTAAACTACATAATTGATCCTTATACAGTTACACAATTCAGCACAGGATTTCCGTGCTTAAACCATACATTGGCGGGTAAGTATCAGTATGAAATAATACCTGTCATGTTGTGAACCATGAATAATTTTCATTTTAATAATTATTATCATAGCCTTAATATTGTAATCACGCCAAAGCCTGCTCTGGAACAATTCAGTTGCCTTCAGTATTTTGTTGAAGCTAGATGGTTTTGCAACTCAATTGCAGAAGACGTGTTTTGTTTTAATTTGTAATTTAAGAATGATTCTTGCTTACTTGTCTTTGTAATTAGTTTTCGTGATTTGAGAATGGTGGCTATTTTACAATAATAACTTGGTAATAGATACTTTAATCTACTGGTGATTTGACTAATTGACACTATTGTTTGTTCATACTCTTAATTTATTAACTTATTTAATTTACTGATTGAATGTGTTTAGTTCCACAAACTGATAAGATTTGTTGTTCATTTTTTATGTCTGCATTCTTTTGTTCTATTATTCTTGTCCAAAACCACAAGGCCTAGAGCTAAGATAATACTGGTATGTTATGTAGTATTCCCTCTTTATTACACCTCCGTTAGAACATGAATAACAACAAACTAACAAATTGTTTTGTGGTATAAGCCGTGGGAACCGCAGACCGACTGTATACATATATTCTCATCTCAATCCACATACATTTGTATACACTTGTACAATTACACTTTATGATAAATCATGACATAATAACATGTTTAGCTATAAACATTCAATTTTTTTTTTCACATTTATAAACAAAGTGTTTCTTATTTATCAGTATGCAGTCAGACTCGCCCAGTAAAAACCAGAGATTTTTACTCAGGAAAACTGTGCCCATTTGTCAATTGTCTGTCGCCAGATGTTGGACCTCATTCCTGGTATAAATTCTTCCAGTTCATGACATGGGTGATTAACTACAAAACTTAGCATTAAACAAATATAAGCGTTCATAATACAATATCATTTCTAGTACATTTCATGACATCTATACGCATAAATGAATAAATTTTGCTATAAACATTTGAACTTGATACACATTTATATATTCATCAATGATTGATACGTGATAGATAATTCATACATAACAATAACACTGCCCTATGAAATAGTATCTGTTAAACTTCATTTCGTTACAATATTCCATATTGTGTTTTTTAAAGAAAACAACGACTACCGTCGGTCGTTCCCCTGGGCTGAATGACTATTTAGCGCCAAAACTTACTTTTACTTAATCAAATTTCATGCTTATATATGAGCGACACTTAACGGAGAAATCTTACCTAGGGAAATCAATTTTCGTCTAATTCACCTAAGTTCAAACGAAGTAAATTACATTTCCCTCTTTACTACACCTTAGTTAGAACATGAATAACAACAAACTAACAAATTGTTTTTTGGTATAAGCCGTGGGAAACACAGACCGACTGACCTAAAAGAACGGGCAAGTATCATGACATGGCCCTTACAACCTTTCATAAACAGAATATTTTACATATAAATCTTTTTTCAACTTACTGAGCCATCTACCATGACGTTTAAAAATTCTATCTAGGAATACTTCTATTTGCCGCGGCTGTAGCGCCTCCTGATCTCAGTGAAAGTAAACAATATTTGCTAACTTGTACTACTTGAGGTTAAATTACCTCCAAAAACAATGTACCAAGGTTACTATAAACCAGATGCTTCCCATCTTTTCTAAGCATATGACCATTCTTAGTTGCTCTTCAATGAGAAATAATTAATGTTTCTGAATCGCACGATATACCTGTCCATACTTTATATCATTTTAAATTCAAAACAGGACATAACTTAGTCCCAGTTCTAGCAATTAAGATCAATACACCGTCTCTATATTTATCTCTATAAATACACACATGTTTATCACTCATGTCTATCACACATGTTTATCACACTGAATATTATATCTCTACGTTTTAATTTTTTAAAGTTTGTCACTTCTTAAGAACCCAGCATAAGACATTAAACATGCACATATGTTTCTTTGGTTCTTAACACTTCCAACTTCATGCACACGTTCATACATTTTGAAAAAATATCCACATTAATAGGTTCCTTCTTTCGTACAGGTTCAGTCAACTTCTGTTTGGATACTCCTAAAACATTGGTCACCAAATAAGAGTCTGTAGGTGATTTGAAATCAAATATTTAATGAACAAACTTAATGCTATAAAATGCATTCGTAACTGGGGTATATGTATTGGTAGTTTGTACTATAGCAAAGCTAACTACAACGCTACGTTAAACGCCCTAGAGGGCAACGTATCCGTACACTTCAAATCCATTACTCAAGGCTCAACTTCTGTAATGTTTAAATCCTTTATGTAACTTATACATGTATTTTCAGCCCTTGATTCTTTGAGTAAATCTAGTAGCAAGGAAACTTTATCCACCAGGACATCCGGTAGCTTTCTATTTTGTATACATAACTCTGAAAAAAATATCGTGTAACATATTAAGCTACTTCACTCAAGTTTCCTGATGAGGAAAATAGAGTATATATGTAATGAAAAGCATGTACAAATACGGCTTAATGTTTACTTTCGTTGTAAAATTGTTACATTATCTCTTGTCATGCTCCAATACGGATAATAATATAATTATGTCATAGTTTTGACGTATTTATAAGCATTTGTACATTCATCTACATAATTGAATTTGTATAGGTATTGTAATCTATTGCAAATATATTCCACAAAGGATATTCCTCGAGGAATAATGCAGAACCTTCCAGTTTACATACTCCATTGTTACTACAAGTACATACTATTTCAAATCTGATTCACTAAGGATAACCCATAACACTGCAAATGTCATTTACGCAGGATAATTCATAAGTATGCCCATATAATCCATGCGGGAACATGTATAAAATTGCTAATATAATCCATGAGAGAAACTGCATAATACTGCAAATATAATCCATGATGGATACTGTGTGATACTTAAATATAATCCACTAGGGATACCTTGTACGTGTATGATACTGCGAATATAGTCCACGAGAGATACTGTATGATACTGCAACTATAATCCACGAGCGATACTGTATGATACAGCAAATATAATCCACGAGAGATACTGTATGATACAGCAAATATAATCCACGAGGGATACTGTATGATACAGCAAATATAATCCACGAGGGATACTGTATGATACAGCAAATATAATCCACGAGGGATACTGTATGATACAGCAAATATAATCCACGAGGGATACTGTATGATACAGCAAATATAATCCACGAGGGATACTGTATGATACTGCGAATATAATCCACGAGAGATACTGTATGATACAGCAAATATAATCCACGAGGGATACTGTATGATACAGCAAATATAATCCACGAGGGATACTGTATGATACAGCAAATATAATCCACGAGGGATACCTTGTATGTGTATGATACTGCGAATATAATCCACGAGAGATACTGTATGATACAGCAAATATAATCCACGAGGGATACTGTATTGGATCTTCACCAAACTTTGTCAAATTGTTTGTTAGAATGATATAACCGTCTAGTACAAATATGGGATATCTGGAGTCAATAACTACTGGTCACAAGGTAAAATCTTAGGAAAACTTTGTTAACACTGTAGATGTCACAGTTTTTATTGGATCTTCACTAAACCTTGTCAGAATGTTTGCCTCAATGATATGTGGGTCAAGGCCGAATATGGGTCAGCTGGGATCAAAAACTGGATCACCAGGTCAAATCTTAGGTAACAATTTTGTAAAAGCTCTAAATTGCATGGTTTTAATTGGATCTTGGCCAAACCTTGTCTGATTGTTCGTCTCAATGATATTAAGGATAAGATTAAATATGGGTCACCTAGGGTAAAAAAACTAGGTCATGAGGTCAAATCTTAGGAAAATCTTATTAATACTGTAGATGTCCAACTTTGATTGTATCTTCACTAAACCTTGTCAGAATGTTTGTCTTAATGATATGTAAGACAAATTTGAAAATAGGTCATCTGGGGTAAAAAACTAGGTCACAAGGTCAAATCTTAGGAAAACCTTGTCTATGCTGTAGTTTTCATGGTTTTGATTGGATCTTCACCAAATTTTGTCAGAATGTTTTTCTTAATTATATGTAGGACAAGTTCTAACATGAGTCATCTGGGAGCAAAAACTAGGTCACGGGTTCAAAACAAACTTTCAACGAGTGAACAGTGATTGTCATGTGAGCGATATAGGGCTGTCTTGGCCCTCTTGTTATGTATTCGTATGTTATATTATCTGACAGACTTGGTGTTTTAGTTCATAAAACAATGATTTACTTCTACTTCAGTAATAGGAGCATCTAAGAATTTGTTGTTAATTGTTTCTAAATATTCAAAATCATTGACACCCTCGTCAATACTAGTGTGAACATCTTTAAAATGTGTATGAAATTCATCAATAGTCAGGGATGCCGTGTCTTTGGAATTTGGCGCAATTTGTGTTAAAAATTGCCAATATTTTTTTTGGTCTCTACAATTCATTTGCCTTAATTTTTCTGAATGTTTTAATTTATAATCATTTATATAACAATTTATTGTCCTTTTATCATTTTTACTTGCAATTTTAAGATTCATTTTATTTGCCTGTGTTTTATTTTTTGTGTATGTGTTTTTAGCTCTGTGATAATTATCACTAGACATTTTCCATTTACGTCCGAACCATGGCTTTTTTAGCTCACCAGAGCACGAATGTGCTCAGGGTGAGCTTTTGTGATCGCCCTGCGTCCATCGTGCGTCGTGCGTCGTTTGTCGTGAAGCGGCGTCAACTTTTACTAAAAACAACATCTCCTCCTACACCGCTATTCCGATTGCAACCAAACTTTGCTGAAATGATCCTTGGGTGGTCCCCTTTAAAAATTGTTCAAAAAATTAAATTTCATTAAAAACTCTGGTTGCTATGGCAACAAATAGAAAAAACTTAAAAAATCTTCTTGTCCGAAACCACAGGGCCTAGAGCTAAGATATTTGGTATGTAGCATTGTCTAATGGAACTCTACAAAGTTTGTTCAAATTATTCCCCTGGGGTCAAAATTGACTCCGCCTGGGGGGTGACTTGATTTTACATAGACTTATATAGGAAATTTAAAAAATCTTCTTGTCAAAAACTACAATGCCTAGAGCTTTGATATTTGGTGTGTAGAATAGTCTAGTGGACCTCTACCAAGTTTGTTCAAATTATTGCCCTAGGATCAAAATTGGCCCCGCCCCGGGGGTCACTTGATTTATATAGACTTATATAGGAAAATTTAAAAAATCTTCTTCTCTGAAACCACTAGGCCTAGAGCTTAGATATTTTGTATGTGGCATTGTCTAGTGGACCTCTACCAAGTTTGTTCAAATTATGGCCCCGGGGTCAAAATTGGCCCTGCCCTGGGGTTTATTCTATTTTATATAGGAAAATTTGAAAAATCTTCTTCTCCGAAACCACAAGGCCTAGAGCTAAGATATTTGACATATGGCATTGTCTAGTGGTCATCTACCAAGTTTGTTCAAATTATTGCCCTAGGGTCAAAATTGGCCCCGCCCCGGGGGTCACTTGATTTTACATAGACTTATATAGGAAATTTAAAAAATCATCTTGTCAAAAACTACAGTGCCTAGAGCTTTGATATTTGGTGTGTAGCATAGTCTAGTGGACTTCTACCAAGTTTGTTCAAATTATTGCCCTAGGGTAAAAATTGGCCCCGCCCCGGGGGTCACTTGATTTATATAGACTTATATAGGAAAATTTAAAAAATCTTCTTCTCCGAAACCGCAAGGCCTAGAGCTTAGATATTTTGTATGTGACCTTGTCTAGTGGACCTCTACCAAGTTTGTTCAAATTATGGCCCTGGGGTCAAAATTAGCCCTGCCCTGGGGTTAATTCTATTTTATATTGGAAATTTTGAAAAATCTTCTTCTCCTAAACCACAAGGCCTAGAGCTAAGATATTTGGTATGTAGCATTGTCTAGTGGACCTCTACCAAGTTTGTTCAAATTATTGCTTTCGGGTCAAAATTGGCCCCGTCCCGGGGGTCACTTGATTTATATAGACTTATGTAGGAAAATTTAAAAAATCTTTTCCGAAACCACAAGGCCTAGAGTTAAGATATTTTGTATGTAGTATTGTCTAGCAGACCTCTTCCAAATTTGTTCATATTATGGCCCTAGGGTAAAAATTGGCCCTGACCTTAGGGTCACTTGATTTTACTTGGACTCGTGTAGAAATATTTTAACAATGTTCGTCTCCAAATGACCTTTTTTCCTGGTGAGCATTTATAGGGCCATCATGGCCCTCTTGTATTTAGTTATGTATACTTTGTCATCTATATATTCATGCACATTTAGTCAGTTACTTGCTTATTTGCATGTGTATGATGTGGAAGGCAGAATTATAGTGATTGTCCTGTCTGTATAAGGTTAAGTAGATTCTACCATTTCAGCACCAACTCTGCTTACTTATGATAGAACACTTGAATACTCATACAGTTGATGCCTATGACTATTCTCAATTAATATTAACCAACTTCACTTTGACCTTTTAATTACAGTAAAACTTCGTTATTACAAGCATCAATATTACTAGTTCTGGGTCCCATAACTAAATTGGTCTTTTTTATTTCGTCTTGTTGACCATTTTAGTTATGGAATTGTCCTCTTACAAAGTCAACAGCTTAAGACGCTTGTTCATGCGTCTATTGAATCAGATCAATTTACATGCTTTCCGGAATGCTACGGACTTAATCCAAAGCATTTACGAGGAAAATTTTGAAATTATGGGTAGTATGAAACATCGGCAAAATATTTGATAACTTTCGTCTGTTGAAGGTATATTTTTGGTCATATTGATAGATTATACTATATTTCATCCAATTGTACACAAGTTTTACGGAAATTTGTGCGTTAAATAGGAAAACGAACGCGACTCAGATTGAGTCGTTTACCTGTTAGCTTTTAAAGAACAAGTGGCTTTGACGATGAACTGCAATGCAAACGTATCATCGTCAAAGCCCCTTCGACTACAATATTACGAGCACTAGACTTATCTCGAGGAAATCATGAAGTCCCGACACTTATTGTTCTTACTTGTATATGAATTTCCATGTTTATTACGAGCATCGTTATCTCGATATCTCAAGCACATATTATGGTCCCTTGACTTAATTTTAAGCGTTGATTACCATAATTATCTTGCGGAGTTTCATGTTGGATATCGTTCACACCAGCAGGTAGACCAACGAATACCGTTTCTTCTATAGTCGTTTAAATTGATCAATAAAATAACAAATCTTAATCGAGTACTTTGTTTTTCACACCTCGTTAAAATTGGACAATGTACTCGTGTGACTTAAAATGACAATGAAGCTTGGTTTGTTTATTGCAAGTTTGCAGTCCAGTTTTTTATATCAAAGCTTTAGAAGTAGATTTATTGTGAGATTGTAATTATGAGATCTTAATTTTGAGCACTTAATTTCAAGATTAAAAAGCAGATACTAAACAACAATACCTTTATCTATGATTCATTAACTGATATCAATAAAGAGAAAATTTAGCGCAAAAAACATATTTTGAGTAATCCAGTGAAAGGCTCATTTTCTTTTAATTTTAGACGTACGTGACATTGACATAAGTAAATCTCACGTTATGTCCTTATTACGTTTCACCCTATGTCAATAACATGATTTTCGGACATGGTAATTTGCACAATTGAAAATACTCGACCATATTTATGGATAAAGAACTTAATTCAAACAATCAATGCTTATTTTATACATTCAACGAACATATTTTTCAACTAATACATCATGCTGTAAAATGTACGTAAGCATTTCGTATTATTACTGTAAATACGCCCATTACATAGTCTATTTCTCATTCAATGAACAAATCCCGTTTATTACGAGCACCAGGTTTATCTCGAGCAAAACGTCTGGTCCGATGACTCCTCGAGATAACGAGGTTTTACTGTATTCTAATGGACATTTTCTTGACAATGATGTCAACAGGGCATGTGTGTTTATTGAACTCAGCTTCTTGTTTATGATTGATTGGACCTAAATATTTACATACCTCAATATAGTATTTGCAACATGGTCTGTTTTATGAGAACATTTCATTTTCTATGAGGCTTTCCCTGGATTACCAAACTTTTCATGTTATTTGCTTTTTGCTCTGCCACCATTTGAATTTCATTGAATAATTATACATAAATAAAGACTTAGTGTGATTTCTAATTTTATTTAAAAATACAAAGAATGATTTGTCACTGCAGGTTCTCAAGTTTTCTTCATGCTAGATGAGGCATTTTAACTCCAGTTATGGAAAGGGGGTGAACAGTGTAACTTCCATGCTGCATGACCACTTTATGTTCAGCTTTGGTGAGTCCAATATGTCACTTAATATGAACAACTTATTTGGACAGAATAAGAATAACACAGTGATTGGGAACTTGCAAACTTACATGTACATTTGTATACTCATTATTATATAATTATTTATTATGCAGAATATTGTTAATACTTGCAATAAATTGAAGAATGTGTAATGAATCTATAAAAAAGCAAAAAATAAAAACAATGCAATTTCTTGTAACTAAATTTGAAGTGACACATACCATTGATGTTCTTATTAATCATTTATTCAACAAATCATTGATGAATGGTCTTTGAAATGACGATGACGATGCTCCCATTTTGTCAACGGATTGTTGAATTCTGTACATAGTTGTCGTTCATGACTAAAGTACTGCAGACCTTACACGATTTTACTTTAAAGATGATGCTGTTCATGCTGTAACTGTAAATGCAGCATAATTCTGGCCCAGTGTAGTTTGTGTAATAATCAGTATATTTTCATGTGATGTTTACTCAAACATCTTAATAAATTAGATGTTAAATCATTTGATATTTCAATTCTAGTTGATTTTGTACTATTCGATTGGTGTAAGGGATGTTAAATTCATGCAATAGTAACATATTTGATAATTTCTTATTTAATCAGTTTTAATGGATTAATCACTGACTTTTGCCTCTGATTAATCAATGCAATTTTCATGGACTGATTACAATCACTATCATTGATGGAATACAAACACTTTTTAGTGTGCAGAGTATGATTTGATAAATTACAGTAAAACCTTGAATGTATGAAATTGACAGGTCCGAAATATTATTTCAGATAACCCATGCTTTAGGATTATGCAGGGCAAAAGAAATCACTGAAAAAAGCGAGAAAACCCAAAAAGTTATCACCTACTTCTTTTGAAGGGTTTGTATAAAAAGAAATCGTAAAATGAAATATACACATGATACAATACTATTGTAAGCACACTTTGAAATAAATAAAATCCTGACTGAAAATTAATTTGAAAAATGAGATCAGATATATGGGTTCTTTCTGTATCATTTCAAGAAAAATTTTAATATGACATTTTTACATTAGGTCTTTTGTATTTTGAAAATGATACCAATTTATAAGATATTGTGACTTTATACACAGGTGACTTTATATATACATGATTTTCATAGCTCAGATTTCCAGTATTATACAATAAGGATAAACTATATTTTGTAGTTATGGCATGTAGAGCTGGTGATGAATGGTCTACATTGTAGTATTCAGTTCAACATGATGGAAGCTTGCTGTACAAAGTTTGCACCTGATTGGCATTTCAGCCTTTGGAAGGTATGATTTCCTTAATTAATGCTCTAAGAACTGTATGATATTTTGAGGATGCTCGTCCATCTATGTGTCCACCTCTTTGCAGTGAAAACTCTTCATATATTTTTGTATATTAACAGGGTTTTCACCAATGTGAATATAATTGTGTCCCAAACCTTTTGTATATTTACCTGCTTGCTATTTTAATTTTTGTATAAATGTATGTTTTCATAACCTTTTTTCTGTGTCATTGCATGCTTTGTTCCAAAGTTTAGATATGCTTATGTGTATAAAACAATTTTGCTGATTAAAGGGAGACAACTCAATTTTCCATGCAATGACATCCTAGCTGCACTGATTGTGAACTATTCAAATCAGCTTTAATTGTCTTGACTTGTTGCATTGTACATTAGTGTTTAAACTATTTTAATACTTAATTATGTACTATTTAATTATAGATGTGATATATACTGTAGTATATAAGCTTGTTGACGATAACTACCCTATACAGTCTAACAGAAATAATGTTTAAAAATGACGTTATAAACCAGATGAAACAAATAAACAATTGTAGAGTTATAGTTGAATTGGGTGCAACACATGAACTCATGATGTTTGAAGGCCTGTTTGACTAATTTTCATTTACAAATACCTGAAATTTTAACTGTCCTGTAATAACAATCCGTCTTTGGTATTTAATATTTGTAAAACTAGAATGTCAGCTTATTTTTTCACTCATGTGAGCACAAGTGTTAGGGATGAGTTTTTGTGATCAGTCTTTGTCCAGAATCTGTGTTGTATGGCGTGTATGCTGTGGCGTGCATCATCAACTTATACCTTATGAATACACTACGGGTCACATTTTAGATAGATTTTCACAAAACTGGAGCAGAATATTTGTATGGACAAAATCTTGGACAAGATCGATAATGGGTCATTTGGGGTCAATAATTAGTTCACCATGTAAGTTCTTAATATGATCTTCATGAAAATTTGTCAAAATGTTTATTTTAATAATGTCTTGGACAAGTTTGATAATGGGTCATCTGTGAACAAAAAGTAGGTCACCTGGGTAAATCTTAGTTTAGACAAAGTTAACGCTGATCTAGATGTCACAGTTGATTGGATCTTCACTAAACCTTGTCAGATTATTTGCCTTAATGATATTTAGGACAAGTTTGAATATGGGTCATGTCAGGTCTTTCAGCTTTACCAGGATTAAGAGCACAAATGAATCGGAGAAAATAATACATGTAATCTCACAAACTATTTTGACACAGAGGCATTTGGGCATGGAAAAACATTCAGGCATCAAGTTACAATTTAGATGGCACATGACAAACAAATTTTAATCTTCTATCCTGACATTCACAGACAACATACTTATATGTATGCTCTTAAATTCTAAATAAATTCATCCTAAAATAGTGCCCTAAACAAAATGTTTAACACACTCATTAAGTTTGATTCAGTGTGCTCATGAGCGGTGATGGGAATGCAAGGTTTTAAATTTTGATCTGCATGACTACCTGCATTGCTACCCTGGTCTGTTAATCAATCCAGGCCAGACAAGTGAAGTATGAGTACATGTATTTTAATGCATTTGCCAAACTTAACTACCTAAGTGTAGTTTATAGTTGTATTAAATGTAGCCAGAGTATAATGAAACACAGTGACAATTAGGTGCTGTATCTTTGATCTCTTTCAGAGTAAATGCAGTAAGCCATAGCAATCATACATTAAAAGAGATAAAGAAGAAATGACAAACATTCCAGTCAAGGCAAAGGAAAGCCAAAGACTTAAACTTGTTGGGGGCGATGGACCTGGACCAAAGGATCAGTCAGAAGTTGAAAAGTTAGTAAGCAGTGTTAATGAATGTTTCAGTTATTAAAAAGACAATATAATATGAATAGTACTGTATAATTGCTATTTTCGATACAGCTGTTTCAGTATCATTATTTATGTCATGCCTTTCAAAGTAGAAATAAAGCATCAAAAGGTTGACTGTCACACATTGTATGACTTTGAATTAAAACAAATGCTGATGTTACTTAATAAACTTATGTGCCTTTTAAAGACAGAACATGCATACTTGTATTATCTATCATTCCAAAAACAATGTTGACCGATAGTGACGCATGAAAATTCTGGTATATTGCAATACATTCCAAATGCAATACGTACCAATACAATTTCATCCTGTATCTTGATATGTTAAAGTAGATTGATACTTCAGTTTGTATTGTATCAGCTGTAGCCAAGTTTGACTGGAAAACAGTTAGAAATGTTTTATTTGTGTAACCGTATTAGAACTGTATAGGTTGCTTTGCGTTTTATATGTACAACTATTTATATAATATACAGCATGAAGTTTCATTCTAGTCACTGATGTTAAAATTAATATTGTGATAGCTTAGATAAAGATATATACCATCATGGAAGTGATTAATAAAACTACATACCCATACATTCATTAAAATCTAAGCTTGAAAACTTTATAAATTTGCAGTACAAAATTTCCTGCAATACCCATCCCTATTGACCAGAATAGATGCTGGTTTGGAATCTGGTAAGTTCTAAGAAATATCCAGATCTTTCTAAAAAATAATAGTAAAATTTTGTCAGTTAATTTCTTTGACTGTATTAACTGTCACTTCCAACAATATATGGACAATTCTTTTCATACTTACTTGTTGCTGCACACAGAAATTGTTTCAGAAGGTTTATCTTATTATTCAGTAATCATCTACACAATGTTTCAGTTTTTTACTCAAATGCAAAATTTAGTATAGTAAGTCACCTTACATTTTTTCTTTGAAGGGACTCATGAACAAGAGTACTCTAAGTACATATAATACCTGCACCAATTTAGTACCTTTAATACCTGCATCTGGATCTTCATTTGTAACTGGTAAGTGAACATGTACTAAATTCAGATAATCTATCACATTTGATCACAAGATATGCTGTTATATATCCAGTTATATTTGTAGTTACATGTAAATATTACAACCATTTATGGACAATACTGTTTTTAACATTTTGGCAAAAATACATAGTTTATTATAGTTTATTATTACAATACCACATACATATTTACAACAGACCGATAAAGGCTAAAAAGCCCATGACAGTCAAAAAAGGACAAATACATTTACACAAAACATAATTATAGAAATAGATACAAAAGAATGCATAAGTTAATACATGCAGAAAACAACAGAAAAAAAGTACTTGGCACTTTAAGCGATTTAACCGGACGTATGCAGAAATTATTGCTAAACAAATATGTTTTATTAATTACTAGTATAGCTTACACATGCGAAATGAAGACATCATCATGTTAAAACATGCATTTGCTTCAAAAGAAACAGGACATACCAGAAATAAAATGAAAGAAATGCCTGGCAATTTAAACGATGCGTCTAATAATATCAATAATGCTTAAACATTATTTAAAATGTAATACATTTTTTATCAAATGATGCAAATAATACTAAAACAATAATACATATTGTACAAGCGATACATTGAAATATGTATCAAGCTATTCAACAGAACAGATGATGCCTAACAATTCATGCAAGAGCACATCAAAAGTAAATAGCAGATATGAGTGTAAGATAAAATTGAGTATTATTTAGTTAATTAAGTGTTATGACATATAAGTATGTTTACACGTATGTTAAGTTTGATTCCTAAATGACGACCTTATCTCGAAGGCTTTATAAATAAATACGGATAGGTTTCTCATTATTAGGGTATTACTGGAATTAAGCAATTGTTCTGTTTTAAAAATATTTGGATGCATTCTATAATATGATAGAATATATTGAGATCTTATTGAATCATACAATTTACATTCAAATAGAAAATGCATTTCATCTTCAAGTTTAAGACAACAAGGACATAATCTTTCATTTTTTGGGGTGTTATTCCAACGACCTGTTTCAATTCTTAAACGATGAGAAGATAGCCTAAATCTTGTCATAGATATGAGATATTTTTTTATATTTATATTATCTAGATACATGCTGTAGTCAAAATTTGCAAAAACCCTAAAAAACCTTGAACGGGATGATATTTGTACTCGATTATTCCATTCTTGCATAAAAATGTCTTTAACTCTTTGTTTTAATAATAATAAAAATAGTTTAGTATTACCTACACCCTGTGAGTACCACACTTCAGAGAATCCTAATTTATTTAATGTATCTTTAACATTATATGCCCAGTTAGTGATGTGCGGTTTGTTTTCAATATCTTTCAACATGATTCTGTATATGATGTTTGTATATTTCCTTTCACTTTTATTGATAACTTTGAACCAAAATTTTAAAATTTGTATAATTCTTAGTGAGTAAAAATCCAATCGACCTAATTCTCCGTATATAAAATCGTTTTGTGTGTTACTTTTTACTCTCAATATTGACTTACAAAACGAAGTGTGAATTTTTTCAATTATTAATGCCCTATTAAAACCCCAAACTTCACAACCATAAAATAAAATTGGTTTCACAAGTTTATCGAATAATTCTAAAGAATGCCTTATTGTTATGTTATGAAATCTATATAGACATTTTCTTAATGTAAAAATAGCTTTTTGAGCCTGGCCAGCTAATGTTTTTTGCGTTTCTACAAAGGATCCCCTAGATGAAAACACTATTCCAAGATACGTAAATTTGTTAACAATTTCCAATTCACAACCTTGGTAGAAAAAATTAAGGTCTGATGGTAAACGCCCGCCTTTTCTGAATATAATAATTTTGGTTTTATCTTTATTTACAGTAAGTTTCCAACGATTACAGTATGTCTCTAATATGTTAAGATTACTTTGTAGTTCTTCTGATGAGTTAGCAAATATCACGATGTCATCGGCATACATCAATAAAAACATTTTAATAAAACCTAAATCAACACCCTTTGCTCCATTTAAAAGAAGTTGATCTTCCAGATCATTAAGATACATGGAAAATAGAAAAGGCGACAAGCTCTCACCCTGCCTTACTCCAAGATGGCTTTCGAATATTTCGCCGATCTCATTATTTAATTTAACTCTGGATGTAATTTGATTATACATAGATTTGATGACATTATACAAATTCCCTCTTAGCCCAGATTTATAAAGTTTATACCATATGTTTTGTCGAACCAAATAATCGAAAGCTTTAGAATAGTCGATAAAAGCGCAATACAATTGCGCATTATTATTAATTACATGATTAATTAACCCATGTAGTACAAATATGTTGTCAATAGTACCCATTCCCGCCCTAAAACCTGCTTGTGATTCTACGTAAATATAGTAAGTTTCAGCCCACAACGTTAATCTAGTGTTTATTAATCGAGTAAATAATTTGCCTATCACGCTTAATAAAGTAATACCTCTAAAGTTCGCTGCTTCTGATAAATTACCCTTCTTATGAATTGGAATTATGTAACCTTCACTCCAGCTTTTAGGAAAATATCCCATAATTAATAGTTTATTGAATAAACATAAAAGATAGTCAGATAGAACATCCTTGCCGTAGTAAATAAATTCATTCAGTATCCCATCAGGTCCCCCACTTTTATTGAGGTTCAAATCAAGAATGCCTTTCATTAGATCTTGGCGTGTAAAAGGTAAGTCTAATTCAGAAAACATGTCATTGATATCATTCCGTACTATATGCTCATTAAAATATTCAACATCTTCATTTGCTTGGTAAAATACATCATCTAGCTTTAAAATACTGAGTAAACGTATTCAGCGAAATATTTTTCGGACTTTTTGGAACAACAGATTCTTTCAACATACGCCAATAAAGCCTGACGTTGTTATGCTTCGCTGCAATTAATTTGTCAGTATTTTGTTTTTCTTTCAAAAAATTAAAATTTCGAACCTTTTGTTTATAAATGGACCTGGCTTCAACCATTAACTTTCTAGTTTCTTCATTATTATCTTGTCTATAAGAATTCAACTTCCGGTAGAAATCGCGTTTACTGTCCAAACAAACGTCATCATACAAAGGTTTATTTTTTGAGATTTTACTTCCGTTTCGGACGTTCTGATTATTAGCTTTAAATGTTAGAGCACACACCTCGTCTATTGATGTAACAAAATTTTCAACATTGGAATCTATATCTATAGGTAATGACGCATTATCAATTTGTAGAATTAATTGGTTTAAATTTGACATAAAATTTTCATCATTCAATCTCTCGACATAGGTATCTTTACAATCATTCTTCCATCTATATGAGTTTCCCATCTGCTTAAAATCGTTATTTTCAGTACTTTTATGATTTTTTTCAATATTTTGACCACCATTAAGAGAAAATTCCATCAAACAATGATCTGATAATACATTTGGTTCATGAATGACAAATGAATTAAAAAATTGTAAAATATCTGAGTTTACAATGCAGTAATCAACGACACTACAACCATTGTTACCGACAAACGTATATGCTCCTGATTGTTCAGGACATCCAACCCTACCATTTGCTATTCTCAGGCCTGATTGTTTTAGAAATTCCAGCAATAAATAACCATAAGGATTAGTACCTGTATCTTGTGAAATTCTTATTAACGTATCATCTATACCATAATCGTCAGGGAGTAAATCATTATTGTGCAAAAATTCATTATCATCAACCACATAATCAGGTAATGTACCAACTCTACAATTAAAGTCACCTAAAAACATAAAATAGCAATTACAATCCTCATATTTGTTTTGTATATGTAAAATATCCTCTACAAAAATATCAAATATGTTATCATCAATTATGTTATTTCTACTGGAGTTTGATGGTACAATATAACATAGACAAACATATAGATCACGGTCAAAGTCGAAGTGTTTCGATTCTAATTTCACCCACAAATGAGAGTCTTTATAGTGAAACAAAAACATATCTTTACTCACAAATTTATCTCTAACATAAATCAATAGCCCACCAGAATGTCTTGTAGTACGTTTGAGTTTTTCATCCCTATTTAACATAAAATGTTGAAAACCGTCATATTGAAAGTCATGTTCAATACCACCCCAGGTTTCTGTGAAACAAATAATATCATTTCTTTCAAATATATCGCGTATTTCATCACAATGAAGTTTGTTATTACTTTTAGAAATTAAACATTGAATATTCAGTAATGCAAATCTTACAACATTGTCTTTGTTATTGTGGACACCGCTTGAACTTTCCTATGTACCGCCCACTGAACTTTGACTCGGCGGGGGCATTGTTTTCTTCAACGACGTGCTCTTTGGTTGCATAGTATTGACTGACCGGGCTCTTCTCTGATTGGCTGTTGATGTCGACCTAGATTTTGCCCTACCACATGTAGTTTGTTTACGTTCAGTTACGGATTCGCTTGTAGATGGATTTACACTTGTTTTCTGCGATGTGTATGTTGGACACGGTTGTAAAATCGACTGTGAAAGAGTACGATCACTTGCACGATCCTGACTGATTCGTACTGGCGATTTAGATGGAGGTTTAAATTCCTGTAGCATTGCTGATCCGGTGTTCTTACTTATTGAATTCATTGGCCCGTTTATATCAGTATGCGTGTTACCATCCTTTAAGATTTCGTTGCAAACACGTGATTCACTTTGTGTGAGTGTACGCTGAATACCATCTAGTTGTGGACGTGTTCTGTTTTTTACAAATACATGATATGTTATTTATTTTAGTAATAAGTGAAACAGAATTCTTTCAAAAGATAGTAGAGACCGTGCAACCACTGTCAGCACTGCCAATACTTCAAGACTGAATAAAAAAAATGCAGAGAAACTGAAATGCTCCACATTTGTCAGCACTGATGAAGGTACTACTAATCTACTAATACATGTGTTAGAAGTAAGACTAACTATTACATTAACAGGGTTTCAAGTTTTCTGTAAATTCCTATATATTCCTGTAATATGGGGTCATTTCTATAAATTACTATATTTCAGTAAAAATTCCTATATTTCCAAGAAATTGCTATAAATTGCTATATTTTTAGGTAAACAAGAAATGTATGATTCTGAGACAGAAACAAATTATGCATATTTCATACACTTTTAGTCATGTGTTTGTAAATATGCAACATTTACTTCAAAATTAGCATTTCTTTCAGCATCATCAGCGCATGTGTTTAGTCATGATTAATGAAAGTGTTGTTGCTTATGCCTTTACTCAGAGGATTGTTCCGTATGTTGTGTGTTTTTGCCACTTAAACTTTAGTCATTAATCAGGTCCGAGGCTCAATATTTATATATGTGTATGGTAGTTAATGTGTCTGAGTAATTACTTTATAATTATTTTTGAATTAAAGAAAACAACAATAAGTATGAAGTGTAAATGTATGAAAAAACTTTTTTCTCGCAATATAAGCCCAGCATTATCTTTGTATTTCATGATCTTTGTTTTTCATTTCTTACATTATATTTTACATATTATATGTACATGTAGTTATATGATCATGATATATCACTACAAACAACATGAACACAACATCATGTACACAAGGAAAACAACTCTCCTTGATGGATCGAGATGGCTAGAACTCTGGAAAGTAGAACTTCTTTTGCCAGTCCTGTTGAGTTGGGCCAATGAGAGTCAATTGTATCATTGTTCCTTAATTGTTTTTTTTTTGTTTGATACAGAAAAATATTGACAATAAATATGACACCAAACTGTTTCCTAATGAACATTTAGTGTACTGTACTTTCTTTTCCAAAATGTAATTATTTTAAAAGTTGTATTTGTGTTTTGCTTCAAAAGGTAGTTGAATTATTTACTATTCTTATTGTCTGTTGTTGTTGCTTTGCATATGAATGGATACAGAACAGCACTTAAACCCCAGGAATTTGTATAAAAGGAAGTGGCAGCAACCTAATTTTAAATGGTGGCTGTTTTTAGCAGCATCTTGTACTCAGATAACTTTCTGTAAATTAATTCAGGTTTTGAATTCCTCATTAGATGTAAAATTGCCACAGTATTGGTGAATTTCATGATCTACAAATTGGTCATTTAGATTTTTATTTTCAACATTTGACAGGCATCTGAAACGTGGAATTCTACAAGAGAACAGTATTTGAATTGGAATTTGACATAACCTCTAACCCTAGTCACACAATGTAAACATAAGTCTGCTGCTACCGGTACTGGGTGTATATACAGCATGTAAACATACAGGCTTACCTATCTGAGATATCAGTCCAGCAAAGCCCAACTAAAGGAGTATTTACGTTATAGCAGTTACAAGTGAACTGATAAGCCCTGCCTAATACCAAGTCAGTCGGAGCTACCACACGCTTTGCTTTAAGTGTTTTAGTCATGTTGTGTGAGCATTGCCAACCATGTATACCAGTCAGGCTTTATTTCTTGATATGTTTAATTAAGTAATGAATATTGTAATTCCATTTAATTTGTTTATAAAAGAGAAGTGTGTTGTAAGTGGTGGAGTAGGATAAAAGGATACTGTAATAGTTCTTGTTTTTATTTGTCCTATATTTTCCTATATTTCTGTCCAAAAATCCTATATTTCAAAGGTTTGTCCTATATTTTTTGGACCAAATTTCACTTGTCACATCCTTGGTAACCTATCAATTTACAAACAGCTTGTCTTGTCTTTTTTGATGACATTCTAGAAACTATTTTATGAATAAGTAGTTGCCAGTTAATTCCTTTGAAAGTATGTTTATGTTCTGGACCTATGAGCAATCTTTAATTAATTTCACTTTATTTTAAATTAAAAGAATTTACCAATAATTTTGGTGTGTCAGTTTCATGTTTAAATCATCTAAGTATGATGTTAATATACATTCATCGATATAATTCCAAATTGAACCTTGATATTATAGTTGGTACTGAATTATAATCTTTTGAGAATATACTGATCATTTTCATTTTGTCCATGCACTTTAGTTTTATATCTTTTCATACCTGATCTTTATGTATGATATGTCGTTCAAATTTCCAATACTGCTTTCTATCATTTGAATATTAAAGTATTGCATTTTCATTTTGTTTACATCTTGCAAAAAAAGCTAAGTTGTTTTGATATTATTTCAGACACAGAGGTCTTCCATATTTCGTCAATTACAGGGCTTTGGATAGAAGAAATTGATAATATTGATAAAGGTTGAAGCTGTTGAAACTTGAACAAAGAAAGACCAGACTTGTAAATCATTCTTTCCATGCTTGTTGATGAATCAGGAAGTGTCTCACCAGGTTTTAGGTGTACCTAGTATACAAATTGACAACCTTTGCACCTGGGGAAGTCATTGATCTACTCATCAGAGTTGTTATTAGGAAGACAGGGGAACATACCATTTGGTAAAAATAAGCTAAATTATTTAGTGTCTTATATTCATATATAATATATATATGTATGAATAGAAAGACCCTTGAAAGTTTTAAACAGTTCTTGATGCAATTTTATGAAGTACAATTCTGTATCATAGCCATGCTATAATAATAAATGTCATTTACCTAAAATGTTCATTAATTTTAAGTACAGTTCTCTTCCATAAAAGTTCACAAACTATAAAAAAACATGCATTTGATATAGGTCTTCAGTATGATAATTATAACCCTATTAAAATTATGTTTCAGGTGTTCAGCATCAACTAAAAGAACAAGTTGGCTTCAAATTGCTATTGCAGAGACTGGAATATCCTCTTTGAAATACACAATGGTACTTTTGCAATTTTTATAGATCTAATTTACTACCTGTATGTTAGAAGGGAGGCTAATCTCATACAATAAATAAACATGAAATTGCCTCCCTTGTGTGTTTTAATTTTTTACATCAACTTTGCATGTAGATGAACTGATACAATAGAGTTTTCTATCAACCATTTGTCTGATTCCATTTGACTTATGTCACCCATGAATAATGGATAAGTATACAGTATAGATAAAAAGTATATTCTATTGAAATGTTCAAGTTTCTAATAGTTCTGCTTTAATTGTTGACTAATATTGCCTCATTGTATCATATTAGATTCATTTTAATACAAGTTGTACTGTTTTAACTACATGTATATCATTAAGAAACAATCAACATACAAAATAATTATATTATCACAGATGTTTTTCTTTCTGAAAAGGTTGATTATGACGTATATATCTCCTATAGATATACATTTGAAAATGATTTGTATCTTGTCACAGAAATTATTTAGTTGTTTTATGTTTTATATTATAGACATCACAACGACTGGTGAAATATTGGTCATACCAAATGTGTCGATATTCTGTGATGGGTTTTATGAATACATTGTTTAAACAACACATAGAGTGCTAACAAGTCGAAAGGATGTCATATGCATGTAATATCATAAACATGACCTGGGATGATCTTGTAAACTTGTAATTGTGACATTGTATATTTGCTTTACACAGATCTTCATGTGAATTTATTATGTATTCTGATATTTATGTGGAGATGTTGTATTCTCATATTGATGTTGAGATGTTATGTAATGTTGTGTGTTTGTCACATTCGGATCTACCTGTGAAGTAATAATGCAATATTGAAAGATGGCTGATGTGGCTTGTCGATTTCTCCAAGCCAGTATGTCATTTTTCCCATTTTAAGAAAATCATATTATAAGTTTTGAAGTTTGGCATGAATAAGCAAGTTACAAGTTTGTGGATTTCTGATTAACCATATTAAGGTGAGATCTTGAAGCACTTCATTGTAAAGCTCAGAGATGAAAAATATGATCCCAAAATCACAATATTGCCAAGAATTAATTTACAGGGTTATAGTTACTGAAGACGAGAGATGTTATCATGTATGTTTTGGGTTGTATTTGAGGTTTACAAGTTACTGTAAATAGATGAGAGATAGTTGGTGTTGGTGGTATATGAGAAGTATAAGTTACTGTAGAAGAGAGGTGACTGCAGTTGTGAGTTATTCAAGGTTTACAAGTTAATGTATTTGAGAGGTGGTTGTAGTTGAGCAGTATTTGATATTTACAAGTTACTGTATACAATAGTTGGCTGTAGTTGGGAGGTATTTGAGGTTTACAGCTTACTGTATATGAGAGGTGACTGTAGTTGGGAGGTATTTGAAGTTTACAGGTTACTGTAGATGTGAGATGGCTGTATTTGGAGGTATTGGATGTTTACAAGTTACTGTAGATGATAAGTGACTGTAGTTGGGTTTAGAAATGCGATAAACAACCAGAGATAATATGAAACATGTAAATGATATGGTATTTACATTTTGTTTGTCAAGTATATGAGTGGTTTATATATTGCATTATATGAATTTCTATTTCATTCTGATGTAAGTAGAGTTAGTCTTTTAGAAAAAAAACAACTTTAAATCAGAAGTTGGTAATGTATGATATATCTTGCAAATGTTACAGAATGAAACCAGAGGTGGAGATGAAAGCAAGACTACCTGCTAGCTTCAGTGCCAGTTCTGTTGTTTCGTTTGAGTGAGTACTATCAAATTTTAATCAGTAATTTAATTTAATGATATTAGATAACAAGGCTGTCTGAACAGAATTAAAAGTTGTATTCTTTATTTGCCATCCAAGAGAGAAGTTTGTTACCCAGTTCTCATTTGTAGCTTTCTCTGTAACAATAAATGTACTGCTGTTATGTAAACCAACTACCAGTGTTTGGGATACTACTTTCAAAGATTGAGTGGAGTGAAATGTTTTACTGACTGAAGAATTGTATCCATTCCAAGGTCATTTTTAAAGCAGTTGGCCCACAGATTACGCATCCCCTGTTAATACTGCTTCACAATAATGTGTTCATTGTCAATATTGTTGCTCTTGTAGCATACCAATAAGAAAGATTATTAACAACTTATGCTTTTATGCACTCCTATAGAATTGATAGATAGATGGAGCATACTGTTTTTGGCCTGTCTGTCTGTCTCAAACTTTTAACCTTGCCTATAAGAACAAAATATATCCACCTACAGTTAACAAACTTCAAATACTGGTTTCTCCGGCCAACCTTTACATGACCTGTGCAATTTTAGGTCAGTACATGTAGGTTTAAAGGTCACCCTAAGTGAGCATTGTGTTTTAGAGCAAAATTTTGTCATTACAGTACAACTTGTCCTTCCAACCACCTTTTACAAGCAACCTCTTGTCTTGTGCGACCGCTCTAAATTCCTCCCGAGAGTTTTTAAACGTTAAGTAAACTTAGTTATGCGACCTCCTGTCTAAAGCAGTAAACGACCAGTACTTTCTGTCTGTATCGTAGTTGCTAAGCGACCGTTGTGTTGTGTGTTGACCTAAATGTATGATTGTTTGTATCACCTAAACAAAAAGATTGTCGGCAAACGGGAAAATTTTAAGTTTAGAGGAATGGATAGCTTTAATTCAGGAGCAAGCTCAGAAATTTGCCTTCCGTTCTTCTAAACTGTGATTTCTTTTATGTGAACAGCATGTAAACTCTTCAAAGGCATTATATATATGTTTTATAAAATAATCATTTTTAAATCAATAAATTAAATGTTTAATATTTTGTTAAGATTTTGTACTGTTTTTAAAATGCTTAGCCACAGTTACATTTGTTCCTGTATAAAATGTTTAACTGCCTAATTAAATGTACATGGTTCCATACTATTTCATAATATGTGACTCAAATCCTTAGTTAAGAGACCACCTGTCTTCAGAGACCATATTTTAGTTCTCCCTTGAGTGGTTGCTTAAGACAGGTTTACTGTATAAGATACATTTTATTTCCATTTGTTTTGGGCAATGATAAATCTTATTTTACTTCTTTTTAATGTAACCATATAGCATTTGGATTATAAGAATTTTATCTATTTATTTCACCTGCTTATTTGACACTTACAAGGTCAAATGTCATTACAGGATATGGGTGCACAGACTCTTCAGGGCAAAGTGCACATTTTTGCACATATACAGACATGGAGGACAGTGCAAAAGAGATCCTGTCTGTGGTGACTGTGAATAAGGAGACAAGGAAGTCTAGTGTTTGGATGGAAAAGAGGGCTTTCTTTGAACTCTTTGGTTCTTTCTGGATGAACATGTCTGGAGGTCATGACAGATGCTCAACAATCAATCACAGCTATCTTAGTAAGATGTTAACTTTATATTGCTGGTGTGATAAGTTACTACTGGTTTATCTTTCATACTATGGTAATAGTATCCCTAATCTTGATTGATCCATTCTTTATTATTCCCATACCGATGTTTACACCGGAGGGGACTATAGGTTTGCCGTCCATCAGTATGTCTATCTGCCCTTCTGAAACTGAATGCTGCAAAAAGATGAATAACTTACACTCTTCTATGTAACTTCATTGTATGTTGGTTTGTGAATATGTTACTATTTTATGTATATTTCACTGAGCAAACAGTTCCAAATTTTAGGTTTTTACCAACCACTCATTGTCAATTTTTCTTCAGTTATAATGTTTGTACTACTGCTTCTTTAGCTATATGGTAGATCATACAGTGTGAGTGTTGGTTAATACCAAGCTTTGTCATACAAAACAATGAAACATACAAGATATTATGTCAAACGATTTAGATGATGTTGTTAGGAAGACTGAAGTAGTGCAGCTAATTAGATGATTCCATCAAGACCTATGATTGAGATTTTCCGTTGAGTCATTTTCTTCTACTGATCATACACATGAGGAAGTTGAGATAGTATTTTCTTATAATTACTTATGATTTAACATTTATATTACATACCTTTTCGAGGAATGGTGAGTGGGGAAACTGATCACCAGTACAGGAATGAACTCCTGTTGAAAACACAGCGAAACAACAAAATTCACTGGTTTATATTTTCATAACATGATATTTTCCTGGGAAAGGATACCCTGGCACCAAACACCCATACTACACCAAGGCATGCTGCTAAAATAGGGCAAAATAAGATTATGAAAGCATGGTTCAATCAATATTTTTAATTGAACATTGCTGTTGTTTGTTGACTTGTTGATTACCGGTAGTGGGCAGAATTATACCTTTCCTTTTGAAACATTGTAATGAATATATGCAAGTAAATGTTAAATGCACTTCTTTTCAGGCTGCTCAGCAAGTGCATTGTGGTCAGTTAAAACAGTGGTGCAGCCATGTAGTTAGTCACTTCTATCACATCTGTGACACATCATGTATTCAGTTCAGTTGAGGAGTTCACGGTAATTTCCTACAAGTCACATAATACTGTCTTGGGTCACATAGATATGACTAACTCTTTATATGCCACAGGATGTGTCTTGGTGGGATACTGGAGTCACCTTGTCCGTCTGTGCGCCTGTGCGTGTGTCCGGACCTAATATAATATTTGGCAGAAATGTTAATTTACATGTGGGAATATCTCCCATGCAAAATTGCAGTTCTGTACCTCCATGGTCAAGATTAAGGTCACACAGGTGAAAGGTAAAAAATGTATTACTTTCTTCTGTTTCAGCTCAGTAACTTTGTTATTTGTGGATGGATTTCTGAAATATTTGGCAGAAATGTTCACCAATATGTGGTGATATGTCTTTTAAAAGACCTAGGTCTGTACCTCCAAGGTAAAGGTCACACTTAGAGGTTAAAGACAAAAAATCAGTACTTTTTCAAGTTCACATAGACTATAGTATATCACTGTCTTCTATGTCAAAGTGGATTTTGGAAATACTTGGCAGAAATGTTTACTACTACATTTTGTATGTGTCATGCATAAGACCCAGGGTAAAACTGCTTCTCGAATGATGTTTGCATCTTTAGTAAAAGCAAATAATATTACTGAAAAAAACTCAGATTTTAAGCATTCTATGTCAAAGCTGTGTGTGTGTGGGGGGCGGGGGGGTATTCATCACTCTTGTGACAAGCTCTAGTTTCTTATGCAGTTAATTTCTTTGCAAACCAGGTCCTATCTTATGCAATAAAATCAAAATGCATGCAATCGAGGCTACATAAATTTTATCAAACTTAAGTAAAGATTGAATGCTCATTTCTTTGTTGTCAGTCATTGACTAACTGTATATTTTGTTTTTGTTTTACAGGATCTCTGTTTTAGAGTTCTTCATCATGTAATGGAGGAACATGAGTGGGTTGTTGATGCAGGACCATGTAGCCATGGACCTCTGGTAGAACCCTATGTGATCAAGTGGCTCCAAAAGGGAACCCCAGCACAGGACATTTTAAGAGTTACAAGTTGTTGCTGACAGGAGCTTCCAATTTTCTGAATGCAAGGTACAGTACTACAACATCTATATTTTGAATGCTAAGACTTGTTGTTCAGTGCCAATATTTCCTTGCATACCTTATTAACTGATGGATGTGTTACCTTTATTATTAGGCAAAATACAATGTGATTTTTAGAAATCAAATTTTATTCTTCTGTAGTTATCGTGAACTCGATGAATTTCAACATTTGCCTATTGTACTGTTTTCTTAGTTCGGAAATCCAGGAAGGTTTGACAGTTGGGAACAATTATACCCACTAGCCCGGATATTTCAGTTGTTACTGGTGTTACTCAGACTTGCTAACAGAGTGTTTACTGCACAAAGTTTAATTTTATGTATTGCACCAAGTACACAACTGTTTTGTATTTCATTTCCATTAATAATAAGAAAAAATATATCATTGTATGGGTATCACACTTCCTTGTGTATGATGTCACTTACTTAGAAACCTGTTGTCGAAGTAACTCATGTGTACTGTTTTTAAAAATGCCGGTCTTTAAACAACCTCCCAGGTTTACTGTATCAGAAGGTGTTGGCTAAAGTTTTAAATAAGTTTGTAATAAAAGGGTTCTCAGTTGAAAAGATTGATTGAGCATGTCATGCTTTGTTCTTATGGATTCTGAATTTAAGTGTCTCATGTCATCCAATCTCTCACTTCCAAAATTTCAAAATCAAATTAATATTAACTGGCCAGATCATTGAAGATCTTGCTATCTAGTTTTGGTTTCCTCGAACATTGTAGCAATTTTGTTTTCGTTATTTATACAATATGGTATGTTTCGGTTTAGGAGGCAACACGCATGTGCCAGTCATTGTAATTATCTGGGCACCTGCGGTAATAGGGTCACAGCAGTTATAAACGTACAAGGGATACATTAACCCTGCTGGAAGTATATTTACTCCCATCAAAAAAAAATATCTGGAGCACTGAGTTTGCTGAAGATATCATAGGTTGATACCGGGTAATTGATCGAATAAGGACAGACCTGCATTTTTAGTCAATTTTCAATGTATCAAGGGGCATAACTCAGAAGTGCCTGGGGCAATAGGCGTGCTATCGAATCGACCTAGATCTCTTGCCCATAAAGATTATCATGAAGTTTGATGAGGATCCGATTACATCTGTTTGCATTAGTGAGCGGACACTGTTGTGGATGCTGCCCGCCCATTCGTCAAGGGTGTTCCCATAATAAGCAGTTTTTCAAACGGGCATGTAAAAATTGTGAAATATTTATGTTGTTTGGAACATTATCTAAAGGTCTAATTCATGAGACAGTTTTGATGTGGTTATATGATTGATTGTTGCTGTCCTTTGCAAAAAGTAAATGTAAGAAACCTTATTAACATAAAAAACATTTGTACTGGTGGTTTCAATGATAAACTGTAATTTTCAGGAGCAGACCTTGAAGAAGTCAACAGTCTTATTACCATGTATGCTGGAAAGAGAGATATGCATACAGACAGTCAGTGCACAGGTCTAAAAATTCTCTTGCCGTTCTAGACCACAATGAATACTTAAATAGGAACTCCCAGAAAAACAAAGATGATACTATCAGGTATAAGACCTTATAACATTTTAGAAAGTTATTCAGAAAGCATAATTTGTACAATTAAAAACACCTTTCAGTTGGCTAGGCATAGCTTCAGCCTCGGTCACATAAAGACAAATAGAGCTTGCCACAGTCATGACGAATAGCCACACATTATTTGACACAGACAATTTGAACTTACTGCTTAATGTTTTTCCTAAAGGTGGCCTTTGTTCACATGTGTGAATGAATATTGTTTTCGCAGTGATAAAACAATCTTTAGATATATTTTATCAATTAGATTTATTTATTTAGAAGTGTTTATATGGTAACATGTTTCAGTATGTTTAATATTATGTTGTACTTCTTCATTGTAACGTACATGTACATACTTTTCATTATGTATATTATTTATTTCATGTGCTTGTTGTATCAGTAATATGATAATTTTAGTATATTAGATTATCGTTGTTTATTTGTTAATATGCTTCAGTATGCCAATGCATCTCGCTTTTGTTTTCTTTTTAATAGATTATTGAAATCAAACTTATTTGTTGTGTGTCCCTATCATCCTTCATCACCACTATCCATCTCCCAACGTGGAATTAGTGTTTGTAGCAGAAGTACATTCATAATCGTAGACTCGCCTTTACGAGAATGAATTCCATACATATGTCTGAGAGGTTTGATCTCACAAAGTGGTCAAAATCCACGTTTTATACGGAAAAAATGTAAGTCAACTTCCGAATTTTAAATATTTACGTTTAAGTTTCATGTGAGACATTCTCTGGATAAATGAACCATCATTTAACAGTGAGAATTGTATCCATGATGCATCTATTTAGAATGAGCACCTGAAGAAAGATAGTGTTTTGTGAGGTGATTCATTCATACAAATGGCAATGGTACATGTGTATCTATATGATACGCAATTGATCAAATGCAGTTGATTCAATAATGTATAACCAAATTAAACGTGTAGTAAAAGGGTTTGCTTATACAGTCGTAGAATGAGATACACTTCAACTGCCAGAGGCTTCACTAAAACATCTTACTGAATAAATTATGTCATTATCTATGATTTATTACTAGTACACCTAGTACACGATACTGAAGATGAGCTTTATTTCCTGCTTACCCGAAACCCTTTCATGCTCATTGCCATAGGGCATATGTATTCTTAAGCCATGCACAGCTTTATAGTGTATCATCAATACATTTAGATTCAATTTTATATTATTCTAACCTATTCTATTAAGCATTAGTCAGCTTGATTTCAGAACCGTACTACTTCATTTCTGACAAAAATAGAGCGACCGGTATCGGTGCATTCGTCTGCCGATGCTCTACAACATGTACTAACATTGTAGTACTTGAGGCTCTAACATGAAGAGGCTAAATGGCTGTGAAGCAATACACAAAGTCCCAAATGCCCATCTTTTAACAACATCACAATCTTTCAACGCTTTTGTCCTGAAAACTAAACGAATTGTCAGGAAAGCACACGCAGAGTATTAGTCCCCTGCCATACCGAAGGGGACTATAGTGTTTGTCGTCGTCACTCCGTCCCTCCGTCTGTCTGTCTGTCTGAAGTGGTTTCCAGATGATAACTTCAGTTAGAATTGACGGATTTCAATGAAAGTTGGTATATGGATAGCTTAGGGCATTACCTAGAGTGGGATTGCATTTGGGGTCAATTGGTCAGATATCTAGGTCACTGTTACTAAAAAAAGAAATTTCGTTTGAGGATGATAAATTCAGTTACGGGTGATGGATTTCAATTAAAGTTGGTGTATGGATAGCTTAGGGGATAACCTAGAGTGGGATTGCTTTTGGGGTCAATATGTCAAATATCTAGTATTGTTACTAAAAATATAAATTTGGTTTCCGGATGATAAATTCAGTTAGGGGTAATGGATTTCTATGAAATTTGGTGTATGGTTAGCTTAGGGGATAACCTAGCGTGGGATTGCATTTGGGGTCAATAGGTATCTAGGTCACTGTTACTAAAAATAGAGATTTGGTTTCCGGATGATAAATTCAGTTATGGGTGATGGATTTCAATTGAAGTTGGTGTATGGATAGCTTAGGGGATAACCTAGAGTGGGATTGCTTTTGGGGTCAATAGTCAAATATCTAGGTCATTGTTACAAAAATATAAATTTGGTTGCCGGATGATAAATCAGTTAGGGGTGATGGATTTCAATGAAAGTTGGTGTATGGATAGCTTAGGGGATAACCTAGAGTAGGATAACATTTGGGTCAATAGGTCAAATATCTACATGTAGGTCACTGAAATTTGGTTTCTGGATGATAAATTAATTATCATCATTAAAAAATCTAGACAGATGGTGTTGTATAAACATCAGCTAACATTCCAATGATATGTGCTGGCAGGGGACTTGTATTGCATGCAATACTGACTGTAAGCTTGTTAATCTATACCACAATTGATAATTATGTCCTTACATCATGTTATCGACCATCAATTATTGCCCAAATTATAAATTAAGTGCAGAGTCAAGAAGATGGGTATCAAATCACTTTCTGAAAAATTAGGGTCACGCCCAACTTGGAACTAATTTAGGTCAGTGACTTCAATATACACACAATTGAGTTTTATACTTGAGTTCGAACCCCCCCCCCCCCCAAGGGAGGCTCCCACTGTCCAGGACAAATTTGGCCGAATATATTACATCCTATGTTAAATAATATATCTGCCCGCCACGATATAACTGAATAATGTTGAAAATGGCGTTAAATCCGATGAAATGTATAAATAAACCTCTCTGATAGACTCATTTGACCCAGTAACTTTCTCTGAATAAACGTGCTGTCACACTACAATGCTTCGGCCCAACATATGCCAGCGAGTTAGAGTACGCTGATGGCCGTCGTACTCGTTAGAGGATCGTTTAATGTAAGTTAAAAACACGCTCAAACACCTTATAATAAGTGCCAAACGACAGACACTGACATAATTATATTAAAAATCATGTTTTTTTATTGTAGACTTAACAGACACAAACAACAGGTAGTCATGCTTATAAATAGGAAGTAATACATAAATTTGATTACTAGATAATCAAATCTTATAGACATTTGTGTGTTCAGAATATTCAAGTACATTAGACGCACTTTCTCACTCAAATGGATCATTTTGCAGCATTATAATTTTTTTATATACTTCTACTTAAATAATAGTCTTAAAAGATTAAATAACACCAACAATAAGAGATGAATTACCCAATATAGCCTGTAGGGTTCGGGGGCAAACATCCCTTTGGTTCAAAGGTAATTCTTGTTCCTATTCCCTCATTACCTTAATATCTAAGGGAAACAACTTGAACTGACTTTTGAATCCAAAATAAATTTTCCCACAGTCCTCAGACACATATTTATATAAGATCTTTTTTATGATCATAATCAACTAAATAAGCGTTTGACTTTTAGATAGGGATATAAGTAAGGATGTTAGATTAATGACAAAGTCGGAATCATATTTTGTTGTTTTTAATAAGGGAGATAATTTGAATGTAGTGGTATGGTAATTTGGTGCAAAATTCTCCGTAATCTGAAAATAATTTCTTCAATAATTCTTAGATTCTTTGTTTTAGGATGATATTAAATGCATATTTATATAGAGTTATCTTTTAATAGGCTATACAAGCCGAAAATACTTCGAATTTCGGAATTTGAATAATATTATATAAGCTGAAGTGTAGACGTGCAGGACACAAGTTCCATGTCCAATTCAAACATTCTAGAATTATGTGCCCTTGAACTTAGCCATTCAGTGTACTGTCGCATTCTTTGCTCATTAATGTTTGTGGAGCAAACTACTTCCTCATTTTCAAGGGAGTAAATTGAAACTTGAAATATATTATCACTGTGAAATGCAGATGTGCGAGACACAGTTTTCATACCTTTGATTAGTCTGGTACCCGTCTCCAATCTTACATTATTGGGGTCCCCAATACTGTAAGATTGGAGACGGGTACCGGCTAACCTTTGATCCACTCATTTAATTAGTTATGTGCCCCTTGAACTTAGCCATACAGTGTACTGTCGCATTCTTAGTGTCAAAGTGGCGGCGGGGATATTAGTCATTTCTGTGACAGAGCTCTAGTTATTTACTTGGATGGAGCAGCACTAACATAACAAATTACACATACTGTCTGTACAAACACTTTGACAATAATATCAAAAACGAACATGTACATCTTCAAACATACGTACAGTGTTTCGGATTATTCTCTTCACAATAATAGTTATCGTACATCAATATCTTCATCATCTAGTTATAGTACAAATCAGACCAAAGATGAATATTGCTCCAACCAAACATTGTCGTTATGTGCATGCAGGATGATTGACGTCATTTTGCATGGTATGACTTAAGGAAACGTTACGATATACTGAAAAAAGTAGCCTGAAGAGGTATAGATTTTTTTCGCTTAATGTGTAGTTAAATGAATGTTATACATAATATTATTTTTCAACTTCAACCACGGCGTTTTAGCTACATTTGCATTTATCTGAATATTTTACGTCGCAAAAACGTCCCCTTAATGACGTTTTGACGTCGATTAATTTCCGACACGCCGGGCGGTCATGGATATTCAAAGCATTGATGATGATCACTCGGTAGACCACATCATTCGCTCATCCGCAAAGTTCGAATTTTCAATTTATGACAATTTATAGCAAAGCTACAAGGGAAAAAGTACAACGAAGTGGTGCCGCTAGATGGCGTTTTAACGTCGTTTAGTTGCTAGGTTACCGACGTCAAACTGTATAAAGAACAATATTTTCGTAAGCGCTGCTACTTCAGGTATAATTCCTCCAAATTTCATGCCATTCTAACAAACTTTCATTTTCAAGTTTTTTTCTTGTATATGACAAATTTTCAAACAAATTAATGATATAATCAAATTAGGTATTATGAAATTTCTTTTAACAAATAAATTGAATGTCCCATTTGCTTCCATTTGTTCCATTATAATTAAAATGGTCATAAAATACGTTAAACTCAGATACGAAATAGATGAAGTAAACATTGTAATATTACATCGACGTATTGAATGATGTATTTTAACGAATGACGAAGAAAGCAGTGTATAAGAGCTCATTTGTCTCTCGAGGTGTGATCGATGTGCTCGTAAACATTCATATTTGCGACAAATTGGAAATGAAACAGATATGTTCGACACACACAATAGGAAGGACACTCGGAGCACATTTGTCTCACATTCTATCAAATCCTACTATCTCACAGCAAGGACTTATATACATACATAAGTCCTTGCTCACATGAAGAATCAGGTTGTTAGCAGAGCGTAACCTATGACCCTCTATCAGTAAGATATCTACATGTGGTTTTCACACGACCACGGAGGCGGTTTCACTACGCCGCTCATCTAGCAGCGTTCCTAATTCAGTCGAAATAAAGTTTTGTAGGATTGTGAAATATGACAGTAAGATGATATTACTGAAAAGTATGCAAAGAGAAGCCTGTTCAGAGACAGTGCGTACGTAATAACCATCACGTGCACACGCATTAACTCTCACGTGCGAACGTGTAAACAGCGTGTGCTCATGCAATAACTAAGACATGTCCACGTGTTTTAACTATCACATGTCACGGGCTTACGGCGTGTGACTTAGTCCCTCAATGAATGATGGACTCCCTCCCCCAACCCTGCTCACTACAACCCTGATCACCAAATCTGCAACCCCTCCATATTCAAAGTCATTTTCTATATATAAATATATCATGATTTGTTTTCTTCTATAGTGTTTTTGGTATTATATGTGTTACTTTATCGCTCGTGATAATTAACACATGTGTATGTGATAATTAACACGTGTGTACGTGATAGTTAACATGTGCGCATGTGACAGTTAGCGTATGAACGTGTTAGTGCACATCCGCATGTGATAAATAAAATATTTCCGATGTCCCCTTTATGCGATTGTACGATGCACTCGTATACGTTTATAACAGAATACAACTTTTTGTCGCTCACATAAATAATTTGCCACTTGAACATAATATGATAGAAGATAGCTAGTATTTTTAGTATAGTCATGTCAATCGTATTATTAATCCCCCCCCCCGCCGAGTGAATCGGGAGGTAGGATATTGTTTTGGCGTTGTCTGTCCGTCCGGGTTTCGTCTTCGCGCGATTTCTCACAAAACTGATTGAATTCAGTGGATTCCAATGAAACTTTGAGGGAATCTTCAATACCAAGAGGAGATGTACATGTCATCGCTGTGTCCCGTGCAAACATTTGTAGATTTAAGATAAAGCAATCAAATACATTTGAATATGGCTAGCAATATCCGGCGAGACAGTCAAAATGCTGACAAAGATAAACAATGATGTTATCAGGTACCGAAATTATACAAAAAACAAATCATGCATACTAGACTAGATGTTAAATTTGATTGAAACCCAGTTGTTTTGCATCTGATGTAACGTTAAACAAAGAACATGAACATCCGTGGTGTTATAGTGAAGCAATTCCGTATGATGTTGGCGCCTTATAATTTTGCGTATACTTGGATACCTACGATATATA
The DNA here is from genome assembly GCA_964023205.1 of Lutraria lutraria. Classification (NCBI taxonomy): domain Eukaryota; kingdom Metazoa; phylum Mollusca; class Bivalvia; order Venerida; family Mactridae; genus Lutraria; species Lutraria lutraria. Next base: position 12,381,512 of record OZ026845.1, read on the forward strand.
GGGCAGCAAAATAATTTCATCCTTTCCTCAACAAAAGTATATTTTGCTGTTAATGAAAAACAAATCCTGTTTCAGTAGTTGTTATGTTTGTCGGTGTCTACCAATTCGTTATTTTAGTGGCACTGTTCATAGTCATGTGTTATTTCTTTTAAGCAATGTTCAGCTTTGACAATATATCACTTTATCGTATCTGACAAATGATGTATTGGGTGACTTACTAAGACAATGTGTGCTATCAAAACGAAGGTCTGTTTGGGTCCCCCAATGATTGAGGCTGTTCATTGATAACATATACTTGATTGAACTACAGTTCCTTTTTTGAGCACTTAACATAGAATGAATGTTCGATCAGTGCTTCCCGATCAGGAAGTTTCTTTGATCAATTTTTGACGTACCGAATTAGAAATGGCCTGTGCATGAAAGTTTTTATTTATTCGAAATAATTACAATCTAACTACATGTAATTCGAATTTATTAAATTAGGACCAATCTTGATTTCAGCTTAACCAATGAGTAAAACTAAAACGGCGGAGACCAAAATATGACATATCTGCAGATAACTAATTAGAAGTCAGGCTTCTCCACGTTTCGTAGCCATTAGCCAGGTTCCTGTCTCCGGAAACCAGGAACCGGACTAGCACAGCCATTAGTATAGTAACGCAATATGTGTTTGAAACGAAGACGACATGAATCAAAGCACTGAAGGTACCGTGGTTCTAATCAGGAGTCACAATGAGTGCATACTACGCTTGAACTCTATTGAGTATCCATTTCTGAACAACAATGTTCTGTTCATGAACGAACCGAGTGCTTTCAAGCTTTTGAAAGGTAATCTTATTACACATGTTATGTCAATACCTGACTAGGGCAAAATTTAAATGGCGGGTTGCTTTATTTCGGTCCCAATCAGCAAAATGTAAAATGTATTTTCAATATTATCTCAAATAAAAATGTTCTAACAAATTTAATCTACGTGACCAATTACATAGGTAAGTAGTGTATCAATTGAATAACACAAAATAACATTCAAGTGCCCCACAGTAATTGACTTTGAAATTTGAAGGGCTATCAAAAAAGATATTATGAATCAAAAGATAATGAACCTACGAGACTAAGATAAATGTCCATCGTTTTGTTTAAAATTAGGAAACCAGCCCCTTAAAAATGTATGGTGTAAAGTATAAAGCACAGAGTAAGAATCTTGTGCAGAGCTAGAGTCTTACACAGACTTAAAATCTGACGCAGGGTTAAAGTCTGACGCGGAGTATACATATAATGAGTCTTATTGGATTCAGTGTCCGACCACGAGTTAAAGTCTAATGTAGATTAAGACTCTGATGCAGAGTTAGAATCTGACGCATGTAGAAACATTTGGATTAGGGAAAGATGAGTAATGACAATGGTATTAAGAAGAAAACGGACAAATATTTGATGTATGGGTAATCTGTCCTTTCCACAATATGTTTGAGGATAACTCGTTATTAAATCTGATGTTGCATATGCTTCAATTACTCGTATTTAGTATTTGCGGCTTTAAAACAGGACTCAGTGAGGTGTAAGTACAATTTCTCTTCAGATTTCAAATGTCACTTCAAAATTCATTATTCGTGTTCAAAGATATTTGCACTGTTCTTTGCTTATTTACAAACTAGTTTCATTATCGTATATGTAGATTTAATTGCCGGTTATTGTTAACTTCATCAAAACGAAAAACTGTTCTGTTCAGAAAAGCAGAAATACAATTAGTATGTTTTTTTTTTGTTATAATGAAAAAATTGTCTTATGACAGTTCGCCATATCGGTTGTCGTCTGTAAATCTTCAAAGGGAGACGATACAGTCTATTACTTCACAATCAATGTTCCAGTTTCTTCCTCTCAATCGGTAAATGTTATATAAAATCAACGTTTACGAATTTGTTACGTATTGTTTTTTTAATATAGTTTTACAAGGTATTAAATATCGAACAAAGGAAAGAATGTATGACGTTGGCTTTAATAAACACTGATGGGTTCGTGAAGCACGTTTTTATCATGAGTTCACAAAATGTGTTGACAGAAAATGGTTCGTATTGATATGTAATAATGGATCATACAAACGTTATTTGAAGTCTTTTATGTATTGGCATGTGACTCAAATTGATGTCTATGATGTTAAAAATACCACGTTGTTACAAATCGGGTAATTCGTGCAACTCAAAAAGGTGCAAGTGAACACGCTACAGTATGTGTGATATTTGATCAATACATGTATGTACACAAATTAAATGGTTAGACGAGTTGTATATTCGATATTCAAAATTGTGTTAAGGATTTGTATTACACAGAAATTAACAATATGATTATTTGGATTGACGCGTCTTTTTATCATTCTAAAGACTACGATTAACAGATTATAAGTGTATCTTGTACTAAGTTGTACATTGCCATTCAGTCATATTGAAGTAATAAAGCACATTTGAAATAAAACAGATGCAAATATAATATAACATATCAAACGGCCGTGCATCATTGATTTACGTAAAACAGATCCAAATTGACAATAAACCCCCGTATAAAGACTGCCATACTGTCATTGCTATATTAGTCATAATAGAAATACGGCCTATTATTTCTTTCTCCTTACACAAAGACGATAAATATCAATTTGTTTTGAGCTGCACAAAAATCACTTGTATAATTATACAGTACACGTACGTACGAGTATGTAGCGTTCTATTATTTTGAAAGGAACTATACATTCTTCATAGTCATGTTCTTTTCAATGTTTACTACCCCGTACAAAGGCCCAGACACGATACAAATATAATTGACCCCATGTACCTTGCAATGAGTCCGATTTGTTTGATTATATCGAGTTTTACGCCACTTTTTATGAGGCGGACATTTCACCTAAATATCATCCCTGGGAAGAACCAGTACTAGACTCCCATCCTAAGCAACTGCCTACGTTCTCACATAAAGAGACATGTTCGGTAGCGGGGCTGGAACACACGACCCTCTATCAGTGAGAGGTTACAGTGATTTGATGCCAGCGACTTTAACCTCTCGACAACGGAGGCGGGTCGAAGGACTCCGAAACAAGTTGAAAATATTCGTATACGATAAATATGTCTGATTCCGACATGTCTCATACATCTACTATGATAATGATGAACATGAAAATGATATCAAGTTATCAACCCACTCGTTGCTGTGACTGCTATGTTCGTTTGTTTGAATTTTTATAAGCCCCTTTTCAGCAGTCAGAGTCATGTGAGGCAGACATTTCACATAATGAAGAACCAGTATTTGACTCCAATCCTCCGTAAACAACTGCCTACTTTCTTTCATAAAGAGACATGGTCGGTAGCGGGGCTCAATCCCACGACCCTCTAGCAGTGAGAAGTTACGTGATTTGAAATCAACGATCTTGACCGCTCGACCATGGAAGCGGGTGTGATCTGTGAGAGGAAACGTTTAGAATTTCGAATAAGTATTGTACTAATTGATAAAATCGTTTGACTGAAATTGCTTCAAATATTATGCATTTCCACAAAATTAGTATCAACTTGAATACAAGATTTGAATTTATTTCCAACCCGAAGATAGTGAATCTATCAGTTTAGACATGAAGTCGAAAGTCGGAATTCTTTGAAGTCATATACACTTGACCAATGTTCTAACTACACCGACTTTAAATTTGAATATCTCAGCAACGGCTGTGTTGAATTACACAATTTCTTTAATTCTTGGTTAAATTATAGTGCATTCATTATTTTGTTGTTTTTACAACTCGGTCGTGTGAACATTGTGCACCAAGGCATGACGGTACAAAATTAATTATTGTGCACGGGCTACATAATGTTTGGCGGGAAATTGATTACACGTGTAGAATTACTTCTCAGACGTCTGTCCGTTCAAAAAAACACAATGCCTCGTATGTCGATTCAAGATAGGGCCAGATCTGTGGGTCTAGTTCAGGGAGGAGCATCGCATTCTCAGGTACGTAAAATAATTGTGCATAATTTTGTCCTCTTTTTAATAACTGAAACTGTGTGCTATATAAACGTTGATGTTTACCAGGGGTCATTGGGCGGGTGTGCTTTTTTCGGATGAGAAGGGTTTCAAGCTGTATAATAATGACGGCCGTACACGTGTCTATAGACGTATTGGAGAAAGGTACACCGATGAATGCGTCATGGAAACTGAACATTTTGGCGGAGGCTCAGTGATGATATGGGCAGGTATTTCACTGCATACCAAGACACTTGCTGTCATTGTGAATGGTAACTTGACAGCTGTCAGATATCAAAATGAGATTCTACGTCCGGTTGTGATTCCGCTAATTCTACAAAACCGTAACATGAAGCTGATGCAAGACGGTGCCACTGCCCATAAGTGGATATTCCAACAATAATGCATATTTAGTAGGTATTGCTTCAGAGCATTCTTACAAGATGAAATTTTATATTTTGAATGTACTGAAAGCGGGACATTGCTCATGATGAGCCTTGTTCAAGTCATGTAATAGAGTATCTGTTCTCTTCTGTTCTCTTCTCCAAATCCTCGTAGATATGAACGACATTGATTTGTTTAAGTAGTCACTACGTGTATTATGTTTAGGTGTTGAAATTGAACGTATATTATTATATATGCGCTGTTATATGAAAAATTAGGAGTTCATCAATATACTCAGTATAAAAGTTATGCCTGATTTGAAAATTAACAATGCCACGTGATATTGACATCTTTTTTTGAGTGTTAACCTATCTAGTAAATTTAATAATTTTCTAAAAGAATTTTTTTGTTTGCAAATAATTTTCGCCACGAATAGATGTATCTTAAAGCTAGTATCGTAGTGTCTTTCTTTCATACCCCAAATTGTGCAACGATAGTCCCTTGATGACAACATGTGTGAATATAATACAAAATGTAGTATAGATAACTTTATTTTCAAATATAATTGGCCAATTATCCCATGAAGACAACATAATTGTATACATATATTTTATTAACATTAAATAATATATATAATTGTATACAACAATATCACGTATAATTTGATAGCGGGATAATTTCACAATGATATATTGACACTCATTGAATAATGGTGTTGACTCCATCACATTTGCGAGGGCTCTTACATATTGCCGATGGCTCCAGCACGTTGACGATGGCTCAGTCACATTTGCAAAAATGTTGAGTATTTCGTTTTAAAGCGAGCTCTGTAAGTTATTTATTTGTGTTGATGCAAAAGGGATGTTGGGACAATGTAGCATGCACGATTAAATGGTCCAGCATCCACTTCATGGAAGAGAAATCACTTCAGATTGTGCCTCATCGTAGAAGAAAACACATGAGTTGATAATTTCTAAAAGTTCTAGCAACGTCATTTTAGAGTATTTCTTGTCGAAAATGCATGCAAAAAGACGAGAAAAAGGTCTGTATGGCATAGCATTCTTCGATTTTTTTAAAAACAAGAATGTGCTTTTAAAACGGATTGTTGTTATAAAATTTGTTTACCTGACTGTTTAAACTTGAAATAGATCGATGGCTCTATAACGGATGTGTCGATGGCTCATATTTAACAGATCACAAAAATGTGAAAGAGCCACCGTTTAGTAGGGGTGTATTACAGTACCAACAATGCACGAATCATCTAGAAATGCATGTCTGCATACCAATTTTATGCTCTTGTTTGGTTACGTCAATCTGTATTCAATCAATTCTATTTTCATACATATATACATATGGGTGTAATAGAACTTTGGTGTTCGTGCGGTTTACTATGGAACATTATAACTGTATAAACATAAGCAGAACATGAGTGTGATTATATATAATAAATGAGTGTACAAATCTTAACATGGCATGCTCATTTATCATTACATGATGACCCTTTGCGTATTTAGTGTGGTAATTCAGACCGATATTGTGTTGCGAGATAGCATTGGACCAAACAATATTCACGATTTTTCGATGGAAAAAGATTCAATTTCTGTTTCGATGTTTGAATTCGATAAATAATATGATAATTATAAAAGTAATATTTTAGCTATCTGTAGACACCAATCATAAAAATTTTAGTTATTTTAAAAAGTTACATAGCGTTAAACCAACTTGGTGCGGAAACCGTTATTTCTGAAATTGTAATCCTTGTATAAATGTATACTATATAAGTGTGGTTTCGGTCCATGTTGCCATTTTAGGCCGTACTAGCAATTATACACTATCTCTTCAACGTGCTAGCTCCCATATGAAACAAACAAACCAGTTGCTACTTTATTGTGCTAGTTCGTTGTTGTATGATGCTTGTTTGTTATGATAAACTGCTCATATTCCATTACATGTTGTCAATTTGCCATTGAACCAGACTGCTTTGGTTGATATTGTCTTCGTGTTTTTTTTAAAATTCTATGATGGCCTATGATTGTTATGTACACTCTTTTTTATTCTTCATTATAGTACATACAAAAAGTAAATACATGTATTACATTTCTGACAGGTTGTAAGTAAACTTGTCAACTAGTTTTCAACAGAGGCGATCAAGGGAAACAGTCTGAGACAGAATTCGACTATTGTATATTATAATTTGCACAGCATAAAACAGTGATTGGAGGGCTAAAATGAGCATCGTATAACTACCAATCATACAATGTCAAGTGATCCGCTTATAAAGACAAACGCATATCAAATAAGATGAACTGACGCAACAATTTGGTATAATCAACATGTACATTAAAAACATAATTGATACAGATTTTAGCATCTTTTTTTTATATAATATATACTGATAACATGTTGCTGATAATTTGTTTATGTTTAATAACAATGCTGTATATATTTAACTACATGTATTCATATATAGTTCATGGAATTCATTTCTAATACATGATAACCAACTTATATGATAATACTTACTATACAAATGTGAACATATAGTGTCCTTACATTGTGATGTCGCAAATTTTGTGACTGTATATGAACTTCTGAATTCTGATGCATTTATGTGTAATTGTATTATGTGTTTGATTTCTGATTAAGATCAAGCATACATTATAATACGCTTTGTCAAATTTTGGAGCTGCTAGCTTAATAATATCAGCTTTCCATTATAATGTATCTTCTCAGTTACATTTCTTTTATTTATATGTTCTGTATATATCTGTAAATATGTCGTCCTCATGGGCGGCAAGGCTTAATGGACTTGAATTTCAAATAAACATATATTTGCCGTTATATACTAGTAAATTGTTGGCATCCTGAAATGACATATTTACAGCGTATACTAATATGACAAATAGTCATTGTATGATGAAAAATGAACAGGGCATATTAAAATTGCGCGTCACATAATGATTAAGTCACAGCACAAAAAGGTTCTGCTTATGTTTAGGCAGCTATAATGAAAATTGAACAGGACATATTACAACTGCGCGCCACTTAATGATATTTTCACATCACAAAAAAATCTGCTAATGTTCAGGCAGCTATGGTATACCATAGTTTTCCGTAATGGTATGATTACGAACTCACGTGCTGGGGATTTATATCGGCGTGTTTTGTATGTTTGGTTTATTTTCGTGACATTTTGGTTCGAGAATTAATGTGAACACTTTTAAAGTTGATTGCTTATAAAAGTCAAATCATTATATCATTAATGCAATTATTGATCAAGCCAAAATTAAAGAGAACGATCATACAAAGTTAGTGTCATAATATGACAATTTTGTTACCGTTATTTAATGCAAGTAAGCGATAGATTGTTATGTGTGGCCTCATTATTTGTGGTTCACAAAGATACCATTAACACAGGCTGATCCAAGTCGTCGATTAAATTTTCGATTTCGGATAATAGGTGTGTAATTACGAGTTGGAGTGATTTTAGGGACTTGTTTCATTCGGATACACGATTTGGATAATGGATGATAATTTAGATAAAAATATACATGTACATGGGCAAGGAAACCATCGGGTTTGAAAGTTTATTTCGGATTACACCTCCAAATTTTCGGATAAGCTATTGTCAAATATTCCGGATTCTGTCGTATTGTTAAATGTTGCTTGTCCTAGTGGACCGCTTGCTAAAGCCTGTATGATCACTATTTTGAAGAAAAATTCGTCATGTATGAACAAACTAGATTTGTGTCTGTGCTAATTTACAAATTGTGACTTGTTGGTACATGATACGTATAGATGTGAAACACCTGTTGATGTGCACGAGCAAGGAATTTGCTGATTGTGTATCATAACTTGTCTACGTATTATGCGTCAGCTAATGAGTACATATGCATGCACATGTACATGTACTTACAATGTCTTGCGCTTAAGTCGTACGTGATTTGCATTTTGAACATCCACATTCAATACTATGATAGTTATAATTCACAGCCCTTTTGTATATTTATGAATACAGTTGAATCCCGTTATGTCAAACTCGCTTTTATAAAAATTTCGGTTATGTCAAACTGCTTCTTTGGGTCCCGATTTTTTGCTCTTTATATGAGTAATGTGAACTAGCTAATATTCTCATGTTCATTTATATCTGTAATTAGTTATAATTTTGTTGGTTTCATGCATTGTATGTGTTTCATGTTCTCTATATGTATGTCCTGCAACATTGGAGGAAATAAAGATAATAATCTTGCTGACATTGGTTACCGTTCATTAATCTCAATAAATACATTAAATTAGGATTTTTGGGAGAACAGCATATCACTTAAAATGATACGTTTATCGCTTTTGTTTTTTTTTCTACAATTTTCAACGAGTATTTATACCCGTCAATTGTAATTTATTTATTGATTGATTTGATACTATCTTTCAGGTTTAAATAAATGAATTGTAGTGATAGCAGACATTAAACAGCCTTACACTACGAACAACACATTTTGTCGTTAAGTATACGTGCACTTATATTTCCCATGTATCATATGTATCGTATATATAATATGTACATGTACATACATGGGTACATTTACTACATGTATATGATATAAATACCTGATTGATTATACTTGCTTACCAAAACACATGTATATACCAATTGCTCTATTAATAGCGTGTGTATAATGTTGATAATTAATTGATACGACTTGTCATTGATTACGGAATGATACTTATTTTTCGTACTTGTAATTGCACAAAAACTACTCATAACGTGTACATGTTATTGATCAAAAGTTAATACGATTTGCAAATAATTTCTCAAAGATACTCATTCGGCTTAATTACAATTGAATAAATACAATTCCTTGAATCTTTTACTTAACTGTCGGGTACTTAATTATTTGTAAGTACTTCATTACGTGTGATTTGTACATTAATTATTCCATTGTTAACTGATTTGCCATTGCATTTCAGGGCAAAGCAGCATAGATGAAATTATGTTTTGTGGTCTAATGAGTCTCTGTGCATTTTCCAGGGAAATCCCATTCTAGAAAAAGTGCTTATCATTGTGAATAGTGTTAAATATTTGTGCTAAGTGAAAAGTGCATTGTGTTTGTGCTAAGTGAAATTTGCATAGTCTTTGTGCTTGGTGAAATGTGCATAGTGAAATGTGCACAGTGTTTGTGCTAAGTGTGTTAAATATTTGTGGCTAGGAAATATGGAATATATATTTTGGAATCCTTAGGATTTTAAGAAGTAAGTGGACTTTTTTGAAAACTGGCAATAATTATCATTCGGTTAAGTCATAATCCTAATTTGAATCAAAGATCTATACTAAACATGTATAGTATAGGTCTTTGTTTGAATAACATAGATTGATATTTTATAGAATATGCATGATATGCTTTTTTCATAAACTAATTAGGGCGTTTAGTCGATACACCGTCTATGGAAAAGATAATAAGCAAATGAATTCCAAACATTTTAATCATAGGTGTTGACATTTATGCAACTGAATCAGTACAAATAAGTCATTGCGTATGATAAATATCATGTTAACGTTAATTTCATCATGTTACATGACTAGATTATAATGTGTAAACGAGACCCGCGACTTGAACATATGTATGTGTCAACAATTCCTTGACATAGATTCATTTGTTCATAGATGTTTGAGTCTATAGATTGTAATTTTGCGTAGAATTTCCAATGCAGTCGCTTTTTATAGATAATACTCATTTTCGTAAGTTCATTAGTTAGGGCGTTACAAATGAATTCCACCCGGTTAAATAATAGATATTGTCCGTTTTGATTTTTTCAAGCAACCAATATCCATAAATGTATATACGCATGTTCCGTTATATAGACTTATTATACATAATGCTAATTTCTTCATTTCAATATACAGTATACGAATTTTAACATCGGACAAAAACATGAAGACAAAAATCAAAATATTGTCCGTACAATACGACAACAAACTCGCAGTAAAAATGCACTTCTTTTTTATCTTAAGATATTATCAATTGTGCGTGTTAATTTTTACCAAAGCATGTAAACAATCTAATGCATATGCTGTTCAACAAACTGATTATTTGGAAGATAGTTTATTCAAAGATGAAGAATGAATTTAAACAGAATCTTGTATACATGTACAATAAATACACTAGACGTACGGCTTGAATTTACTATTCGCTACATGTATAGTACCAGAAACGTATTATACGTCTCTGATAGTACATATATCATTTAAATCTAACTGATAAACCGAGACATTGTGAATGATTCCTGTTTCGGAAGCTTTTAGTGCTTTGATTCTAGATCAACAATAAACTGGTTCCCTTACACAAGTCTGTTTGGTGCACTGCAGCATGGAACGGGAACCAGACAACAACCTGAACAAGCGTCCAGACGTACGAAAATGCGGAAAGTTCTACGTCTGATGAAGTATCCAGTTTTCTCCTGTTTATGAACTGCTGCCTCGTAAGTGTTGATTTTTGTTGATAAAATGTGATGCACTTAACGATAAAATATAGGCCTAAGTGGTTAATGTTTTTATTCGTGGTTGTACGTGCCAGTTATGTAAATGTCATGTGATTCCGCGAATCCGCGATATTTATGTCCTTGTCTTCGATCAAAGTTATTCAAATATATTTTTTCAAACTACCAGTGTCGAAGGGATATACAAATATCTTATGATCAAACAAATCAAATTCTGTCTGTACTAGGTACCCAGAGGGTCATATCTTCTCTAGCAATCTTGTGTATACTTACTTAGGGGGAAGAGTGTATGCAATGATCTAAACCAGGTAGTTGTAAATAAAACTACCTTCCTAAACTAACTATGTGCAGTATAGCATCAGAGTGCGTGCAGTCGCCACTACTGAAACGAGGCTGTCCAATCAGAATCCCAGAAATATTAGACAGCTTCCCAGCAACACAGATTACCAATACTGGCAATAGTGAAAGTAAAAGGTTGAATTTTCTGATATAATCAGATATTTTGTTCAGTTTAAATGGTTCATTGTCATTTGAGATAGTATTTGTTTGGTTTTGATGTATTTATTGGTTCATTTATTCGTACTAAAACGGCGCTAGCTTTGAATTAACATGTAACCCCCCTGAAAATACAGGTCAACGGCATATATCCGTTGTACACTTAAAACCGCAAAATACACTGTACCGCGAATGCCCGGATAATAACAATAACTGACACATGCGCATCTCCTTCATTTCAATTTCCGCCAGGCATCTGTAGGCAGGGAACCAGACAATTGTTTACATTGCATGCCATGAAGTTAAAACATTATTCAACGATGATTTCTCATTTCTACAGTCAAGTCAATATATCATTCATGCAATCATTTGAATTAAATTCAAAATATTACTGCTATATAATTGTATTGCATTTTAATGAATTTTGTCTCTTAAACCACTTTTTGATATTTCTGCAAATGATAGATGTTCCGCACACTGGTTGCAGTTAAGTACTGTCGCAGGAATTTCCCACGTGATGACGTATCTTGCATTTGATTGGCCAGTTTGCGTTATTTTGTGTACAAGGTAAAAATAAATAATGTCATCAGTGTGTCAAAGGATGCAAGCAGATGACTAATGTTTTTATTGTTTTTTAGAGTATTTTTATGTTTTTTGGCACGAATAAGGATTGTTTATATGAATTATATGGTTTAATGATTGCATACTAGCACTGCATGAATTTTATGCTAAGTAAAGAGTTAGACTCGCAGTATTTAGTACGACCAGTATACAGGTGGCACTAGATAACGATGCATCTAAATTTAAAACGAAAATTAAACAAAAAAAAAAATCACTGTCGTGAATCAAATATTGTAATTCATAGCTCCTTTACAAATGCCAACAGTCAAATGTTCAAAGCCTGTGCTAACCTAGTGCTCACAATCAATAAATACAATGCAGTAGCACTATCAAACTTACCTGCTCCTGCGTTTATGAATAAATTATACAAACGAAGCCACAAACCTAATCAAGTGTACCTGACCAGTACGTTCTGCGAAAACATGTGCATATATGTTTTATGTACAAAGAAATCGTTACAGTCTTGGCCCAAATGCAATGAATGAATTTTATGTTGAACCAATATGATAAAAATAGAGCATCAAATAACCTATTTATGAGCATTATAAATCCAGACACGCTGCAGAAGGGGCACAGTTCCGTCACCGTAGAAAATACCTTATTTAATGTTTAATTAGGAAGTTTTTTGAACATGTAGACAATTTTTAGCTCACAAGTCATGTCACAAAGTGACAGGGTGAGCTTTTGCAATCAGTCCTGGCCAGCGTCGTGCGTCGTCAAACTTTACCTTGTGGACACACTAGGGGCCACACTTTTAGCTCAATTTTCGCAAAACTGGGTCAGAATGTTAATATCGACAAAATCTGGAACAAGTTTAATATTGGGCCATTTGATGTCAAAAACTAGGTCACCAGGACAAATAAGGGAAAACCTTATGAACACTTTAGAAATCACTGTTTTGATTGGATCTTCATGAAACTTTGTCAGAATGTTATTTCAATGATATGTAGGTCAAGTATGATAATGGTCATTTCTGGTAAAAAACTAGGTCTCTAGGGCAAATTGCGTGAAGACCTTGTGTCACAACCTAGAAGTCATTGTTTTGATTGGATCATCATAAACCTTGTCAGAATGTTTGTCTTTATAATATCATGGACAAGTTTGAACATGGGTCATCTGGTCGCTAGGTCAAATTTTATGAAAATGATGTTAACACTGTAGATTTTCTTGCACGGACGCTTTTTCTACGAATTTTCATCTTTCATTTACTCTTTAATTGTAGATAGTACAAACATGGGACCATTTCATACAAGTAGTGTGGATCAATGGAAATCTGTGGTGAGAACAGATTTGGTATGGTATGGTTACTTTTGTTTTTATTACACTTCTAGAAATGACATTTTTTTAGAAAATTTCCTAGCGTCAAGATTTTTTGACAAATCTAATTTCTTATTTTCTCCTTAAGTGTTGTTGGTACATGAATGCAACTTTACTTACAAGTAGTTGACATGAACAAAAGTTGGTGGCCAGGTTGAATTTGCTATGCTCTGCTTACTTTTGACTTTATTGAAATTCTAGAAATAGCCATTTATGTGAAAAGTCTCGGAGAGTTGCTGAAAGTGTTTGATTTCAATATCTCTACCATTATTTGGTCTGCATCATTGAAAATGCACATGCTAGTAAAAGAGATCAACGGAAATCATGGCAACAAAGTGCTTGGCTATGCTACATTTATTTTGGAGATTATTAACATTTTAGAAATGGCAGTTGGAGAGAAAATTTTCCTGCACGGATGCTTTTTCGACAAATTTTCATCTTTCATTTACTCTTTAATTGTAGATAGTACAAACATGGGACCATTTCATACAAGTAGTGTGGATCAATGGAAATCTGTGGTGAGAACAGATTTGGTATGGTATGGTTACTTTTGTTTTTATTACACTTCTAGAAATGACATTTTTTTAGAAAATTTCCTAGCGTCAAGATTTTTTGACAAATCTAATTTCTTATTTTCTCCTTAAGCGTTGTTGGTACATGAATGCAACTTTACTTACAAGTAGTTGGCATGAACAAAAGTTGGTGGCCAGGTTGAATTTGCTATGCTCTGCTTACTTTTGACTTTATTGAAATTCTAGAAATAGCCATTTGTGTGAAAAGTCTCGGAGAGTTGCTGAAAGTGTTTGATTATCCATATCTCTACCATTATTTGGTCTGCAGCATTGAAAATGCACATGCTAGTAATAGAGATCAATGGAAATCACGGCAACAAAGTGCTTGACTATGCTACATTTATTTTGGAGATTATTAACATTTTAGAAATGGCAGTTGGAGAGAAAATTTTCTTGCACGGATGCTTTTTCGACAAATTTTCATCTTTCATTTACTCTTTAATTGTAGATAGTACAAACATGGGACCATTTCATACAAGTAGTGTGGATCAATGGAAATCTGTGGTGAGAACAGATTTGGTATGGTATGGTTCCTTTTGTCTTTATTTCACTTCTAGAAATGACATTTTTTTAGAAAATTTCCTAGCGTCAAGATTTTTTGACAAATCTAATTTCTTATTTTCTCCTTAAGCGTTGTTGGTACATGAATGCAACTTTACTTACAAGTAGTTGGCATGAACAAAAGTTGGTGGCCTGGTTGAATTTGCTATGCTCTGCTTACTTTTGACTTTATTGAAATTCTAGAAATAGCCATTTGTGTGAAAAGTCTCGGAGAGTTGCTGAACGTGTTTGATTTTCAATATCTCTACCATTATTTGGTCTGCAGCATTGAAAATGCACATGCTAGTAATAGAGATCAATGGAAATCATGGCAACAAAGTGCTTGGCTATGCTACATTTATTTTGGAGATTATTAACATTTTAGAAATGGCAGTTGGAGAGAAAATTTTCTTGCACGGATGCTTTTTCGACAAATTTTCATCTTTCATTTACTCTTTAATTGTAGATAGTACAAACATGGGACCATTTCATACAAGTAGTGTGGATCAATGGAAATCTGTGATGAGAACAGATTTGGTATGGTATGGTTACTTTTGTTTTTATTACACTTCTAGAAATGACATTTTTTTAGAAAATTTCCTAGCGTCAAGATTTTTTGACAAATCTAATTTCTTATTTTCTCCTTAAGCGTTGTTGGTACATGAATGCAACTTTACTTACAAGTAGTTGGCATGAACAAAAGTTGGGTGGCCAGGTTGAATTTGCTATGCTCTGCTTACTTTTGACTTTATTGAAATTCTAGAAATAGCCATTTATGTGAAAAGTCTCGGAGAGTTGCTGAACGCGTTTGATTTTCAATATCTCTACCATTATTTGGTCTGCATCATTGAAAATGCACATGCTAGTAATAGAGATCAATGGAAATCATGGCAACAAAGTGCTTGGCTATGCTACATTTATTTTGGAGTTTATTAACATTTTAGAAATGGCAGTTGGAGAGAAAATTTTCTTGCACGCATGCTTTTTCGACAAATTTTCATCTTTCATTTACTCTTTAATTGTAGATAGTACAAACATGGGACCATTTCATACAAGTAGTGTGGATCAATGGAAATCTGTGGTGAGAACAGATTTGGTATGGTATGGTTACTTTTGTTTTTATTACACTTCTAGAAATGACATTTTTTTAGAAAATTTCCTAGCGTCAAGATTTTTTAACAAATCTAATTTCTTATTTTCTCCTTAAGCTTTGTTGGTATATGAATGCAACTTTACTTACAAGTAGTTGGCATGAACAAAAGTTGGTGGCCAGGTTGAATTTGCTATGCTCTGCTTACTTTTGACTTTATTGAAATTCTAGAAATAGCCATTTATGTGAAAAGTCTCGGAGAGTTGCTGAACGTGTTTGATTTTCAATATCTCTACCATTATTTGGTCTGCATCATTGAAAATGCACATGCTAGTAAAAGAGATCAATGGAAATCATGGCAAGAAAGG
Organism: Lutraria lutraria; assembly: GCA_964023205.1. Classification (NCBI taxonomy): domain Eukaryota; kingdom Metazoa; phylum Mollusca; class Bivalvia; order Venerida; family Mactridae; genus Lutraria; species Lutraria lutraria. The sequence continues at coordinate 12,397,384 of OZ026845.1, forward strand.
CTTGGCTATGCTACATTTATTTTGGAGATTATTAACATTTTAGAAATGGCAGTTGGAGAGAAAATTTTCTTGCACGGATGCTTTTTCGACAAATTTTCATCTTTCATTTACTCTTTAATTGTAGATAGTACAAACATGGGACCATTTCATACAAGTAGTGTGGATCAATGGAAATCTGTGGTGAGAACAGATTTGGTATGGTATGGTTACTTTTGTTTTTATTACACTTCTAGAAATGACATTTTTTTAGAAAATTTCCTAGCGTCAAGATTTTTTGACAAATCTAATTTCTTATTTTCTCCTTAAGTGTTGTTGGTACATGAATGCAACTTTACTTACAAGTAGTTGGCATGAACAAAAGTTGGTGGCCAGGTTGAATTTGCTATGCTCTGCTTACTTTTGACTTTATTGAAATTCTAGAAATAGCCATTTATGTGAAAAGTCTCGGAGAGTTGCTGAACGCGTTTGATTTTCAATATCTCTACCATTATTTGGTCTGCATCATTGAAAATGCACATGCTAGTAATAGAGACCAATGGAAATCACGGCAACAAAGTGCTTGGCTATGCTACATTTATTTTGGAGATTATTAACATTTTAGAAATGGCAGTTGGAGAGAAAATTTTCTTGCACAGACGCTTTTTTCGACAAATTTTCATCTTTCATTTACTCTTTAATTGTAGATAGTACAAACATGGGACCATTTCATACAAGTAGTGTGGATCAATGGAAATCTGTGGTGAGAACAGATTTGGTATGGTATGGTTACTTTTGTTTTTATTACACTTCTAGAAATGACATTTTTTTAGAAAATTTCCTAGCGTCAAGATTTTTTAACAAATCTAATTTCTTATTTTCTCCTTAAGCTTTGTTGGTATATGAATGCAACTTTACTTACAAGTAGTTGGCATGAACAAAAGTTGGTGGCCAGGTTGAATTTGCTATGCTCTGCTTACTTTTGACTTTATTGAAATTCTAGAAATAGCCATTTATGTGAAAAGTCTCGGAGAGTTGCTGAACGTGTTTGATTTTCAATATCTCTACCATTATTTGGTCTGCATCATTGAAAATGCACATGCTAGTAAAAGAGATCAATGGAAATCATGGCAAGAAAGGCTTGGCTATGCTACATTTATTTTGGAGATTATTAACATTTTAGAAATGGCAGTTGGAGAGAAAATTTTCTTGCACGGATGCTTTTTCGACAAATTTTCATCTTTCATTTACTCTTTAATTGTAGATAGTACAAACATGGGACCATTTCATACAAGTAGTGTGGATCAATGGAAATCTGTGGTGAGAACAGATTTGGTATGGTATGGTTACTTTTGTTTTTATTACACTTCTAGAAATGACATTTTTTTAGAAAATTTCCTAGCGTCAAGATTTTTTGACAAATCTAATTTCTTATTTTCTCCTTAAGTGTTGTTGGTACATGAATGCAACTTTACTTACAAGTAGTTGGCATGAACAAAAGTTGGTGGCCAGGTTGAATTTGCTATGCTCTGCTTACTTTTGACTTTATTGAAATTCTAGAAATAGCCATTTATGTGAAAAGTCTCGGAGAGTTGCTGAACGCGTTTGATTTTCAATATCTCTACCATTATTTGGTCTGCATCATTGAAAATGCACATGCTAGTAATAGAGACCAATGGAAATCACGGCAACAAAGTGCTTGGCTATGCTACATTTATTTTGGAGATTATTAACATTTTAGAAATGGCAGTTGGAGAGAAAATTTTCTTGCACAGACGCTTTTTTCGACAAATTTTCATCTTTCATTTACTCTTTAATTGTAGATAGTACAAACATGGGACCATTTCATACAAGTAGTGTGGATCAATGGAAATCTGTGGTGAGAACAGATTTGGTATGGTATGGTTACTTTTGTTTTTATTACACTTCTAGAAATGACATTTTTTTAGAAAAATTCCTAGCGTCAAGATTTTTTAACAAATCTAATTTCTTATTTTCTCCTTAAGCGTTGTTGGTACATGAATGCAACTTTACTTACAAGTAGTGTGCATGAACAAAAATTGGTGGCTAGGTTGAATTTGCTATGCTCTGCTTACTTTTGACTTTATTGAAATTCTAGAAATAGCCATTTATGTGAAAAGTCTCGGAGAGTTGCTGAACGCGTTTGATTTTCAATATCTCTACCATTATTTGGTCTGCATCATTGAAAATGCACATGCTAGTAATAGAGACCAATGGAAATCACGGCAACAAAGTGCTTGGCTATGCTACATTTTTTTGGAGATTATTAACATTTTAGAAATGGCAGTTGGAGAGAAAATTTTCTTGCACGGATGCTTTTTCAACAAATTTTCATCTTTCATTTACTCTTTAATTGTAGATAGTACAAACATGGGACCATTTCATACAAGTAGTGTGGATCAATGGAAATCTGTGGTGAGAACAGATTTGGTATGGTATGGTTACTTTTGTTTTTATTACACTTCTAGAAATGACATTTTTTTAGAAAATTTCCTAGCGTCAAGATTTTTTGACAAATCTAATTTCTTATTTTCTCCTTAAGCGTTGTTGGTACATGAATGCAACTTTACTTACAAGTAGTTGGCATGAACAAAGTTGGTGGCCAGGTTGAATTTGCTATGCTCTGCTTACTTTTGACTTTATTGAAATTCTAGAAATAGCCATTTATGTGAAAAGTCTCGGAGAGTTGCTAAAGGCGTTTGATTTTCAATATCTCTACCATTATTTGGTCTGCATCATTGAAAATGCACATGCTAGTAATAGAGATCAATGGAAATCATGGCAACAAAGTGCTTGGCTATGCTACATTTATTTTGGAGATTATTAACAGTTTAGAAATGGCAGTTGGAGAGAAAATTTTCTTGCACGGATGCTTTTTCGACAAATTTTCATCTTTCATTTACTCTTTAATTGTAGATAGTACAAACATGGGACCATTTCATACAAGTAGTGTGGATCAATGGAAATCTGTGGTGAGAACAGATTTGGTATGGTATGGTTACTTTTGTTTTTATTACACTTCTAGAAATGACATTTTTTTAGAAAATTTCCTAGCGTCAAGATTTTTTAACAAATCTAATTTCTTATTTTCTCCTTAAGCGTTGTTGGTACATGAATGCAACTTTACTTACAAGTAGTTGGCATGAACAAAAGTTGGTGGCCAGGTTGAATTTGCTATGCTCTGCTTACTTTTGACTTTATTGAAATTCTAGAAATAGCCATTTATGTGAAAAGTCTCGGAGAGTTGCTGAACGCGTTTGATTTTCAATATCTCTACCATTATTTGGTCTGCATCATTGAAAATGCACATGCTAGTAAAAGAGACCAATGGAAATCACGGCAACAAAGTGCTTGGCTATGCTACATTTATTTTGGAGATTATTAACATTTTAGAAATGGCAGTTGGAGAGAAAATTTTCTTGCACGGACGCTTTTTTCGACAAATTTTTATCTTTCATTTACTCTTTAATTGTAGATAGTACAAACATGGGACCATTTCATACAAGTAGTGTGGATCAATGGAAATCTGTGGTGAGAACAGATTTGGTATGGTATGGTTACTTTTGTTTTTATTACACTTCTAGAAATGACATTCTTTTAGAAAATGTCCTTGCGTCAAGATTTTTTGACAAATCTAATTTCTTATTTTCTCCTTAAGCTTTGTTGGTACATGAATGCAACTTTACTTACAAGTAGTTGGCATGAACAAAAGTTCGTGGCCAGGTTGAATTTGCTATGCTCTGCTTACTTTTGACTTTATTGAAATTCTAGAAATAGCCATTTATGTGAAAAGTCTCGGAGAGTTGCTGAACGCGTTTGATTTTCAATATCTCTACCATTATTTGGTCTGCATCATTGAAAATGCACATGCTAGTAAAAGAGACCAATGAAAATCACGGCAACAAAGTGCTTGGCTATGCTACATTTATTTTGGAGATTATTAACATTCTAGAAATGGCAGTTGGAGAGAAAATTTTCTTGCACGGATGCTTTTTCGACAAATTTTCATCTTTCATTTACTCTTTAATTGTAGATAGTACAAACATGGGACCATTTCATACAAGTAGTGTGGATCAATGGAAATCTGTGGTGAGAACAGATTTGGTATGGTATGGTTACTTTTGTTTTTATTACACTTCTAGAAATGACATTTTTTTAGAAAATTTCCTAGCAACAAGATTTTTTGACAAATCTAATTTCTTATTTTCTCCTTAAGTGTTGTTGGTACATGAATGCAACTTTACTTACAAGTAGTTGGCATGAACAAAAGTTGGGTGTCCAGGTTGAATTTGCTATGCTCTGCTTACTTTTGACTTTATTGAAATTCTAGAAATAGCCATTTATGTGAAAAGTCTCGGAGAGTTGCTGAACGCGTTTGATTTTCAATATCTCTACCATTATTTGGTCTGCATCATTGAAAATGCACATGCTAGTAATAGAGATCAATGGAAATCATGGCAACAAAGTGCTTGGCTATGCTACATTTATTTTGGAGATTATTAACATTTTAGAAATGGCAGTTGGAGAGAAAATTTTCTTGCACGGATGCTTTTTCGACAAATTTTCATCTTTCATTTACTCTTTAATTGTAGATAGTACAAACATGGGACCATTTCATACAAGTAGTGTGGATCAATGGAAATCTGTGGTGAGAACAGATTTGGTATGGTATGGTTACTTTTGTTTTTATTACACTTCTAGAAATGACATTTTTTTAGAAAATTTCCTTGCGTCAAGATTTTTTAACAAATCTAATTTCTTATTTTCTCCTTAAGCGTTGTTGGTACATGAATGCAACTTTACTTACAAGTAGTTGGCATGAACAAAAGTTGGTGGCCAGGTTGAATTTGCTATGCTCTGCTTACTTTTGACTTTATTGAAATTCTAGAAATAGCCATTTATGTGAAAAGTCTCGGAGAGTTGCTGAACGCGTTTGATTTTCAATATCTCTACCATTATTTGGTCTGCATCATTGAAAATGCACATGCTAGTAATAGAGACCAATGGAAATCACGGCAACAAAGTGCTTGGCTATGCTACATTTATTTTGGAGATTATTAACATTTTAGAAATGGCAGTTGGAGAGAAAATTTTCTTGCACGGATGCTTTTTCGACAAATTTTCATCTTTCATTTACTCTTTAATTGTAGATAGTACAAACATGGGACCATTTCATACAAGTAGTGTGGATCAATGGAAATCTGTGGTGAGAACAGATTTGGTATGGTATGGTTACTTTTGTTTTTATTACACTTCTAGAAATGACATTTTTTTAGAAAATTTCCTTGCGTCAAGATTTTTTGACAAATCTAATTTCTTATTTTCTCCTTAAGCGTTGTTGGTACATGAATGCAACTTTACTTACAAGTAGTTGGCATGAACAAAAGTTGGTGGCCAGGTTGAATTTGCTATGCTCTGCTTACTTTTGACTTTATTGAAATTCTAGAAATAACCATTTATGTGAAAAGTCTCGGAGAGTTGCTGAACGCGTTTGATTTTCAATATCTCTACCATTATTTGGTCTGCATCATTGAAAATGCACATGCTAGTAATAGAGACCAATGGAAATCACGGCAACAAAGTGCTTGGCTATGCTACATTTATTTTGGAGATTATTAACATTTTAGAAATGGCAGTTGGAGAGAAAATTTTCTTGCACGGACGCTTTTTTCAGCAAATTTTTATCTTTCATTTACTCTTTAATTGTAGATAGTACAAACATGGGACCATTTCATACAAGTAGTGTGGATCAATGGAAATCTGTGGTGAGAACAGATTTGGTATGGTATGGTTACTTTTGTTTTTATTACACTTCTAGAAATGACATTCTTTTAGAAAATGTCCTTGCGTCAAGATTTTTTGACAAATCTAATTTCTTATTTTCTCCTTAAGCTTTGTTGGTATATGAATGCAACTTTACTTACAAGTAGTTGGCATGAACAAATGTTCGTGGCCAGGTTGAATTTGCTATGCTCTGCTTACTTTTGACTTTATTGAAATTCTAGAAATAGCCATTTATGTGAAAAGTCTCGGAGAGTTGCTGAACGCGTTTGATTTTCAATATCTCTACCATTATTTGGTCTGCATCATTGAAAATGCACATGCTAGTAAAAGAAACCAATGGAAATCACGGCAACAAAGTGCTTGACTATGCTACATTTATTTTGGAGATTATTAACATTCTAGAATTGGCAGTTGGAGAGAAAACTTTCTTGCACGGATGCTTTTTCGACAAATTTTCATCTTTCATTTACTCTTTAATTGTAGATAGTACAAACATGGGACCATTTCATACAAGTAGTGTGGATCAATGGAAATCTGTGGTGAGAACAGATTTGGTATGGTATGGTTACTTTTGTTTTTATTACACTTCTAGAAATGACATTTTTTTAGAAAATTTCCTAGCAACAAGATTTTTTGACAAATCTAATTTCTTATTTTCTCCTTAAGTGTTGTTGGTACATGAATGCAACTTTACTTACAAGTAGTTGGCATGAACAAAAGTTGGGTGTCCAGGTTGAATTTGCTATGCTCTGCTTACTTTTGACTTTATTGAAATTCTAGAAATAGCCATTTATGTGAAAAGTCTCGGAGAGTTGCTGAACGCGTTTGATTTTCAATATCTCTACCATTATTTGGTCTGCATCATTGAAAATGCACATGCTAGTAATAGAGATCAATGGAAATCATGGCAACAAAGTGCTTGGCTATGCTACATTTATTTTGGAGATTATTAACAGTTTAGAAATGGCAGTTGGAGAGAAAATTTTCTTGCACGGATGCTTTTTCGACAAATTTTCATCTTTCATTTACTCTTTAATTGTAGATAGTACAAACATGGGACCATTTCATACAAGTAGTGTGGATCAATGGAAATCTGTGGTGAGAACAGATTTGGTATGGTATGGTTACTTTTGTTTTTATTACACTTCTAGAAATGACATTTTTTTAGAAAATTTCCTAGCGTCAAGATTTTTTAACAAATCTAATTTCTTATTTTCTCCTTAAGCGTTGTTGGTACATGAATGCAACTTTACTTACAAGTAGTTGGCATGAACAAAAGTTGGTGGCCAGGTTGAATTTGCTATGCTCTGCTTACTTTTGACTTTATTGAAATTCTAGAAATAGCCATTTATGTGAAAAGTCTCGGAGAGTTGCTGAACGCGTTTGATTTTCAATATCTCTACCATTATTTGGTCTGCATCATTGAAAATGCACATGCTAGTAAAAGAGACCAATGGAAATCACGGCAACAAAGTGCTTGGCTATGCTACATTTATTTTGGAGATTATTAACATTTTAGAAATGGCAGTTGGAGAGAAAATTTTCTTGCACGGACGCTTTTTTCGACAAATTTTTATCTTTCATTTACTCTTTAATTGTAGATAGTACAAACATGGGACCATTTCATACAAGTAGTGTGGATCAATGGAAATCTGTGGTGAGAACAGATTTGGTATGGTATGGTTACTTTTGTTTTTATTACACTTCTAGAAATGACATTCTTTTAGAAAATGTCCTTGCGTCAAGATTTTTTGACAAATCTAATTTCTTATTTTCTCCTTAAGCTTTGTTGGTACATGAATGCAACTTTACTTACAAGTAGTTGGCATGAACAAAAGTTGGTGGCCAGGTTGAATTTGCTATGCTCTGCTTACTTTTGACTTTATTGAAATTCTAGAAATAGCCATTTATGTGAAAAGTCTCGGAGAGTTGCTGAACGCGTTTGATTTTCAATATCTCTACCATTATTTGGTCTGCATCATTGAAAATGCACATGCTAGTAAAAGAGACCAATGGAAATCACGGCAACAAAGTGCTTGGCTATGCTACATTTATTTTGGAGATTATTAACATTTTAGAAATGGCAGTTGGAGAGAAAATTTTCTTGCACGGACGCTTTTTTCGACAAATTTTTATCTTTCATTTACTCTTTAATTGTAGATAGTACAAACATGGGACCATTTCATACAAGTAGTGTGGATCAATGGAAATCTGTGGTGAGAACAGATTTGGTATGGTATGGTTACTTTTGTTTTTATTACACTTCTAGAAATGACATTCTTTTAGAAAATGTCCTTGCGTCAAGATTTTTTGACAAATCTAATTTCTTATTTTCTCCTTAAGCTTTGTTGGTACATGAATGCAACTTTACTTACAAGTAGTTGGCATGAACAAAAGTTCGTGGCCAGGTTGAATTTGCTATGCTCTGCTTACTTTTGACTTTATTGAAATTCTAGAAATAGCCATTTATGTGAAAAGTCTCGGAGAGTTGCTGAACGCGTTTGATTTTCAATATCTCTACCATTATTTGGTCTGCATCATTGAAAATGCACATGCTAGTAAAAGAGACCAATGGAAATCACGGCAACAAAGTGCTTGGCTATGCTACATTTATTTTGGAGATTATTAACATTCTAGAAATGGCAGTTGGAGAGAAAATTTTCTTGCACGGATGCTTTTTCGACAAATTTTTATCTTTCATTTACTCTTTAATTGTAGATAGTACAAACATGGGACCATTTCATACAAGTAGTGTGGATCAATGGAAATCTGTGGTGAGAACAGATTTGGTATGGTATGGTTACTTTTGTTTTTATTACACTTCTAGAAATGACATTTTTTTAGAAAATTTCCTAGCGTCAAGATTTTTTAACAAATCTAATTTCTTATTTTCTCCTTAAGCGTTGTTGGTACATGAATGCAACTTTACTTACAAGTAGTTGGCATGAACAAAAGTTGGTGGCCAGGTTGAATTTGCTATGCTCTGCTTACTTTTGACTTTATTGAAATTCTAGAAATAGCCATTTATGTGAAAAGTCTCGGAGAGTTGCTGAACGCGTTTGATTTTCAATATCTCTACCATTATTTGGTCTGCATCATTGAAAATGCACATGCTAGTAATAGAGACCAATGGAAATCATGGCAACAAAGTGCTTGGCTATGCTACATTTATTTTGGAGATTATTAACATTTTAGAAATGGCAGTTGGAGAGAAAATTTTCTTGCACGGATGCTTTTTCGACAAATTTTCATCTTTCATTTACTCTTTAATTGTAGATAGTACAAACATGGGACCATTTCATACAAGTAGTGTGGATCAATGGAAATCTGTGGTGAGAACAGATTTGGTATGGTATGGTTACTTTTGTTTTTATTACACTTCTAGAAATGACATTTTTTTAGAAAATTTCCTTGCGTCAAGATTTTTTGACAAATCTAATTTCTTATTTTCTCCTTAAGCGTTGTTGGTACATGAATGCAACTTTACTTACAAGTAGTTGGCATGAACAAAAGTTGGTGGCCAGGTTGAATTTGCTATGCTCTGCTTACTTTTGACTTTATTGAAATTCTAGAAATAACCATTTATGTGAAAAGTCTCGGAGAGTTGCTAAAGGCGTTTGATTTTCAATATCTCTACCATTATTTGGTCTGCATCATTGAAAATGCACATGCTAGTAATAGAGATCAATGGAAATCATGGCAACAAAGTGCTTGGCTATGCTACATTTATTTTGGAGATTATTAACATTTTAGAAATGGCAGTTGGAGAGAAAATTTTCTTGCACGGATGCTTTTTCGACAAATTTTCATCTTTCATTTACTCTTTAATTGTAGATAGTACAAACATGGGACCATTTCATACAAGTAGTGTGGATCAATGGAAATCTGTGGTGAGAACAGATTTGGTATGGTATGGTTACTTTTGTTTTATTACACTTCTAGAAATGACATTTTTTAGAAAATTTCTTAGCGTCGAGATTTTTTGACAAATCTAATTTCTTATTTTCTCCTTAAGCGTTGTTGGTACATGAATGCAACTTTACTTACAAGTAGTTGGCATGAACAAAAGTTGGTGGCCAGGTTGAATTTGCTATGCTCTGCTTACTTTTGACTTTATTGAAATTCTAGAAATAGCCATTTAATGTGAAAAGTCTCGGAGAGTTGCTGAACGCGTTTGATTTTCAATATCTCTACCATTATTTGGTCTGCATCATTGAAAATGCACATGCTAGTAATAGAGACCAATGGAAATCACGGCAACAAAGTGCTTGGCTATGCTACATTTATTTTGGAGATTATTAACATTTTAGAAATGGCAGTTGGAGAGAAAATTTTCTTGCACGGACGCTTTTTTCGACAAATTTTCATCTTTCATTTACTCTTTAATTGTAGATAGTACAAACATGGGACCATTTCATACAAGTAGTGTGGATCAATGGAAATCTGTGGTGAGAACAGATTTGGTATGGTATGGTTACTTTTGTTTTTATTACACTTCTAGAAATGACATTCTTTTAGAAAATGTCCTTGCGTCAAGATTTTTTGACAAATCTAATTTCTTATTTTCTCCTTAAGCTTTGTTGGTACATGAATGCAACTTTACTTACAAGTAGTTGGCATGAACAAAAGTTCGTGGCCAGGTTGAATTTGCTATGCTCTGCTTACTTTTGACTTTATTGAAATTCTAGAAATAGCCATTTATGTGAAAAGTCTCGGAGAGTTGCTGAACGCGTTTGATTTTCAATATCTCTACCATTATTTGGTCTGCATCATTGAAAATGCACATGCTAGTAAAAGAGACCAATGGAAATCACGGCAACAAAGTGCTTGGCTATGCTACATTTATTTTGGAGATTATTAACATTCTAGAAATGGCAGTTGGAGAGAAAATTTTCTTGCACGGATGCTTTTTCGACAAATTTTCATCTTTCATTTACTCTTTAATTGTAGATAGTACAAACATGGGACCATTTCATACAAGTAGTGTGTGGATCAATGGAAATCTGTGGTGAGAACAGATTTGGTATGGTATGGTTACTTTTGTTTTATTACACTTCTAGAAATGATATTTTTTTAGAAAATTTCCTAGCGTCGAGATTTTTTGACAAATCTAATTTCTTATTTTCTCCTTAAGCGTTGTTGGTACATGAATGCAACTTTACTTACAAGTAGTTGGCATGAACAAAAGTTGGTGGCCAGGTTGAATTTGCTATGCTCTGCTTACTTTTGACTTTATTGAAATTCTAGAAATAGCCATTTATGTGAAAAGTCTCGGAGAGTTGCTGAACGCGTTTGATTTTCAATATCTCTACCATTATTTGGTCTGCATCATTGAAAATGCACATGCTAGTAATAGAGACCAATGGAAATCACGGCAACAAAGTGCTTGGCTATGCTACATTTATTTTGGAGATTATTAACATTTTAGAAATGGCAGTTGGAGAGAAAATTTTCTTGCACGGACGCTTTTTTCGACAAATTTTTATCTTTCATTTACTCTTTAATTGTAGATAGTACAAACATGGGACCATTTCATACAAGTAGTGTGGATCAATGGAAATCTGTGGTGAGAACAGATTTGGTATGGTATGGTTACTTTTGTTTTTATTACACTTCTAGAAATGACATTCTTTTAGAAAATGTCCTTGCGTCAAGATTTTTTGACAAATCTAATTTCTTATTTTCTCCTTAAGCTTTGTTGGTATATGAATGCAACTTTACTTACAAGTAGTTGGCATGAACAAAAGTTCGTGGCCAGGTTGAATTTGCTATGCTCTGCTTACTTTTGACTTTATTGAAATTCTAGAAATAGCCATTTATGTGAAAAGTCTCGGAGAGTTGCTGAACGCGTTTGATTTTCAATATCTCTACCATTATTTGGTCTGCATCATTGAAAATGCACATGCTAGTAAAAGAAACCAATGGAAATCACGGCAACAAAGTGCTTGACTATGCTACATTTATTTTGGAGATTATTAACATTCTAGAATTGGCAGTTGGAGAGAAAACTTTCTTGCACGGATGCTTTTTCGACAAATTTTCATCTTTCATTTACTCTTTAATTGTAGATAGTACAAACATGGGACCATTTCATACAAGTAGTGTGGATCAATGGAAATCTGTGGTGAGAACAGATTTGGTATGGTATGGTTACTTTTGTTTTTATTACACTTCTAGAAATGACATTTTTTTAGAAAATTTCCTAGCAACAAGATTTTTTGACAAATCTAATTTCTTATTTTCTCCTTAAGTGTTGTTGGTACATGAATGCAACTTTACTTACAAGTAGTTGGCATGAACAAAAGTTGGGTGTCCAGGTTGAATTTGCTATGCTCTGCTTACTTTTGACTTTATTGAAATTCTAGAAATAGCCATTTATGTGAAAAGTCTCGGAGAGTTGCTGAACGCGTTTGATTTTCAATATCTCTACCATTATTTGGTCTGCATCATTGAAAATGCACATGCTAGTAATAGAGATCAATGGAAATCATGGCAACAAAGTGCTTGGCTATGCTACATTTATTTTGGAGATTATTAACAGTTTAGAAATGGCAGTTGGAGAGAAAATTTTCTTGCACGGATGCTTTTTCGACAAATTTTCATCTTTCATTTACTCTTTAATTGTAGATAGTACAAACATGGGAACATTTCATACAAGTAGTGTGGATCAATGGAAATCTGTGGTGAGAACAGATTTGGTATGGTATGGTTACTTTTGTTTTTATTACACTTCTAGAAATGACATTTTTTTAGAAAATTTCCTAGCGTCAAGATTTTTTAACAAATCTAATTTCTTATTTTCTCCTTAAGCGTTGTTGGTACATGAATGCAACTTTACTTACAAGTAGTTGGCATGAACAAAAGTTGGTGGCCAGGTTGAATTTGCTATGCTCTGCTTACTTTTGACTTTATTGAAATTCTAGAAATAGCCATTTATGTGAAAAGTCTCGGAGAGTTGCTGAACGCGTTTGATTTTCAATATCTCTACCATTATTTGGTCTGCATCATTGAAAATGCACATGCTAGTAAAAGAGACCAATGGAAATCACGGCAACAAAGTGCTTGGCTATGCTACATTTATTTTGGAGATTATTAACATTTTAGAAATGGCAGTTGGAGAGAAAATTTTCTTGCACGGACGCTTTTTTCGACAAATTTTTATCTTTCATTTACTCTTTAATTGTAGATAGTACAAACATGGGACCATTTCATACAAGTAGTGTGGATCAATGGAAATCTGTGGTGAGAACAGATTTGGTATGGTATGGTTACTTTTGTTTTTATTACACTTCTAGAAATGACATTCTTTTAGAAAATGTCCTTGCGTCAAGATTTTTTGACAAATCTAATTTCTTATTTTCTCCTTAAGCTTTGTTGGTACATGAATGCAACTTTACTTACAAGTAGTTGGCATGAACAAAAGTTGGTGGCCAGGTTGAATTTGCTATGCTCTGCTTACTTTTGACTTTATTGAAATTCTAGAAATAGCCATTTATGTGAAAAGTCTCGGAGAGTTGCTGAACGCGTTTGATTTTCAATATCTCTACCATTATTTGGTCTGCATCATTGAAAATGCACATGCTAGTAAAAGAGACCAATGGAAATCACGGCAACAAAGTGCTTGGCTATGCTACATTTATTTTGGAGATTATTAACATTTTAGAAATGGCAGTTGGAGAGAAAATTTTCTTGCACGGACGCTTTTTTCGACAAATTTTTATCTTTCATTTACTCTTTAATTGTAGATAGTACAAACATGGGACCATTTCATACAAGTAGTGTGGATCAATGGAAATCTGTGGTGAGAACAGATTTGGTATGGTATGGTTACTTTTGTTTTTATTACACTTCTAGAAATGACATTCTTTTAGAAAATGTCCTTGCGTCAAGATTTTTTGACAAATCTAATTTCTTATTTTCTCCTTAAGCTTTGTTGGTACATGAATGCAACTTTACTTACAAGTAGTTGGCATGAACAAAAGTTCGTGGCCAGGTTGAATTTGCTATGCTCTGCTTACTTTTGACTTTATTGAAATTCTAGAAATAGCCATTTATGTGAAAAGTCTCGGAGAGTTGCTGAACGCGTTTGATTTTCAATATCTCTACCATTATTTGGTCTGCATCATTGAAAATGCACATGCTAGTAATAGAGACCAATGGAAATCATGGCAACAAAGTGCTTGGCTATGCTACATTTATTTTGGAGATTATTAACATTTTAGAAATGGCAGTTGGAGAGAAAATTTTCTTGCACGGATGCTTTTTCGACAAATTTTCATCTTTCATTTACTCTTTAATTGTAGATAGTACAAACATGGGACCATTTCATACAAGTAGTGTGGATCAATGGAAATCTGTGGTGAGAACAGATTTGGTATGGTATGGTTACTTTTGTTTTTATTACACTTCTAGAAATGACATTTTTTTAGAAAATTTCCTTGCGTCAAGATTTTTTGACAAATCTAATTTCTTATTTTCTCCTTAAGCGTTGTTGGTACATGAATGCAACTTTACTTACAAGTAGTTGGCATGAACAAAAGTTGGTGGCCAGGTTGAATTTGCTATGCTCTGCTTACTTTTGACTTTATTGAAATTCTAGAAATAACCATTTATGTGAAAAGTCTCGGAGAGTTGCTAAAGGCGTTTGATTTTCAATATCTCTACCATTATTTGGTCTGCATCATTGAAAATGCACATGCTAGTAATAGAGATCAATGGAAATCATGGCAACAAAGTGCTTGGCTATGCTACATTTATTTTGGAGATTATTAACATTTTAGAAATGGCAGTTGGAGAGAAAATTTTCTTGCACGGATGCTTTTTCGACAAATTTTCATCTTTCATTTACTCTTTAATTGTAGATAGTACAAACATGGGACCATTTCATACAAGTAGTGTGGATCAATGGAAATCTGTGGTGAGAACAGATTTGGTATGGTATGGTTACTTTTGTTTTATTACACTTCTAGAAATGACATTTTTTAGAAAATTTCTTAGCGTCGAGATTTTTTGACAAATCTAATTTCTTATTTTCTCCTTAAGCGTTGTTGGTACATGAATGCAACTTTACTTACAAGTAGTTGGCATGAACAAAAGTTGGTGGCCAGGTTGAATTTGCTATGCTCTGCTTACTTTTGACTTTATTGAAATTCTAGAAATAGCCATTTAATGTGAAAAGTCTCGGAGAGTTGCTGAACGCGTTTGATTTTCAATATCTCTACCATTATTTGGTCTGCATCATTGAAAATGCACATGCTAGTAATAGAGACCAATGGAAATCACGGCAACAAAGTGCTTGACTATGCTACATTTATTTTGGAGATTATTAACATTTTAGAAATGGCAGTTGGAGAGAAAATTTTCTTGCACGGACGCTTTTTTCGACAAATTTTCATCTTTCATTTACTCTTTAATTGTAGATAGTACAAACATGGGACCATTTCATACAAGTAGTGTGGATCAATGGAAATCTGTGGTGAGAACAGATTTGGTATGGTATGGTTACTTTTGTTTTTATTACACTTCTAGAAATGACATTCTTTTAGAAAATGTCCTTGCGTCAAGATTTTTTGACAAATCTAATTTCTTATTTTCTCCTTAAGCTTTGTTGGTACATGAATGCAACTTTACTTACAAGTAGTTGGCATGAACAAAAGTTCGTGGCCAGGTTGAATTTGCTATGCTCTGCTTACTTTTGACTTTATTGAAATTCTAGAAATAGCCATTTATGTGAAAAGTCTCGGAGAGTTGCTGAACGCGTTTGATTTTCAATATCTCTACCATTATTTGGTCTGCATCATTGAAAATGCACATGCTAGTAAAAGAGACCAATGGAAATCACGGCAACAAAGTGCTTGGCTATGCTACATTTATTTTGGAGATTATTAACATTCTAGAAATGGCAGTTGGAGAGAAAATTTTCTTGCACGGATGCTTTTTCGACAAATTTTCATCTTTCATTTACTCTTTAATTGTAGATAGTACAAACATGGGACCATTTCATACAAGTAGTGTGTGGATCAATGGAAATCTGTGGTGAGAACAGATTTGGTATGGTATGGTTACTTTTGTTTTATTACACTTCTAGAAATGATATTTTTTTAGAAAATTTCCTAGCGTCGAGATTTTTTGACAAATCTAATTTCTTATTTTCTCCTTAAGCGTTGTTGGTACATGAATGCAACTTTACTTACAAGTAGTTGGCATGAACAAAAGTTGGTGGCCAGGTTGAATTTGCTATGCTCTGCTTACTTTTGACTTTATTGAAATTCTAGAAATAGCCATTTATGTGAAAAGTCTCGGAGAGTTGCTGAACGCGTTTGATTTTCAATATCTCTACCATTATTTGGTCTGCATCATTGAAAATGCACATGCTAGTAATAGAGACCAATGGAAATCACGGCAACAAAGTGCTTGGCTATGCTACATTTATTTTGGAGATTATTAACATTTTAGAAATGGCAGTTGGAGAGAAAATTTTCTTGCACGGACGCTTTTTTCGACAAATTTTTATCTTTCATTTACTCTTTAATTGTAGATAGTACAAACATGGGACCATTTCATACAAGTAGTGTGGATCAATGGAAATCTGTGGTGAGAACAGATTTGGTATGGTATGGTTACTTTTGTTTTTATTACACTTCTAGAAATGACATTCTTTTAGAAAATGTCCTTGCGTCAAGATTTTTTGACAAATCTAATTTCTTATTTTCTCCTTAAGCTTTGTTGGTATATGAATGCAACTTTACTTACAAGTAGTTGGCATGAACAAAAGTTCGTGGCCAGGTTGAATTTGCTATGCTCTGCTTACTTTTGACTTTATTGAAATTCTAGAAATAGCCATTTATGTGAAAAGTCTCGGAGAGTTGCTGAACGTGTTTGATTTTCAATATCTCTACCATTATTTGGTCTGCATCATTGAAAATGCACATGCTAGTAAAAGAGATCAATGGAAATCATGGCAAGAAAGGCTTGGCTATGCTACATTTATTTTGGAGATTATTAACATTTTAGAAATGGCAGTTGGAGAGAAAATTTTCTTGCACGGATGCTTTTTCGACAAATTTTCATCTTTCATTTACTCTTTAATTGTAGATAGTACAAACATGGGACCATTTCATACAAGTAGTGTGGATCAATGGAAATCTGTGGTGAGAACAGATTTGGTATGGTATGGTTACTTTTGTTTTTATTACACTTCTAGAAATGACATTTTTTTAGAAAATTTCCTAGCGTCAAGATTTTTTGACAAATCTAATTTCTTATTTTCTCCTTAAGCGTTGTTGGTACATGAATGCAACTTTACTTACAAGTAGTTGGCATGAACAAAAGTTGGTGGCCAGGTTGAATTTGCTATGCTCTGCTTACTTTTGACTTTATTGAAATTCTAGAAATAGCCATTTATGTGAAAAGTCTCGGAGAGTTGCTGAACGCGTTTGATTTTCAATATCTCTACCATTATTTGGTCTGCATCATTGAAAATGCACATGCTAGTAATAGAGACCAATGGAAATCACGGCAACAAAGTGCTTGGCTATGCTACATTTATTTTGGAGATTATTAACATTTTAGAAATGGCAGTTGGAGAGAAAATTTCCTTGCACGGACGCTTTTTTCGACAAATTTTCATCTTTCATTTACTCTTTAATTGTAGATAGTACAAACATGGGACCATTTCATACAAGTAGTGTGGATCAATGGAAATCTGTGGTGAGAACAGATTTGGTATGGTATGGTTACTTTTGTTTTTATTACACTTCTAGAAATGACATTTTTTTAGAAAAATTCCTAGCGTCAAGATTTTTTAACAAATCTAATTTCTTATTTTCTCCTTAAGCGTTGTTGGTACATGAATGCAACTTTACTTACAAGTAGTGTGCATGAACAAAAATTGGTGGCTAGGTTGAATTTGCTATGCTCTGCTTACTTTTGACTTTATTGAAATTCTAGAAATAGCCATTTATGTGAAAAGTCTCGGAGAGTTGCTGAACGCGTTTGATTTTCAATATCTCTACCATTATTTGGTCTGCATCATTGAAAATGCACATGCTAGTAATAGAGACCAATGGAAATCACGGCAACAAAGTGCTTGGCTATGCTACATTTTTTTGGAGATTATTAACATTTTAGAAATGGCAGTTGGAGAGAAAATTTTCTTGCACGGATGCTTTTTCGACAAATTTTCATCTTTCATTTACTCTTTAATTGTAGATAGTACAAACATGGGACCATTTCATACAAGTAGTGTGGATCAATGGAAATCTGTGGTGAGAACAGATTTGGTATGGTATGGTTACTTTTGTTTTTATTACACTTCTAGAAATGACATTTTTTTAGAAAATTTCCTAGCGTCAAGATTTTTTGACAAATCTAATTTCTTATTTTCTCCTTAAGCGTTGTTGGTACATGAATGCAACTTTACTTACAAGTAGTTGGCATGAACAAAGTTGGTGGCCAGGTTGAATTTGCTATGCTCTGCTTACTTTTGACTTTATTGAAATTCTAGAAATAGCCATTTATGTGAAAAGTCTCGGAGAGTTGCTAAAGGCGTTTGATTTTCAATATCTCTGCCATTATTTGGTCTGCATCATTGAAAATGCACATGCTAGTAATAGAGATCAATGGAAATCATGGCAACAAAGTGCTTGGCTATGCTACATTTATTTTGGAGATTATTAACATTTTAGAAATGGCAGTTGGAGAGAAAATTTTCTTGCACGGATGCTTTTTCGACAAATTTTCATCTTTCATTTACTCTTTAATTGTAGATAGTACAAACATGGGACCATTTCATACAAGTAGTGTGGATCAATGGAAATCTGTGGTGAGAACAGATTTGGTATGGTATGGTTACTTTTGTTTTATTACACTTCTAGAAATGACATTTTTTTAGAAAATTTCTTAGCGTCGAGATTTTTTGACAAATCTAATTTCTTATTTTCTCCTTAAGCGTTGTTGGTACATGAATGCAACTTTACTTACAAGTAGTTGGCATGAACAAAAGTTGGTGGCCAGGTTGAATTTGCTATGCTCTGCTTACTTTTGACTTTATTGAAATTATAGAAATAGCCATTTATGTGAAAAGTCTCGGAGAGTTGCTGAACGCGTTTGATTTTCAATATCTCTACCATTATTTGGTCTGCATCATTGAAAATGCACATGCTAGTAATAGAGATCAATGGAAATCATGGCAACAAAGTGCTTGGCTATGCTACATTTATTTTGGAGTTTATTAACATTTTAGAAATGGCAGTTGGAGAGAAAATTTTCTTGTACGCATGCTTTTTCGACAAATTTTCATCTTTCATTTACTCTTTAATTGTAGATAGTACAAACATGGGACCATTTCATACAAGTAGTGTGGATCAATGGAAATCTGTGGTGAGAACAGATTTGGTATGGTATGGTTACTTTTGTTTTTATTACACTTCTAGAAATGACATTTTTTTAGAAAATTTCCTAGCGTCAAGATTTTTTGACAAATCTAATTTCTTATTTTCTCCTTAAGCGTTGTTGGTACATGAATGCAACTTTACTTACAAGTAGTTGGCATGAACAAAAGTTGGTGGCCAGGTTGAATTTGCTATGCTCTGCTTACTTTTGACTTTATTGAAATTCTAGAAATAGCCATTTAATGTGAAAAGTCTCGGAGAGTTGCTGAACGCGTTTGATTTTCAATATCTCTACCATTATTTGGTCTGCATCATTGAAAATGCACATGCTAGTAATAGAGACCAATGGAAATCACGGCAACAAAGTGCTTGACTATGCTACATTTATTTTGGAGATTATTAACATTTTAGAAATGGCAGTTGGAGAGAAAATTTTCTTGCACGGACGCTTTTTTCGACAAATTTTCATCTTTCATTTACTCTTTAATTGTAGATAGTACAAACATGGGACCATTTCATACAAGTAGTGTGGATCAATGGAAATCTGTGGTGAGAACAGATTTGGTATGGTATGGTTACTTTTGTTTTTATTACACTTCTAGAAATGACATTCTTTTAGAAAATGTCCTTGCGTCAAGATTTTTTGACAAATCTAATTTCTTATTTTCTCCTTAAGCTTTGTTGGTACATGAATGCAACTTTACTTACAAGTAGTTGGCATGAACAAAAGTTCGTGGCCAGGTTGAATTTGCTATGCTCTGCTTACTTTTGACTTTATTGAAATTCTAGAAATAGCCATTTATGTGAAAAGTCTCGGAGAGTTGCTGAACGCGTTTGATTTTCAATATCTCTACCATTATTTGGTCTGCATCATTGAAAATGCACATGCTAGTAAAAGAGACCAATGGAAATCACGGCAACAAAGTGCTTGGCTATGCTACATTTATTTTGGAGATTATTAACATTCTAGAAATGGCAGTTGGAGAGAAAATTTTCTTGCACGGATGCTTTTTCGACAAATTTTCATCTTTCATTTACTCTTTAATTGTAGATAGTACAAACATGGGACCATTTCATACAAGTAGTGTGTGGATCAATGGAAATCTGTGGTGAGAACAGATTTGGTATGGTATGGTTACTTTTGTTTTATTACACTTCTAGAAATGATATTTTTTTAGAAAATTTCCTAGCGTCGAGATTTTTTGACAAATCTAATTTCTTATTTTCTCCTTAAGCGTTGTTGGTACATGAATGCAACTTTACTTACAAGTAGTTGGCATGAACAAAAGTTGGTGGCCAGGTTGAATTTGCTATGCTCTGCTTACTTTTGACTTTATTGAAATTCTAGAAATAGCCATTTATGTGAAAAGTCTCGGAGAGTTGCTGAACGCGTTTGATTTTCAATATCTCTACCATTATTTGGTCTGCATCATTGAAAATGCACATGCTAGTAATAGAGACCAATGGAAATCACGGCAACAAAGTGCTTGGCTATGCTACATTTATTTTGGAGATTATTAACATTTTAGAAATGGCAGTTGGAGAGAAAATTTTCTTGCACGGACGCTTTTTTCGACAAATTTTTATCTTTCATTTACTCTTTAATTGTAGATAGTACAAACATGGGACCATTTCATACAAGTAGTGTGGATCAATGGAAATCTGTGGTGAGAACAGATTTGGTATGGTATGGTTACTTTTGTTTTTATTACACTTCTAGAAATGACATTCTTTTAGAAAATGTCCTTGCGTCAAGATTTTTTGACAAATCTAATTTCTTATTTTCTCCTTAAGCTTTGTTGGTATATGAATGCAACTTTACTTACAAGTAGTTGGCATGAACAAAAGTTCGTGGCCAGGTTGAATTTGCTATGCTCTGCTTACTTTTGACTTTATTGAAATTCTAGAAATAGCCATTTATGTGAAAAGTCTCGGAGAGTTGCTGAACGTGTTTGATTTTCAATATCTCTACCATTATTTGGTCTGCATCATTGAAAATGCACATGCTAGTAAAAGAGATCAATGGAAATCATGGCAAGAAAGGCTTGGCTATGCTACATTTATTTTGGAGATTATTAACATTTTAGAAATGGCAGTTGGAGAGAAAATTTTCTTGCACGGATGCTTTTTCGACAAATTTTCATCTTTCATTTACTCTTTAATTGTAGATAGTACAAACATGGGACCATTTCATACAAGTAGTGTGGATCAATGGAAATCTGTGGTGAGAACAGATTTGGTATGGTATGGTTACTTTTGTTTTTATTACACTTCTAGAAATGACATTTTTTTAGAAAATTTCCTAGCGTCAAGATTTTTTGACAAATCTAATTTCTTATTTTCTCCTTAAGCGTTGTTGGTACATGAATGCAACTTTACTTACAAGTAGTTGGCATGAACAAAAGTTGGTGGCCAGGTTGAATTTGCTATGCTCTGCTTACTTTTGACTTTATTGAAATTCTAGAAATAGCCATTTATGTGAAAAGTCTCGGAGAGTTGCTGAACGCGTTTGATTTTCAATATCTCTACCATTATTTGGTCTGCATCATTGAAAATGCACATGCTAGTAATAGAGACCAATGGAAATCACGGCAACAAAGTGCTTGGCTATGCTACATTTATTTTGGAGATTATTAACATTTTAGAAATGGCAGTTGGAGAGAAAATTTCCTTGCACGGACGCTTTTTTCGACAAATTTTCATCTTTCATTTACTCTTTAATTGTAGATAGTACAAACATGGGACCATTTCATACAAGTAGTGTGGATCAATGGAAATCTGTGGTGAGAACAGATTTGGTATGGTATGGTTACTTTTGTTTTTATTACACTTCTAGAAATGACATTTTTTTAGAAAAATTCCTAGCGTCAAGATTTTTTAACAAATCTAATTTCTTATTTTCTCCTTAAGCGTTGTTGGTACATGAATGCAACTTTACTTACAAGTAGTGTGCATGAACAAAAATTGGTGGCTAGGTTGAATTTGCTATGCTCTGCTTACTTTTGACTTTATTGAAATTCTAGAAATAGCCATTTATGTGAAAAGTCTCGGAGAGTTGCTGAACGCGTTTGATTTTCAATATCTCTACCATTATTTGGTCTGCATCATTGAAAATGCACATGCTAGTAATAGAGACCAATGGAAATCACGGCAACAAAGTGCTTGGCTATGCTACATTTTTTTGGAGATTATTAACATTTTAGAAATGGCAGTTGGAGAGAAAATTTTCTTGCACGGATGCTTTTTCGACAAATTTTCATCTTTCATTTACTCTTTAATTGTAGATAGTACAAACATGGGACCATTTCATACAAGTAGTGTGGATCAATGGAAATCTGTGGTGAGAACAGATTTGGTATGGTATGGTTACTTTTGTTTTTATTACACTTCTAGAAATGACATTTTTTTAGAAAATTTCCTAGCGTCAAGATTTTTTGACAAATCTAATTTCTTATTTTCTCCTTAAGCGTTGTTGGTACATGAATGCAACTTTACTTACAAGTAGTTGGCATGAACAAAGTTGGTGGCCAGGTTGAATTTGCTATGCTCTGCTTACTTTTGACTTTATTGAAATTCTAGAAATAGCCATTTATGTGAAAAGTCTCGGAGAGTTGCTAAAGGCGTTTGATTTTCAATATCTCTGCCATTATTTGGTCTGCATCATTGAAAATGCACATGCTAGTAATAGAGATCAATGGAAATCATGGCAACAAAGTGCTTGGCTATGCTACATTTATTTTGGAGATTATTAACATTTTAGAAATGGCAGTTGGAGAGAAAATTTTCTTGCACGGATGCTTTTTCGACAAATTTTCATCTTTCATTTACTCTTTAATTGTAGATAGTACAAACATGGGACCATTTCATACAAGTAGTGTGGATCAATGGAAATCTGTGGTGAGAACAGATTTGGTATGGTATGGTTACTTTTGTTTTATTACACTTCTAGAAATGACATTTTTTTAGAAAATTTCTTAGCGTCGAGATTTTTTGACAAATCTAATTTCTTATTTTCTCCTTAAGCGTTGTTGGTACATGAATGCAACTTTACTTACAAGTAGTTGGCATGAACAAAAGTTGGTGGCCAGGTTGAATTTGCTATGCTCTGCTTACTTTTGACTTTATTGAAATTATAGAAATAGCCATTTATGTGAAAAGTCTCGGAGAGTTGCTGAACGCGTTTGATTTTCAATATCTCTACCATTATTTGGTCTGCATCATTGAAAATGCACATGCTAGTAATAGAGATCAATGGAAATCATGGCAACAAAGTGCTTGGCTATGCTACATTTATTTTGGAGTTTATTAACATTTTAGAAATGGCAGTTGGAGAGAAAATTTTCTTGTACGCATGCTTTTTCGACAAATTTTCATCTTTCATTTACTCTTTAATTGTAGATAGTACAAACATGGGACCATTTCATACAAGTAGTGTGGATCAATGGAAATCTGTGGTGAGAACAGATTTGGTATGGTATGGTTACTTTTGTTTTTATTACACTTCTAGAAATGACATTTTTTTAGAAAATTTCCTAGCGTCAAGATTTTTTAACAAATCTAATTTCTTATTTTCTCCTTAAGCGTTGTTGGTACATGAATGCAACTTTACTTACAAGTAGTTGGCATGAACAAAAGTTGGTGGCCAGGTTGAATTTGCTATGCTCTGCTTACTTTTGACTTTATTGAAATTCTAGAAATAGCCATTTATGTGAAAAGTCTCGGAGAGTTGCTGAACGCGTTTGATTTTCAATATCTCTACCATTATTTGGTCTGCATCATTGAAATGCACATGCTAGTAATAGAGACCAATGGAAATCACGGCAACAAAGTGCTTGGCTATGCTACATTTATTTTGGAGATTATTAACATTTTAGAAATGGCAGTTGGAGAGAAAATTTTCTTGCACGGACGCTTTTTTCGACAAATTTTTATCTTTCATTTACTCTTTAATTGTAGATAGTACAAACATGGGACCATTTCATACAAGTAGTGTGGATCAATGGAAATCTGTGGTGAGAACAGATTTGGTATGGTATGGTTACTTTTGTTTTTATTACACTTCTAGAAATGACATTCTTTTAGAAAATGTCCTTGCGTCAAGATTTTTTGACAAATCTAATTTCTTATTTTCTCCTTAAGCTTTGTTGGTATATGAATGCAACTTTACTTACAAGTAGTTGGCATGAACAAAAGTTCGTGGCCAGGTTGAATTTGCTATGCTCTGCTTACTTTTGACTTTATTGAAATTCTAGAAATAGCCATTTATGTGAAAAGTCTCGGAGAGTTGCTGAACGCGTTTGATTTTCAATATCTCTACCATTATTTGGTCTGCATCATTGAAAATGCACATGCTAGTAAAAGAAACCAATGGAAATCACGGCAACAAAGTGCTTGACTATGCTACATTTATTTTGGAGATTATTAACATTCTAGAATTGGCAGTTGGAGAGAAAACTTTCTTGCACGGATGCTTTTTCGACAAATTTTCATCTTTCATTTACTCTTTAATTGTAGATAGTACAAACATGGGACCATTTCATACAAGTAGTGTGGATCAATGGAAATCTGTGGTGAGAACAGATTTGGTATGGTATGGTTACTTTTGTTTTTATTACACTTCTAGAAATGACATTTTTTTAGAAAATTTCCTAGCAACAAGATTTTTTGACAAATCTAATTTCTTATTTTCTCCTTAAGTGTTGTTGGTACATGAATGCAACTTTACTTACAAGTAGTTGGCATGAACAAAAGTTGGGTGTCCAGGTTGAATTTGCTATGCTCTGCTTACTTTTGACTTTATTGAAATTCTAGAAATAGCCATTTATGTGAAAAGTCTCGGAGAGTTGCTGAACGCGTTTGATTTTCAATATCTCTACCATTATTTGGTCTGCATCATTGAAAATGCACATGCTAGTAATAGAGATCAATGGAAATCATGGCAACAAAGTGCTTGGCTATGCTACATTTATTTTGGAGATTATTAACATTCTAGAATTGGCAGTTTGAGAGAAAACTTTCTTGCACGGATGCTTTTTCGACAAATTTTCATCTTTCATTTACTCTTTAATTGTAGATAGTACAAACATGGGACCATTTCATACAAGTAGTGTGGATCAATGGAAATCTGTGGTGAGAACAGATTTGGTATGGTATGGTTACTTTTGTTTTTATTACACTTCTAGAAATGACATTTTTTTAGAAAAATTCCTAGCGTCAAGATTTTTTAACAAATCTAATTTCTTATTTTCTCCTTAAGCGTTGTTGGTACATGAATGCAACTTTACTTACAAGTAGTGTGCATGAACAAAAATTGGTGGCTAGGTTGAATTTGCTATGCTCTGCTTACTTTTGACTTTATTGAAATTCTAGAAATAGCCATTTATGTGAAAAGTCTCGGAGAGTTGCTGAACGCGTTTGATTTTCAATATCTCTACCATTATTTGGTCTGCATCATTGAAAATGCACATGCTAGTAATAGAGACCAATGGAAATCACGGCAACAAAGTGCTTGGCTATGCTACATTTTTTTGGAGATTATTAACATTTTAGAAATGGCAGTTGGAGAGAAAATTTTCTTGCACGGATGCTTTTTCGACAAATTTTCATCTTTCATTTACTCTTTAATTGTAGATAGTACAAACATGGGACCATTTCATACAAGTAGTGTGGATCAATGGAAATCTGTGGTGAGAACAGATTTGGTATGGTATGGTTACTTTTGTTTTTATTACACTTCTAGAAATGACATTTTTTTAGAAAATTTCCTAGCGTCAAGATTTTTTGACAAATCTAATTTCTTATTTTCTCCTTAAGCGTTGTTGGTACATGAATGCAACTTTACTTACAAGTAGTTGGCATGAACAAAGTTGGTGGCCAGGTTGAATTTGCTATGCTCTGCTTACTTTTGACTTTATTGAAATTCTAGAAATAGCCATTTATGTGAAAAGTCTCGGAGAGTTGCTAAAGGCGTTTGATTTTCAATATCTCTACCATTATTTGGTCTGCATCATTGAAAATGCACATGCTAGTAATAGAGATCAATGGAAATCATGGCAACAAAGTGCTTGGCTATGCTACATTTATTTTGGAGATTATTAACATTTTAGAAATGGCAGTTGGAGAGAAAATTTTCTTGCACGGATGCTTTTTCGACAAATTTTCATCTTTCATTTACTCTTTAATTGTAGATAGTACAAACATGGGACCATTTCATACAAGTAGTGTGGATCAATGGAAATCTGTGGTGAGAACAGATTTGGTATGGTATGGTTACTTTTGTTTTATTACACTTCTAGAAATGACATTTTTTTAGAAAATTTCTTAGCGTCGAGATTTTTTGACAAATCTAATTTCTTATTTTCTCCTTAAGCGTTGTTGGTACATGAATGCAACTTTACTTACAAGTAGTTGGCATGAACAAAAGTTGGTGGCCAGGTTGAATTTGCTATGCTCTGCTTACTTTTGACTTTATTGAAATTATAGAAATAGCCATTTATGTGAAAAGTCTCGGAGAGTTGCTGAACGCGTTTGATTTTCAATATCTCTACCATTATTTGGTCTGCATCATTGAAAATGCACATGCTAGTAATAGAGATCAATGGAAATCATGGCAACAAAGTGCTTGGCTATGCTACATTTATTTTGGAGTTTATTAACATTTTAGAAATGGCAGTTGGAGAGAAAATTTTCTTGTACGCATGCTTTTTCGACAAATTTTCATCTTTCATTTACTCTTTAATTGTAGATAGTACAAACATGGGACCATTTCATACAAGTAGTGTGGATCAATGGAAATCTGTGGTGAGAACAGATTTGGTATGGTATGGTTACTTTTGTTTTTATTACACTTCTAGAAATGACATTTTTTTAGAAAATTTCCTAGCGTCAAGATTTTTTAACAAATCTAATTTCTTATTTTCTCCTTAAGCGTTGTTGGTACATGAATGCAACTTTACTTACAAGTAGTTGGCATGAACAAAAGTTGGTGGCCAGGTTGAATTTGCTATGCTCTGCTTACTTTTGACTTTATTGAAATTCTAGAAATAGCCATTTATGTGAAAAGTCTCGGAGAGTTGCTGAACGCGTTTGATTTTCAATATCTCTACCATTATTTGGTCTGCATCATTGAAATGCACATGCTAGTAATAGAGACCAATGGAAATCACGGCAACAAAGTGCTTGGCTATGCTACATTTATTTTGGAGATTATTAACATTTTAGAAATGGCAGTTGGAGAGAAAATTTTCTTGCACGGACGCTTTTTTCGACAAATTTTTATCTTTCATTTACTCTTTAATTGTAGATAGTACAAACATGGGACCATTTCATACAAGTAGTGTGGATCAATGGAAATCTGTGGTGAGAACAGATTTGGTATGGTATGGTTACTTTTGTTTTTATTACACTTCTAGAAATGACATTCTTTTAGAAAATGTCCTTGCGTCAAGATTTTTTGACAAATCTAATTTCTTATTTTCTCCTTAAGCTTTGTTGGTATATGAATGCAACTTTACTTACAAGTAGTTGGCATGAACAAAAGTTCGTGGCCAGGTTGAATTTGCTATGCTCTGCTTACTTTTGACTTTATTGAAATTCTAGAAATAGCCATTTATGTGAAAAGTCTCGGAGAGTTGCTGAACGCGTTTGATTTTCAATATCTCTACCATTATTTGGTCTGCATCATTGAAAATGCACATGCTAGTAAAAGAAACCAATGGAAATCACGGCAACAAAGTGCTTGACTATGCTACATTTATTTTGGAGATTATTAACATTCTAGAATTGGCAGTTGGAGAGAAAACTTTCTTGCACGGATGCTTTTTCGACAAATTTTCATCTTTCATTTACTCTTTAATTGTAGATAGTACAAACATGGGACCATTTCATACAAGTAGTGTGGATCAATGGAAATCTGTGGTGAGAACAGATTTGGTATGGTATGGTTACTTTTGTTTTTATTACACTTCTAGAAATGACATTTTTTTAGAAAAATTCCTAGCGTCAAGATTTTTTAACAAATCTAATTTCTTATTTTCTCCTTAAGCGTTGTTGGTACATGAATGCAACTTTACTTACAAGTAGTGTGCATGAACAAAAATTGGTGGCTAGGTTGAATTTGCTATGCTCTGCTTACTTTTGACTTTATTGAAATTCTAGAAATAGCCATTTATGTGAAAAGTCTCGGAGAGTTGCTGAACGCGTTTGATTTTCAATATCTCTACCATTATTTGGTCTGCATCATTGAAAATGCACATGCTAGTAATAGAGACCAATGGAAATCACGGCAACAAAGTGCTTGGCTATGCTACATTTTTTTGGAGATTATTAACATTTTAGAAATGGCAGTTGGAGAGAAAATTTTCTTGCACGGATGCTTTTTCGACAAATTTTCATCTTTCATTTACTCTTTAATTGTAGATAGTACAAACATGGGACCATTTCATACAAGTAGTGTGGATCAATGGAAATCTGTGGTGAGAACAGATTTGGTATGGTATGGTTACTTTTGTTTTTATTACACTTCTAGAAATGACATTTTTTTAGAAAATTTCCTAGCGTCAAGATTTTTTGACAAATCTAATTTCTTATTTTCTCCTTAAGCGTTGTTGGTACATGAATGCAACTTTACTTACAAGTAGTTGGCATGAACAAAGTTGGTGGCCAGGTTGAATTTGCTATGCTCTGCTTACTTTTGACTTTATTGAAATTCTAGAAATAGCCATTTATGTGAAAAGTCTCGGAGAGTTGCTAAAGGCGTTTGATTTTCAATATCTCTACCATTATTTGGTCTGCATCATTGAAAATGCACATGCTAGTAATAGAGATCAATGGAAATCATGGCAACAAAGTGCTTGGCTATGCTACATTTATTTTGGAGATTATTAACATTTTAGAAATGGCAGTTGGAGAGAAAATTTTCTTGCACGGATGCTTTTTCGACAAATTTTCATCTTTCATTTACTCTTTAATTGTAGATAGTACAAACATGGGACCATTTCATACAAGTAGTGTGGATCAATGGAAATCTGTGGTGAGAACAGATTTGGTATGGTATGGTTACTTTTGTTTTATTACACTTCTAGAAATGACATTTTTTTAGAAAATTTCTTAGCGTCGAGATTTTTTGACAAATCTAATTTCTTATTTTCTCCTTAAGCGTTGTTGGTACATGAATGCAACTTTACTTACAAGTAGTTGGCATGAACAAAAGTTGGGTGTCCAGGTTGAATTTGCTATGCTCTGCTTACTTTTGACTTTATTGAAATTCTAGAAATAGCCATTTATGTGAAAAGTCTCGGAGAGTTGCTGAACGCGTTTGATTTTCAATATCTCTACCATTATTTGGTCTGCATCATTGAAAATGCACATGCTAGTAATAGAGATCAATGGAAATCATGGCAACAAAGTGCTTGGCTATGCTACATTTATTTTGGAGTTTATTAACATTTTAGAAATGGCAGTTGGAGAGAAAATTTTCTTGTACGCATGCTTTTTCGACAAATTTTCATCTTTCATTTACTCTTTAATTGTAGATAGTACAAACATGGGACCATTTCATACAAGTAGTGTGGATCAATGGAAATCTGTGGTGAGAACAGATTTGGTATGGTATGGTTACTTTTGTTTTTATTACACTTCTAGAAATGACATTTTTTTAGAAAATTTCCTAGCGTCAAGATTTTTTAACAAATCTAATTTCTTATTTTCTCCTTAAGCGTTGTTGGTACATGAATGCAACTTTACTTACAAGTAGTTGGCATGAACAAAAGTTGGTGGCCAGGTTGAATTTGCTATGCTCTGCTTACTTTTGACTTTATTGAAATTCTAGAAATAGCCATTTATGTGAAAAGTCTCGGAGAGTTGCTGAACGCGTTTGATTTTCAATATCTCTACCATTATTTGGTCTGCATCATTGAAATGCACATGCTAGTAATAGAGACCAATGGAAATCACGGCAACAAAGTGCTTGGCTATGCTACATTTATTTTGGAGATTATTAACATTTTAGAAATGGCAGTTGGAGAGAAAATTTTCTTGCACGGACGCTTTTTTCGACAAATTTTTATCTTTCATTTACTCTTTAATTGTAGATAGTACAAACATGGGACCATTTCATACAAGTAGTGTGGATCAATGGAAATCTGTGGTGAGAACAGATTTGGTATGGTATGGTTACTTTTGTTTTTATTACACTTCTAGAAATGACATTCTTTTAGAAAATGTCCTTGCGTCAAGATTTTTTGACAAATCTAATTTCTTATTTTCTCCTTAAGCTTTGTTGGTATATGAATGCAACTTTACTTACAAGTAGTTGGCATGAACAAAAGTTCGTGGCCAGGTTGAATTTGCTATGCTCTGCTTACTTTTGACTTTATTGAAATTCTAGAAATAGCCATTTATGTGAAAAGTCTCGGAGAGTTGCTGAACGCGTTTGATTTTCAATATCTCTACCATTATTTGGTCTGCATCATTGAAAATGCACATGCTAGTAAAAGAGACCAATGGAAATCACGGCAACAAAGTGCTTGGCTATGCTACATTTATTTTGGAGATTATTAACATTTTAGAAATGGCAGTTGGAGAGAAAATTTTCTTGCACGGACGCTTTTTTCGACAAATTTTTATCTTTCATTTACTCTTTAATTGTAGATAGTACAAACATGGGACCATTTCATACAAGTAGTGTGGATCAATGGAAATCTGTGGTGAGAACAGATTTGGTATGGTATGGTTACTTTTGTTTTTATTACACTTCTAGAAATGACATTCTTTTAGAAAATGTCCTTGCGTCAAGATTTTTTGACAAATCTAATTTCTTATTTTCTCCTTAAGCTTTGTTGGTACATGAATGCAACTTTACTTACAAGTAGTTGGCATGAACAAAAGTTCGTGGCCAGGTTGAATTTGCTATGCTCTGCTTACTTTTGACTTTATTGAAATTCTAGAAATAGCCATTTATGTGAAAAGTCTCGGAGAGTTGCTGAACGCGTTTGATTTTCAATATCTCTACCATTATTTGGTCTGCATCATTGAAAATGCACATGCTAGTAAAAGAGACCAATGGAAATCACGGCAACAAAGTGCTTGGCTATGCTACATTTATTTTGGAGATTATTAACATTCTAGAAATGGCAGTTGGAGAGAAAATTTTCTTGCACGGATGCTTTTTCGACAAATTTTCATCTTTCATTTACTCTTTAATTGTAGATAGTACAAACATGGGACCATTTCATACAAGTAGTGTGGATCAATGGAAATCTGTGGTGAGAACAGATTTGGTATGGTATGGTTACTTTTGTTTTTATTACACTTCTAGAAATGACATTTTTTTAGAAAATTTCCTAGCAACAAGATTTTTTGACAAATCTAATTTCTTATTTTCTCCTTAAGTGTTGTTGGTACATGAATGCAACTTTACTTACAAGTAGTTGGCATGAACAAAAGTTGGGTGTCCAGGTTGAATTTGCTATGCTCTGCTTACTTTTGACTTTATTGAAATTCTAGAAATAGCCATTTATGTGAAAAGTCTCGGAGAGTTGCTGAACGCGTTTGATTTTCAATATCTCTACCATTATTTGGTCTGCATCATTGAAAATGCACATGCTAGTAATAGAGATCAATGGAAATCATGGCAACAAAGTGCTTGGCTATGCTACATTTATTTTGGAGATTATTAACATTTTAGAAATGGCAGTTGGAGAGAAAATTTTCTTGCACGGATGCTTTTTCGACAAATTTTCATCTTTCATTTACTCTTTAATTGTAGATAGTACAAACATGGGACCATTTCATACAAGTAGTGTGGATCAATGGAAATCTGTGGTGAGAACAGATTTGGTATGGTATGGTTACTTTTGTTTTTATTACACTTCTAGAAATGACATTTTTTTAGAAAATTTCCTTGCGTCAAGATTTTTTGACAAATCTAATTTCTTATTTTCTCCTTAAGCGTTGTTGGTACATGAATGCAACTTTACTTACAAGTAGTTGGCATGAACAAAAGTTGGTGGCCAGGTTGAATTTGCTATGCTCTGCTTACTTTTGACTTTATTGAAATTCTAGAAATAACCATTTATGTGAAAAGTCTCGGAGAGTTGCTAAAGGCGTTTGATTTTCAATATCTCTACCATTATTTGGTCTGCATCATTGAAAATGCACATGCTAGTAATAGAGATCAATGGAAATCATGGCAACAAAGTGCTTGGCTATGCTACATTTATTTTGGAGATTATTAACATTTTAGAAATGGCAGTTGGAGAGAAAATTTTCTTGCACGGATGCTTTTTCGACAAATTTTCATCTTTCATTTACTCTTTAATTGTAGATAGTACAAACATGGGACCATTTCATACAAGTAGTGTGGATCAATGGAAATCTGTGGTGAGAACAGATTTGGTATGGTATGGTTACTTTTGTTTTATTACACTTCTAGAAATGACATTTTTTAGAAAATTTCTTAGCGTCGAGATTTTTTGACAAATCTAATTTCTTATTTTCTCCTTAAGCGTTGTTGGTACATGAATGCAACTTTACTTACAAGTAGTTGGCATGAACAAAAGTTGGTGGCCAGGTTGAATTTGCTATGCTCTGCTTACTTTTGACTTTATTGAAATTCTAGAAATAGCCATTTAATGTGAAAAGTCTCGGAGAGTTGCTGAACGCGTTTGATTTTCAATATCTCTACTATTATTTGGTCTGCATCATTGAAAATGCACATGCTAGTAATAGAGACCAATGGAAATCACGGCAACAAAGTGCTTGGCTATGCTACATTTATTTTGGAGATTATTAACATTTTAGAAATGGCAGTTGGAGAGAAAATTTTCTTGCACGGACGCTTTTTTCGACAAATTTTCATCTTTCATTTACTCTTTAATTGTAGATAGTACAAACATGGGACCATTTCATACAAGTAGTGTGGATCAATGGAAATCTGTGGTGAGAACAGATTTGGTATGGTATGGTTACTTTTGTTTTTATTACACTTCTAGAAATGACATTCTTTTAGAAAATGTCCTTGCGTCAAGATTTTTTGACAAATCTAATTTCTTATTTTCTCCTTAAGCTTTGTTGGTACATGAATGCAACTTTACTTACAAGTAGTTGGCATGAACAAAAGTTCGTGGCCAGGTTGAATTTGCTATGCTCTGCTTACTTTTGACTTTATTGAAATTCTAGAAATAGCCATTTATGTGAAAAGTCTCGGAGAGTTGCTGAACGCGTTTGATTTTCAATATCTCTACCATTATTTGGTCTGCATCATTGAAAATGCACATGCTAGTAAAAGAGACCAATGGAAATCACGGCAACAAAGTGCTTGGCTATGCTACATTTATTTTGGAGATTATTAACATTCTAGAAATGGCAGTTGGAGAGAAAATTTTCTTGCACGGATGCTTTTTCGACAAATTTTCATCTTTCATTTACTCTTTAATTGTAGATAGTACAAACATGGGACCATTTCATACAAGTAGTGTGTGGATCAATGGAAATCTGTGGTGAGAACAGATTTGGTATGGTATGGTTACTTTTGTTTTATTACACTTCTAGAAATGATATTTTTTTAGAAAATTTCCTAACGTCGAGATTTTTTGACAAATCTAATTTCTTATTTTCTCCTTAAGCGTTGTTGGTACATGAATGCAACTTTACTTACAAGTAGTTGGCATGAACAAAAGTTGGTGGCCAGGTTGAATTTGCTATGCTCTGCTTACTTTTGACTTTATTGAAATTCTAGAAATAGCCATTTAATGTGAAAAGTCTCGGAGAGTTGCTGAACGCGTTTGATTTTCAATATCTCTACCATTATTTGGTCTGCATCATTGAAAATGCACATGCTAGTAATAGAGATCAATGGAAATCATGGCAACAAAGTGCTTGGCTATGCTACATTTATTTTGGAGATTATTAACATTTTAGAAATGGCAGTTGGAGAGAAAATTTTCTTGCACGGATGCTTTTTCGACAAATTTTCATCTTTCATTTACTCTTTAATTGTAGATAGTACAAACATGGGACCATTTCATACAAGTAGTGTGGATCAATGGAAATCTGTGGTGAGAACAGATTTGGTATGGTATGGTTACTTTTGTTTTTATTACACTTCTAGAAATGACATTTTTTTAGAAAATTTCCTAGCGTCAAGATTTTTTAACAAATCTAATTTCTTATTTTCTCCTTAAGCGTTGTTGGTACATGAATGCAACTTTACTTACAAGTAGTTGGCATGAACAAAAGTTGGTGGCCAGGTTGAATTTGCTATGCTCTGCTTACTTTTGACTTTATTGAAATTCTAGAAATAGCCATTTATGTGAAAAGTCTCGGAGAGTTGCTGAACGCGTTTGATTTTCAATATCTCTACCATTATTTGGTCTGCATCATTGAAAATGCACATGCTAGTAATAGAGACCAATGGAAATCACGGCAACAAAGTGCTTGGCTATGCTACATTTATTTTGGAGATTATTAACATTTTAGAAATGGCAGTTGGAGAGAAAATTTTCTTGCACGGACGCTTTTTTCGACAAATTTTCATCTTTCATTTACTCTTTAATTGTAGATAGTACAAACATGGGACCATTTCATACAAGTAGTGTGGATCAATGGAAATCTGTGGTGAGAACAGATTTGGTATGGTATGGTTACTTTTGTTTTTATTACACTTCTAGAAATGACATTCTTTTAGAAAATGTCCTTGCGTCAAGATTTTTTGACAAATCTAATTTCTTATTTTCTCCTTAAGCTTTGTTGGTACATGAATGCAACTTTACTTACAAGTAGTTGGCATGAACAAAAGTTCGTGGCCAGGTTGAATTTGCTATGCTCTGCTTACTTTTGACTTTATTGAAATTCTAGAAATAGCCATTTATGTGAAAAGTCTCGGAGAGTTGCTGAACGCGTTTGATTTTCAATATCTCTACCATTATTTGGTCTGCATCATTGAAAATGCACATGCTAGTAAAAGAGACCAATGGAAATCACGGCAACAAAGTGCTTGGCTATGCTACATTTATTTTGGAGATTATTAACATTCTAGAAATGGCAGTTGGAGAGAAAATTTTCTTGCACGGATGCTTTTTCGACAAATTTTCATCTTTCATTTACTCTTTAATTGTAGATAGTACAAACATGGGACCATTTCATACAAGTAGTGTGGATCAATGGAAATCTGTGGTGAGAACAGATTTGGTATGGTATGGTTACTTTTGTTTTTATTACACTTCTAGAAATGACATTTTTTTAGAAAATTTCTTAGTGTCGAGATTTTTTGACAAATCTAATTTCTTATTTTCTCCTTAAGCGTTGTTGGTACATGAATGCAACTTTACTTACAAGTAGTTGGCATGAACAAAAGTTGGTGGCCAGGTTGAATTTGCTATGCTCTGCTTACTTTTGACTTTATTGAAATTCTAGAAATAGCCATTTAATGTGAAAAGTCTCGGAGAGTTGCTGAACGCGTTTGATTTTCAATATCTCTACCATTATTTGGTCTGCATCATTGAAAATGCACATGCTAGTAATAGAGATCAATGGAAATCAGGGCATAAAGTGCTTGGCTATGCTACATTTATTTTGGAGATTATTAACATTTTAGAAATGGCAGTTGGAGAGAAAATTTTCTTGCACGGATGCTTTTTCGACAAATTTTCATCTTTCATTTACTCTTTAATTGTAGATAGTACAAACATGGGACCATTTCATACAAGTAGTGTGGATCAATGGAAATCTGTGGTGAGAACAGATTTGGTATGGTATGGTTACTTTTGTTTTTATTACACTTCTAGAAATGACATTTTTTTAGAAAATTTCCTAGCGTCAAGATTTTTTGACAAATCTAATTTCTTATTTTCTCCTTAAGCGTTGTTGGTACATGAATGCAACTTTACTTACAAGTAGTTGGCATGAACAAAAGTTGGGTGGCCAGGTTGAATTTGCTATGCTCTGCTTACTTTTGACTTTATTGAAATTCTAGAAATAGCCATTTATGTGAAAAGTCTCGGAGAGTTGCTGAACGCGTTTGATTTTCAATATCTCTACCATTATTTGGTCTGCATCATTGAAAATGCACATGCTAGTAATAGAGATCAATGGAAATCATGGCAACAAAGTGCTTGGCTATGCTACATTTATTTTGGAGATTATTAACATTTTAGAAATGGCAGTTGGAGAGAAAATTTTCTTGCACGGATGCTTTTTCGACAAATTTTCATCTTTCATTTACTCTTTAATTGTAGATAGTACAAACATGGGACCATTTCATACAAGTAGTGTGTGGATCAATGGAAATCTGTGGTGAGAACAGATTTGGTATGGTATGGTTACTTTTGTTTTATTACACTTCTAGAAATGATATTTTTTTAGAAAATTTCCTAACGTCGAGATTTTTTGACAAATCTAATTTCTTATTTTCTCCTTAAGTGTTGTTGGTACATGAATGCAACTTTACTTACAAGTAGTTGGCATGAACAAAAGTTGGTGGCCAGGTTGAATTTGCTATGCTCTGCTTACTTTTGACTTTATTGAAATTCTAGAAATAGCCATTTAATGTGAAAAGTCTCGGAGAGTTGCTGAACGCGTTTGATTTTCAATATCTCTACCATTATTTGGTCTGCATCATTGAAAATGCACATGCTAGTAATAGAGATCAATGGAAATCAGGGCAACAAAGTGCTTGGCTATGCTACATTTATTTTGGAGATTATTAACATTTTAGAAATGGCAGTTGGAGAGAAAATTTTCTTGCACGGATGCTTTTTCGACAAATTTTCATCTTTCATTTACTCTTTAATTGTAGATAGTACAAACATGGGAACATTTCATACAAGTAGTGTGGATCAATGGAAATCTGTGGTGAGAACAGATTTGGTATGGTATGGTTACTTTTGTTTTTATTACACTTCTAGAAATGACATTTCTTTAGAAAATTTCCTAGCGTCAAGATTTTTTGACAAATCTAATTTCTTATTTTCTCCTTAAGCGTTGTTGGTACATGAATGCAACTTTACTTACAAGTAGTTGGCATGAACAAAAGTTGGGTGGCCAGGTTGAATTTGCTATGCTCTGCTTACTTTTGACTTTATTGAAATTCTAGAAATAGCCATTTATGTGAAAAGTCTCGGAGAGTTGCTGAACGCGTTTGATTTTCAATATCTCTACCATTATTTGGTCTGCATCATTGAAAATGCACATGCTAGTAATAGAGATCAATGGAAATCACGGCAACAAAGTGCTTGGCTATGCTACATTTATTTTGGAGATTATTAACATTTTAGAAATGGCAGTTGGAGAGAAAATTTTCTTGCACAGACGCTTTTTTCGACAAATTTTCATCTTTCATTTACTCTTTAATTGTAGATAGTACAAACATGGGACCATTTCATACAAGTAGTGTGGATCAATGGAAATCTGTGGTGAGAACAGATTTGGTATGGTATGGTTACTTTTGTTTTTATTACACTTCTAGAAATGACATTTTTTTAGAAAATTTCCTAGCGTCAAGATTTTTTGACAAATCTAATTTCTTATTTTCTCCTTAAGCGTTGTTGGTACATGAATGCAACTTTACTTACAAGTAGTTGGCATGAACAAAAGTTGGTGGCCAGGTTGAATTTGCTATGCTCTGCTTACTTTTGACTTTATTGAAATTCTAGAAATAGCCATTTATGTGAAAAGTCTCGGAGAGTTGCTGAACGCGTTTGATTTTCAATATCTCTACCATTATTTGGTCTGCATCATTGAAAATGCACATGCTAGTAATAGAGATCAATGGAAATCATGGCAACAAAGTGCTTGGCTATGCTACATTTATTTTGGAGATTATTAACATTTTAGAAATGGCAGTTGGATAGAAAATTTTCTTGCACGGATGCTTTTTCGACAAATTTTCATCTTTCATTTACTCTTTAATTGTAGATAGTACAAACATGGGAACATTTCATACAAGTAGTGTGGATCAATGGAAATCTGTGGTGAGAACAGATTTGGTATGGTATGGTTACTTTTGTTTTTATTACACTTCTAGAAATGACATTTTTTTAGAAAATTTCCTAGCGTCAAGATTTTTTGACAAATCTAATTTCTTATTTTCTCCTTAAGCGTTGATGGTACATGAATGCAACTTTACTTACAAGTAGTTGGCATGAACAAAAGTTGGTGGCCAGGTTGAATTTGCTATGCTCTGCTTACTTTTGACTTTATTGAAATTCTAGAAATAGCCATTTATGTGAAAAGTCTCGGAGAGTTGCTGAACGCGTTTGATTTTCAATATCTCTACCATTATTTGGTCTGCATCATTGAAAATGCACATGCTAGTAATAGAGATCAATGGAAATCAGGGTAACAAAATGCTTGGCCATGCTACATTTATTTTGGAGATTATTAACATTTTAGAAATGGCAGTTTGAGAGAAAATTTTCTTGCCTGGACGCTTTTTCGACAAATTTTTATCTTTCATTTACTCTTTAATTGTAGATAGTACAAACATGGGACCATTTCATACAAGTAGTGTGGATCAATGGAAATCTGTGATGAGAACAGATTTGGTATGGTATGGTTACTTTTGGATTTATTACACTTAGTAGAAATTTTCTAGAGAAAATTTCCTAGCGTCAAGATTTTTTGACAAATCTAATTTCTTATTTTCTCCTTAAGCGTTGTTGGTACATGAATGCAACTTTAATTACAAGTAGTTGGCATGAACAAAAGTTGGTGGCCAGGTTGAATTTGCTATGCTCTGCTTACTTTTGACTTTATTGAAATTCTAGAAATAGCCATTTGTGTGAATAGTCTCGGAGAGTTGCTGAACGCGTTTGATTTTCAATATCTCTACCATTATTTGGTCTGCATCATTGAAAATGCACATGCTAGTAATAGAGATCAATGGAAATCAGGGCAATAAAATGTTTGGCCATGCTACATTTATTTTGGAGATTATTAACATTTTAGAAATGGCAGTTGGAGAGAAAATTTTCTTGCCCGGACAATATAAACAATATTCATTTAATTCTTTCAAATTCAGAATCATTCTATATTCATTATTCTTTTTCTTAACTAAGAAAATTGGAGAAATAAACTCATTTTCATTATGCTCTACTTCTTTTATTACATTCATTGCAATCAATTTTTGTATTTCTAAATCTTCCTCAGTAAATATATTTGGTTTACAATAATTTTTTGTAGGGTTCATCCCTTCATAAAATTCCAAATGACAATGTTTTACACTATCTAAAACACTATGATCTGAGGTTAATTTTCTCCAATTTTCTATACAAAACTTTATTTTACCAGCTTGAAAAAGGTTACTAACCTCATCATTTATTTCTTGTGCCCCGATTTCACGTTTTTTGACTGAGATGACACATTTTGTTCAGCATCTTGGGACTTCCCATAACCTCTACTTCTACAGTAAGGACAACTCGTGTCTCGTCTTCCAGCTCGTCTACCGCGACTGTAACTTGCATAAGTCCTACCTGGCACATTAGTTCCACGACCCATGTACCTCCCAATTCTAGACATATCCTGAATGTCCTTAACATTCTTGTTAACATCATCACCGTATAAGTTGTCAGTGTATGGCTGACTAGATGAAGTAAGTGGATAATATCTCGGGTCTAGATCGTATCTATGACATTCTTTCCTCTTATCTTAAACACATGTCCCAACAAGGCTATGGCCTTAGTACACCATTCAACTGACTGGGAGTCCAATGAATAACTGTTCTTATCCATAAGTTTGGTAATGTTAATGGAAGCCTTCAACATAACATTTTGCATAGACTGAAATTTAACATCATTGGTCTGAGTCTGAGGTTTCAGCAGTCGCCATATAGCGCCATTAACTTTCGTCTTAGTCATTGACTCACAATTTGACAGTCTATGTATTTCACGAATCAATTTGTTTAAGGTTTCCTCGCTTAGACCATTCCTGAAGGAATTATTTACGAAACTTGCCAAGTCATCGTTTACTTCATTATCCATCTTTTCTTTACATTGAAACTTTTCAGACAGATCTCTAAATACAGAATCTGGACAGAGTTTCTTTTTTGGAGGTTCAGATTGGTCGTCCAACTCGGTTGGACTAGACTGGTCAGCACATGGTAATATCTGGACTTCGTCCTCTTACTGATCTTCAGTGTAATCACACTCATAAAGTTCATCAACTTTCTTGGATAATGATGCCAATTTTGAACCATGCTGATTTACATTATCGTTCAATTCCTTGAGAATCTACAGCATTTCTTTGTTAACGGCCGCGCCAGACGTAAAATTATCACCTTGAGGCTTTTTGGATTTTGAATTACTAACATCAGGCTTCGTAATTTCCTGCTTATTTTCTTTATTAGCCTTCGTAGCGGTATAAACTTTGCTATTTTCTTTCGTAGCTTGGATCATTGCGTCGGCCATTTTTGATATAGCACGAGACAGGAAGTGTGCTTTAATTTTAGCCTTTATTTTATTTTAAACTGCCACGCAGTCAATATAACCTTTATAACGGGTTTCAAATTATAATATTTACAAAAGCATCTATTAGATATATCTAAAGATACTATTATTATTATATGTATAATATAGATAACCACGTTAAATATAGATAACCACGTTATCCATGTGCGTACGCTGGTTTAGAGACTATAAAAGTTTAAAGCGAGTCTCTAATTTGCGGTCCCAGTATAGACAACGTCCGTACTGTTTGAAAATCGATAGCGCACTGAAAAATGTGGTCTCCATAGCTGCGCATCTCATATGAGACCGGAAGTGGTATGACGTAATAGAATCTAAACTTTGTAATAGTAGCTTTATATTTAAGGTCCATATTACACTGCAAATATATTTCTGGTTGAAATTCATGCTTGAATAAACAGTAATATGATAACCTACTAGAATTACTAATCAAACTATACTATGATTGTTTGAAAATATCTAGTATTCTTTGTTTAATTACAAGGTAGTTAATATTTTCGGGATTTGGCTGATACCATAAATTTCCAATATTTGCGGTACCCACAGGGTGTGGCTCGAGATCTGCAGAGATTGTATTTCTGCACTGTCCGGATTTTGGAAGTAAAATTGCACTTACTTAAAGGGGCATGCCCTGGAACTGAAGTGACTCGAATAGCAATCAAATTGTTATTGTTTCAATGCCTAAATCAATAAATGAAAGCCATGTAAAATAACTATGAAATATCCCGCTAGTTTACTCAATATACACATTTCAAGATTTACCAAACCTGCCGATTTCGGCCTCAGAAAAGATTCTTCATTTTCACAACTCGACCCTTTCGGGATCTGTAAAAACCGAAAACGTCGTGAAAAAAACGTCAGCAAACTGTGAAATGGTAAGTATTGCACATGTTACGTCATTTATGTGACGTAAAGTTTATCTATTGATCAATTATAGGTTAAAATATCCTTGTTTTGCAGCTTTGAAAGACAGCGCGCATGCTCAGTAATTCTCAGACAAGTTGGAAATATTGTTGTCGTCAATAAAAGGCTTACAGCCTTTTATTTAAATCGACATTCAAATACTGACGCGCGCCTTATATAAAGTCATTTTGGAACGCACATTCTTCTTTGACTTTTCGGTAATAATTGGTTTTACACGTGATACACGCATTTTTGGTGTATGAAACCCAAGACACAGCAGTTCCTGGGCATGCTCCTTTAAACCAAAATTTATGAAAATATCGTCCAGAATTCCAAATTCAGAAGTTCCGGAATTCAGAAGTTTAATTTACATAAAAATAGAGGGAGAAATTTCGGGACAAAGAATATCGTCCGGATTTCAGAAGTTTCCAGATTTCAGAGGGTCCGGATTTCAGAAGTTACACTGTAATCGTTAGTACAATTTACTCTAGCTTGATTGATACAGACTGTTGATCCTTCTTTGTTAATTAGCAGAATTTGGTTTCGTCTCAATTGGGATAAAGCTGCTGCTTCTGATGATCAGCAAGTTGTTTTGTATGATGGATTATAAACTGGTGCTGTATTTACTGATGAATATTCATATTAAGTAAGTCATAATGTCTGTCCCCAAGTATTTATCAAACCACTCTCTCAGAACCTTTGTACTAATTTCTATTGAAAGACATTAATTTGGACTGTAAAGTGCTGACCTGAAAATGAAGTAATTCAATGTCTTCTGCATATTATTAAATCATAAAGAAAAACAAAAAATCATTATTATCAGAATAATTATGTCATTCAAAGTTATCAGTGAAATAGATGGATATTCAAAACTGAGTTGTTCATCCTGAGTATGCAAGAAAGGTGTAAGAGTAAATAGAAATGTAAGTAGGTGGAAGGTATGATATACAGTAGAGCTGGGTATTGTACATTAAAAGCGTATCACAATATTGCATGCTGTATCGCAATATATATCACGATATATATTGCAAATTTACAGTAAAGAATAACAAATTATCATTTACATAATGCCTTGGGCAATAATGCAATTCATTGGTGAAGGGTTGTCGGGAATCA
Source organism: Lutraria lutraria (assembly GCA_964023205.1). Lineage (NCBI taxonomy): Eukaryota > Metazoa > Mollusca > Bivalvia > Venerida > Mactridae > Lutraria > Lutraria lutraria. The sequence goes on from OZ026845.1 coordinate 12,440,033, forward strand.
CGCTTCTTTCTATAGCAGTGTAGAACTATTGATACATTTATAATAATGTGTATGTGCACATTTGATAATACAAGATTGACCAGTATTTAGACATGAATTATATTTCAAGACTATGTTTGGACTATTTTTACAATAATAAACATAAAGTTCAGTTGTTTAAGCTAAACCCGATATATTGATATGCTGTGTAGCGGTGTGTATATTATATTTATAAATTGGCTGGGATATTCACCAGCCGATTAGCTCAGTTGGTAGAGCATCTGACTTGCAAGCAGGAGGTCGCGGGTTCGAGCCCCGCATCAGGTACATTATTTTCCTCCTCCTATTACAGCTGAAAAAAATATATATATTGTCTGGCTGATATCGCAATATACTGTATAAACCGATAAAACCTACCAGCTCTAATATACAGTATACATTTATTGTCATTTAACATAGAAATATGACAGAAATTCTATTGACACTGTAGTTGCAACTAGTTAAATATTAAGAATAAGACAGCTTATTTAATATGATTCAAGAAATTAATTAAATAAATTTATGCTCTACGCTAGAGACTTGGATATATCAGAGGTGCCGGAGCTTGGGTGGCAGCTGCCCCAATATTTCGGCCAAAAAAGAAATTTCGGCATTTTTTTCGAAATCATAAATCTAAAATTATCTTTATTGTCGCAATAACATCTAAATCACAGCGCGATGAGGTGTTACCATGGTGATGACATTTGCAATCGGTTAATTGTATTCAATGGAGCGTAATAATGGTAGATGTCAACCAATTAATGTATTAACTGATTGTCAGTTATGGACAAATAAGAAGAAAATGCCGATTAAAAGGAAGGTGTGCAAACAGTTTTTTTTTAAATATCTATGTTTGAATAAAATACATTTTAAATAATTGCATTAACTCTATATATTTAAAGGTAACCTATATCGGTCATGTTTACAAAACACGAAACGGTCAAGGATGGTCTATTTTTATCATCTTATCCGAAATTTCCGAACACAAACGAACATTTACGATGTTTTTGCCGACTAATCATAACGGCATATTTCACGTTTTCCCCATACCGCTGATCTTCGGAAAATCTCGTTGAGCACTCGGGAATTGTCGTGTGTGACGTCACAATCGGTATGCGTGGTCGCCATTTTGTTCTATGTTCACTTACAGTTCAGACGGAAAATATAAACAAACACTGTTTTATTCAATTTGAGATGAAATCGCGGAGTCGGTGTTGCGAAGGAGGGTGTAGTAATGTGTCGGGAGATGGTGTAAGTTTACACATATTCCCATAAGAGGATAAATTGCGCAAGAAATGGATATCTAGAATTCAGTTGACGGGTAGCGATTGTTCGAGGGCGGGGTGGAAAGGACCGAAGAAAGACGGCTCATTAAATGCCCAAATAGTTTGTTCCAAACATTTTGAGCTTGGGATGTTCACGTCGACAACCAGGACGAAATGGACACTCGGTCTGCCTGTGAGACCAGCGCTCACGGACGGTGCTGTGCCTACGTTATTCGGGGAAAATGTGCGGAAGTCAAATGCAGTGGAGGAGATCAGTAGCCAGCAGTGCGCAAGGGAGAAGTTCAAAGGGTATGCAATAAAACCACACAAATATTTAAATAAAGAATTTAACGTGCGTTTCCCAAATGTTTTATTGTCATAAAGGTTTTGAGCCGCCTCTGACTTGTTGTATCAAACGTTGGCCTATCAAGTACAGTATAGTGTATTATTATAAGGCTATGTACATCAATAATTATTATAAAGGTTTTATTTTATATGGATGTATCCATATTTGGTCCCATAAACTGTAAAAACAGTATATTTGATTGCTATCTCTGATATTAATTAGTTTATGTTTTAATCATTTACTGACAGAACCAGTCTAAAAAATGTAGCCAATGCACAAAGTTTGACAAACAAATAAGACCAATCATGAATTTGGTTTAGTTGGTTCTGATTTAGTGGTATCTTGGTCTGTGTCGATCACTCAAACATATTTTTTCAACATTCTATCTGAAATTTTGACTGTACCAAACCTGTGAGGGTTCGTAAATTGTGTGATAGCTTTCTCCCTGACATTCTTCCGTAATAGCATACACATTTTAGACAGTGCCACCTTAGCCGTTCATGCTCTTACCATGTTCATCAGCAATGTAAATTTTGACAAAAATATGTTCTTGATTCACATACATACATGTGAGTACGGAACGAGTAGGCAGACCTATGCCAGTTTGTGAGTTTAGGATCTGGAAGTACTTGTCCAGATTACTTAATGTGAATAGTTTTCCCTTTTAGTAAATTTTTCTCGTAACAACCACTGAAGTCCGAATCAATACTTGCTTTCTCGGACAAGCATTTGAATTTTGGTAAATTTGCATTCACTGTTCAAGATACTAATTGAAGTAATGCACAATAATTAAAGATTTTCATTTTATTGTGCCCTTTCCAGATACTCAAGGATTTCAACACCAAAAAATCAGTTGAAGTCGTAGAGACAGTGCCTGCAACTGTTCCCTTGGTGGAAGTGGTAAGTGGACTTTTTTTTGTTATTTATTGCCTAATGAACATCTGTAATTTTTCTCACCATCTTGGAATGGTTCCAGTTGCATGTCAGAGGAATGTGGTTGTACTGGATGAATTTTTTGAGTTGTGAAATTTATAAATTGGGAAAAAGTTTTAAGTCATCAACATTTGGAAACAATGACATTATGTATATATGTAATTTGTTGAACACATCCTTTTACAAGATGAGGCAATGCATAGAAAAACATACAAGTTGGCACTATAGTATTCAGGAATTGGAGGAATAGGAATATTATGATGTCATTCATTATAACAGTATAGTTAGGTACATTGTGTTCTGACATTTCAAATGCAATAATGAGCCATTTCATTGGGATATAATTTAGCCTATTAGCTTATGTTTTCTACTGCTAACTTACAGCTTTACTTCGGCTCATATCAAACATCATTATTAGTCTGTCATTTTTTTCTCCTTTAGTGATTAGGACTTGAAAAAGTAACATTAGTAAATTTACTTCAGACAACGTAGTCGTGTAAGACCAATAAGTGTCCATAAAACTTAGGTAGTGAGAAACCTGTCCCTTTTAAATCTATATCACATTTTGTTATGCAGTAAAACCTCGATTATCCGAACTCGGATTATCCGAAAACCTGGTCTCATCCGAAATGAAATTTCGGTCCCGAATTTCCCTCTATATAATTCAATGTAAATAAACCTCGATTATCCGAATCGTCTAATCCGAATACCATGGCTTATCCGAAGTGATATTCAGGTCCCCACAATCACCTGAATGCGTATTTTCACACTTGCTATCCGAAGTCGACAATTAACTCTGATCGATCAGTTAAATCCATTGTAGGATTTCGTAGCGTGTCAAAAGGTGTGAACAACAAATTATAAAACCACTGTACGAGAACAATGGATTGTTGGTTTGGATCATTGTTTGCAGTAATGGGAACAAAATTAGCCTATTGCGATACGGACTCGGTTAGATCATTCACCTTTTATTTTTCGCTTCATTTATAAATTGCAACATAATTTCACTTTAATAAGCAACTAACATTAAAAATGTTCATTTTACTTTTGAAGTTTGCTAAATTGACAAACAATATACATAACCAATATTAATCACCGGCACTCGATTTTAAAATCATTCCATTTTCGGAAAATGAATACAAACACGATAAGCTAAGATATCTTAGGACGACAACGATTTATGTGACGCTCGTAAGTGTTTGTGACTGTAGCTTCACGTTGGATTTTTATTTTATTTCTGTTTATAATTTATCTAAACAGTCTGTTTATTCTATACCCTGTGTATATTTCATTTCATGATTTCATTTTATCGATGGATTAATGTGCTTTGTAAAAGACATGTGCTACCGTTTGGGTATTCATTTGTATTCGTAGTTTCACTTTGGGATCCTCGTGACTTTGACTAATTAATAATGGTACAAACTACTCATACATTTGTTTTTACGTTATCTTAAAGTGTATTTTTTCGTAAATAAAATATGAGTCATAACACATTAACTATTATATGTATTATATCTATACGTGTACGCCATATATATGATCTCCCTTTATTTTCATACGTTTGTCCAGATTTCCCTTACCCTGGATTATCCGAAACCCCGGATTATCCGAAGTATTTTTTCGGTCCCGACGACTTCGGATAATCGGGGTTTTACTGTAATTGCTAACATTTTCAGAATGCTGATGTGCAAATGGAGTCAACAAATGACATGATTCCCATAGATCCAGATGCAGATTTTGATTCCAACAATATAACCATCATGCCGGTATACATACTGTTTTACACATTTTGTTATTTTTCACATGGATCCCATTTTAGTTCAATGCATTATGACTCAAAATTGGTCACTTTTCACATACTTGTCTATTTTATGTAATGGGCAAGTAATTTATACATAAAAATGAGTGTGTAATACTAGTATTATACTACATTTATCAACTGTATATATGCATAATTATTCCCCAGATTGTCCTGAACAAAGGAGTCAAGAACTTTGTTAAAAACTCTTTACTTGTAAATTTTGTCAGCCGTTGCATCTAATTATTCAGTAAGAACATCCAAAACCATACATGACTGGTGATATAAAACTGGCAGCCCGTTATGATTGTGTACGCACAGTGTGGTGTGCATAGAATTTGCATACCTTCAGTGTACATGACTTATTCAAACCAAATTGATTACTCTTACTATTTATTTCTTTGTAAACATATAAACTTTCACCAAGATCAGGTTAGAATAGAAACTTGGATAATAATAAAAGTTTATACAGTTCTGACTGTTCTCTGGAATCTTATTTATTTCAATTCAGAGCCTGGAATCAACATTACCTTCACAACACCAGCCTCCAGTAACTGATGCAGTCGCAATTTTGAATGAAGACACAGAGATGCATTTCAATCAGAGTTTAGTTACAAAGTTTAGGCAACAGGTACTGCTAATTCACCTACTACTAGTATAACACCATTAACTTCTTGCATTAATGTGTAAGAGGGTCTTGTTGCACATAAGTCTATTTTGTGTATTGAGCAGTTTGTAATTAAACTGTTGTTATAGTGTGCTGTTGTCTTTCCTTTTGATTGTTTTAGTTGTTCAGAAAGCATTTTTGTGAGACAACAAAGAGGCATTATGTGTCGTGGTTATAACTTGTCTGTTTATTTTGGTTTTACCTAGGGAAATATTTTATTTGATGTCATAGAAGTGGTGTCAGGGACTGCTAATGATTGCAAAAAATTGCCCTAATTCACATAATTCAATACTATTATTCACTTTAGTATGTTACTAACAATGTTACTATGTATGTAGCTGAGTGCTGGAGGTGTATCCCTGACAGCTATATAAACCTTATACAAGTTAAATGTTTGTACGGCACAAAATCGCATCCGGCAATTCAATACTAGAATGTGGCCTATGTAGCATTTTTTATCAGGATGTGCGAAGTTTCAGATCAAACAAATTTGTTATTTTGACTTAGCTGATCCCGAAACTACTCCATCAAAAATACAAGCCGTTGATGTTTCATGAATCTCATGAATCTGGTCATATGGTTCTACAGTTCACGAGGTACTCTATACGTAGTCCCTGTTTCCACCCTAAAATTAAAATCAGGGGAAACTATCACCTCGATGTATCAGACGTTGCAATATCTGCTGGAATGCATATAAAATATTTAAATAAAGTCTCCAAAAATAATATACTCCGTTGTCTGAGGGTACGTTGTCGTAAAAACCTGGTATAACGGTCCCAAACATAGATTTTCAACTATAAAGTGACCATCTATATCGAACCATAAAGTGACCATCTATGTCGAACCAATTAAGTCATCATTTCTCACCTGATCGGACATTTTTTTGTATTGAGCTCCGAAATCGATATTTAATTAACGACAATTGCGTAAACAAGTCAGTGTCCACGCTTGCGATTATAAAATTAGTCTGTGTGAATATGTTTATAATGTTTTGTTTATTTGCGACATGTTGCTAAAATAAATACATCGAAACGTATAAATACCGTGTTCCGTATCTTATAACACGATTAAATGATTATTACAACACACCGATAATAAACACAGCGAATTTCTCTAATAATTTATACATCGAAGTTCATTTAGATCGAACAATTTTTCCTAAGTCCTTTGATATAAAGAGTTTCGGCTGCATTTATTGACAGATGGGCAGATTCATTCCCGTCGTTGTTTATCGAGCTTGCTCCATTCTTAGACTATAAATAGCGACTGCGTCATCAAGCTAACACTAGTTCGTGTGAGTAACACGTGACCTCACTCTATTTCTGTTTTGTTTATATCACGTGATGACCATTGCGGATATTTCAGAATATTTCGGGCACTGTCACTAATCTGCTTCGCGCAAGAAGTTGCGATTTTGCATTGCCACTTAAAAATAAGCATTCCAGAGTGTACGGCGGGCTTCCGCCGCCATACAATAAAGTTAATTTCACTTGAACTAGGAAATAAACTACCAAGAAATTGTTATTGGATTGTGTCACCAACATTTGCAAATTGTATATTTTCAGAAATCTGTAGATGGATTAACATCATTGAAAGGTGGAAATCAGAACCGATCAAATTCTGCGAGAAACAGCAAGAAAAAGGTACCATTAAAAACATGGTATATTTATGATGATAAGTCCCTGAGTCTTTGGTGGTATTAGGGATTATAAAATATTTCTCATACTTTTTAGCTCACATGTCACAAAGTGACAAAGTGAGCTATTAGGATCACTCTCCGTCTGGCGTCCGGCGTCGTGCGGTATGCGTCGTGTGTCGTCAAACTTTATGTTGTGACCACACTAGGGGCCACATTTTTAGCCCAATTTTAGCAAAACTGGGTCAGAATGTTAATATCAACAAAATCTTGGACGAGCTCGATATTGGGCCATTTGGGGTCAAAAACTAGGTCACCAGGGCCAAATAAAGGAAAACCTTGTGAACACTTTAGAAATCACTGTTTTGACTGGATCTTCATGAAACATTGTCAGAATGTTTATTTTAATAATATGTAGGTCAAGTTTGATAATGGGTCATTTCTGTAGTAAAATTAGGTCACTAGGGCAAATTGCTGGAAAACCTTGTGAACACTCTAGAAGTCACTGTTTTGATTGGATGATCATGAAACCTTGTCAGAATGTTTGTTTTCATAATATCTTGGACGAGTTCGAACATGGGTCATCTTGGGTCAAAAACTAGGTCGCTAGGTCAAATCTTATGAAAAACCATGTTAACACTGTAGATTTCACAGTTATTATTGGATCTTCACCAAACTTTGTCAAATCGTTTGTTTTAATGATATAACGGCCAAGTATAAATATGGGTCATCTGGGGTCAGTAACTAGGTCACCAGGTCAAATCTTAGGAAAACTTTGTTAACACTGTAGATGTCACAGTTTTAATTGGATCTTCACCAAACCTTGTCAAAATGTTTGCCTCAATGATATGTGGGTGAAGGATGAACATGGGTCAGCCGGGTTCAAAAACTGGGTCACAAGGTCAAATCTTAGGTAAAAATCTTGTAAAAGCTCTAAATGTCATGGTTTTTATTGGATCTCGGCCAAACCTTGTCAGATTGTTTGTCTTAATGATATTAAGGACATGTTCAAATATGGGTCACCTAGGGTCAAAAACCAGGTCACAAGGTCAAATCTTGGGAAAACCTTATTAACACTGTAGATGTCAAATTTTGATCGTATCTTCACCAAACCTTGTCAGACTGTTTGTCTTAATGATATGTAAGACAAATTCGAACATAGGTCATCTGGGGTCAAAAACTAGGTCACCGGTTCAAAACAATGTTTTAATGAGTGAACAGTGATTGTCATGTGAGCGATATAGGGTCATCTTGGCCCTCTTGTTTGTTGTTGCATCTTTGGTGTGTTTGTGTAGGGTAACAATATTTCAGTTATAAGTACAATATGGTGGTTGACTCAGTTATCTTTGTTTCCTGGGCTAGTAAATAGATACCCTTCTACATCAGACTAGTAACTTCTCATCATGTGGAAGAAAATGATTATTTTTTGTCAAGCATTCATGTAAGGACTTGACCAAGAATTTAACTAAGAATGCCAAATTACAAATCTACTGAACTTTAATAACATAAATAAATTAGAAAAACACATCTGTTGTTGGTCGTTAGTTCCATACACATCTTTATTGGTTTCAATTAAATAACATTTGTTATACAGTGATGACATTGAGTCATTTTTAGTACATATAAGTAAGAATAAATGATAATGACCTGCACACGATATTGTTCTTAACAAATATGCCTCATTTCTCTATTTTGTTTATCCCATAAATACCATTGTCATTTCTGTATTATTAGTTGTCATATAGTGACACTGTTATAATTTATTGATGTTGGTACATATTTCAGTACTTGACAGTTTGCTTATCTGATAGAATTGACCTTGGACTCCTTATTTTCTCTTTATTTGTTTCCATGATGACCTGTTTTTCATTTGCTTTCAGACCACAGAATGCTTATGTCATAAATGTAGTGTAACCACTGTATCCAAGGGTACTCAGGTTAACCGTAGACCACCACTGATCAAGTGCAAAACTTAAGGTAACCTTCAGATAATTCATAATGCACTTCACTTAGAAGATCTAATTTAGTTGTGTAACTCCTTACAAACAGAAAATCTGTTCTATCTCCTGTCAGAAAGATGCATTAATAAAAAACAATATTTGCTTTACAAGTGAAAGTTATTGTTTCAACCTTTACTTGGTCAGTCTTGTCAACTTGATGTGTTTTTAACTACCTGGTATAAAATAAGAAACAGAGTGTTGCTACAGTGTATAATGAACCAACATCATCAAACACAAGGCAATTAAGTTGTGCATGTCACTGTGTTTTAGATTGAGGGACACGGTATAATTAATTGGCACTCACCCATTTCATTGGTTGTTGGTTTTTAACCTTTTCTCCTCAGTAGGCACGCATTATGATTAATAGCATATACATATTTATTGTGTTTTCATCATTTTGTGTATGACAAGTTATGCTATGTTATTTATTACAGGTACAGAGACTATGAAGGAGCACCACATTACATTCTCCACATCAAGTACCCAGTACCATGATACTGACATTGCAGTTTGTCAGACACCAACACCCGCACATAAGGAGACTCTCATGGCCACTCCACTTCCACCCCCAACTTTAGCTTCTACTCCATCTCGAAAGAAGGCTACAGTTACTGTTGAATCTCCTGGGAACAAGTCCTTCATGTCCACATCTTCTTTTGGGTTGATTGACAACGAAACATCCGACCCCAATTATGAGCCTGAAATGTCATTTGCCAGTGACTACGACTATGAAGAACAAAAACAGTAAGTTCCTCTGCTACCTTTTCTATTTCATTCTCAGTATTATCATTATTATACCATACTTTTATAGCAATTATTCCGTTGAAAAATAACATAAAAAAGCATCTTTATAAAGCAGTCGGCCAATTTCAATGAATTTTTTCAGGGATGTTCCATGCATGAAGCTTTACCATTTTGTTCCAAAAATTCATTTTCATTAAGAACTCTGGTAGCCATGGCAGAAGCCACATGGCTTAGAGCTTAGACTTTTGGTGTATAGCATTGTCTCGTGGACCTCTATCAACTTTGTTCAAATTATGGTTGTGAGGTCGAAATGGGCTCCATCCCAGGGGTAACTTGTTCTTACATGCAATTATATAGGAAAATTAAAAATCTTGTCCAAAACCAAAAGGCCTAGATGTAAGATATTTGTTAAGTAACATTGTCTAGCGGAGTGGATCTGTACCAAGTAAGTCAGACCTCTACCATGATTGTTCAAGTTGCGGCCGTGGTAAAATTTTGAAAATTCTTCTTGTCAGAAACTATAATGTATAGAGCGTAGATATTTCAGATACCATTATCAAGTGGACCTCTGCCAAGTTTGTTCATATTATGGCCCTAGGGTAAAAATTGAGCCCGCCCCAGGGTCACTTGATTTTATATAGGCTCATATAGGAAAAAACTAGAAAGGTTTGTCTCTGAGGGCCTTTTTTCTGGTGAGCGATATAGGGTCATCATGGTACTCTTGTTCAGAAGTTTTCTTTGCTGATAACACATGTGGATAATATATTCAACTGTAATTAGTTATAGTAGTATCTGTTTGTCAAAAGCCTAGTAATACTCCACTATTTTTCATTAGAATATCTGGTGCTATTGTTTGTAAATATCCTATTGTATGATATGTATGTTTAATTTTTCAGAACAGACGTACACAGTCAACGGAAATTCTTGGTATTCGAAGACAACCTCCTCGAATTATTTCAGCATTGTGTTAAGTGCCATCTGCCAACTGAGGGCAATATTTGCAACATTCAGGGTTCGGCTATTTCTGTGAAACAAATATGTGATTGTGGACATGTTAGGAAATGGGACTCGCAACCGAAAGTTCGGTGTATTCCAGCTGGGAACCTTATCTTAAGTGCTGCAATTCTATTTTCTGGATGTCTGCCATCCAAAGCTTTAAGGTTGTTTAACTTTGCTAACATACTAGTTGTAAGTCTTGCAACGTTTTTTAAACATCAACGGAATATTCTGTGGCCTGCCATTGAAAGAGTGTGGACCAACAGCAACACAGAACTATTAAGTCAACTTTTAAACAGAAGAGGAGTTAATAGTATCTGGAGATAGTCGGGCTGACAGTCCGGGACATTCGGCAAAGTTTGGGGCTTACTCTATGATTGACATGCATTCTGGAAAAGTGGTGGCCCTTGAGCTGGTACAGGTATGCTCTTATAAATACCTTTCTATTACTGTTTGTTTGTAATTTATTTTTATTCTTCATACTCATACAATCATATGAATTGTTATGTGACATATTGTTACATATTTTTAACTTCCATATTTAAAAAGTATCATCATGCACATATAACATTTTATATTATTGCAAATATATGATGTTTTCATATGAAGAATATATTAATTTTTCAAATTTTCAAAAATCATTTCAAATTCGGTAGAATTAATAATATTCATACACAAATGATATTTGTAATAGTTGAAATGTAAAAGGTTTTAAAAAGTTTTTGCTCTGAAAAAAATGAAAAACCGGCCCATTTGGTGTTATGCTGATTTAACTTGTCATTCATCAATGCCTTTTCGTTTTCTAGTTTTGTTCTTATTTTAGATACGCAACAAACTGATCAAAATTTAGTGCTTGGTTTCTATTTTTTGCTTGAAATATATAAGATTTCATAAGAAGTAAAATGAAATTAATTACATTTCTTCTTTTAATATTTTCCTTGTCTATTATTCCAAAACATACTGTTTTTAAGTTCAAAGAACATTTCAGGTTTCTATCAGATAGAAATTTTCCAAGTTTATTCCACATGATTACATTCACAAAACAAATGCTCTAATGTTTCCACTTGCATATTACAAAAATAGCTTGATTCTGAGATCTTGCATTGATGTAATGATTTATTTGTTGGTAAAATTCTCATTAAGTATTTGCATTGAAAATTTCTTAATTTTACATCTATAGTAGCTTTTTGTGTTTGAGAGAATATTTTTGTCCAATGTAATGACTCATTCGGGGATATTGATGACCATTTTGTTTCGGATGTGTTTGCGCAAGTCATACATTTGTCTATTCACTAGTTATTTTGACTACATGTTGTACGTAAAGAATATTGCAAGTTATTGTATAACACCCAAACAATGCTACTTTCAACTTCAGTCCAGTGTGATTTTATCGCGACTCTTATTGACGAGTATGAAGTAATTAGTTCACATGGTTTTGCATTGCTCGTGTTGTTTTCACACAATGTTCAAAACATTACTTACACTGTTACTGATTTTCTTTGTAGTCATATACATGTATGATTTTGCAAATACTATAAGGGAGAAATTATATAGTAATTTAAACCTCACTAGAATTTGAATTCCTCAATAATCTTTAGACAACTAGATCATAAATGAAATTGGCAATGGTGAATACTGGTAGTGGTTGTAATTTAATTCTTGTTTGTAGAATATTGTCATGTTTTTCAGTCAAATGAAGTGAAGTCCAGTTATCACATGGAATTGGAAGGTCTTCAAAGAGCTGTTGAACATCTCCGCAGAAGTGGCTTGTCAATAGCTGAGATTATTACAGACAGACATCTGCAGATTGGGAAGTGGCTTAGAGAGAAACTGCCTGGTACTGTTCACTCCTATGACGTTTGGCATGTTGGAAAAGGTTATTACAGTTTTTATCAAGTAAAATTTCCGATAAGTCTGCTTGCCTCAATCTCAAAGTAGCAGATTTTTTTGTGGTCAGTATTTGTGCATGTTAGCTCAAGTTTTGAGATGATTCTGTATCTCGAATATATCAGTGTAATAACATTTTGCAAAATATGCACAACATTGTTTGTAATAAGTGTTCCTGTAGCCTCATTGTCAACCTCAGTAATTTTTGTGCCAAATCAATATAGTTATAACTGATACCCTTCTGAATACATTCTTGATAATATTTTTTCAGTGATGATTACAAGCATGTTAATTTGTGGAAGTAGTTCTGTGTTATAACTGCCTGCAGACATTTTAAATATTTTATACCTATTTTACATCAGTACTCTCATTATTTCAGCTGTGAAAAAGAAATTACTGGCTCTTTCCAAGGAAAAAGACTGTCAATCTGTTGGTAAATGGATGAAAAGTGTAACCAACCACTTGTATTGGTCAGCTGGTTCATCACATGGTGAGGGTGGTTCAGTGATTGTTGCAAAGTGGGAATCTGTTGTGAACCATGTGCAGGACATTCACATGGGCCATGGTAAACTCTTTACCCAGTGCCAGCATGGTCCCCTAGAGCCACGTGAATGGTTAAAACCAGGCTCTAAAGCAGCTGTGAAAATGGAGGAAGTCATTCTTAATAAGAGACTGTGCAAAGATGTAATGAAGTTGTCGACTGGCTACCAAACTTCAATGCTTGAGGCCTTCCATAGTGTAATTAACCAATTTGCACCAAAGATGACCTCATTTTCTTTTCATGGACAGTTGTGTCGCCAGTATCTGGCTGCCATGCACTTCAATGAAAATGGAAGGAGGAAGGAGAAAGTGAACTTAAATGGAAAGTTTTGTGTACAGGTTGTCTTCCCCAAATATAAAGACAAAGATGATTTTACAGTTCGACTTGTACGTCAGGAGATGACTTTTAATTATGTTAATAAATTATTTGTCAAGTGTGTGGAAATTTGTGGGGAAGACAACACTGTACATACACCAGCTCCACCTCCCCTTACAGCTGGCAAAAGAAAACCTACAAAGGTTGAAGTAGCCCGCTGCCTGTCATACAAATATAAAAGACTAAAGTACTAATTCTTTAATTTTGGTCAGACATAGATAAACAGATTGGCAACTTTCACAGTATCCAACTTAATTGTACCAGGGAAAATGAAAAATGATAAAAATTGATTATTTTGTAGGCACAAAACTTTCTCAGTTTTATTGTTCAAGAAAAATCTCACTAGACAATGCTTATTTGTCCATATTTATTATTATTTCTGCGGCTGATTTTGAATGTTCTTGCTTTCCCAAAATGTATAATTGATGTTTGTCTGACCAGTTCTTTTTGAGCTTTAGTTGCTGCTAATTGTTACACCAGAGTACCCTGCTCAATATTTATTATTAAGTGTAGTTGCCAATCTGTATAATAATAAAAAATTAATTATTTATGTCTCTTCCGTGGTCTTTTATTTTGTACACTAGTTTTGTAATCCAGTGATTCAGGTTTTATCTCCATTTGGAACATGTCATACCTTTCATTTAAACTCGACAAATGTTTTATTTTCCTCCATGTGTTGATAAGTATGTTCCTGGCTCTGTGCAAGGACAAGTTGGTAATGGCTAGTGGTGCAAAGATATACCAGTATATTGCGATACAGCATTGGGCCGATACGTACCACGGTACGACATCCATGTCCCAAGATACTTCCTTTTATAATTGGGCACATGATTAATTGATTCAAAGTCAAGGCAAACACAATTTTTGCGCTGTTTTGAACCATCAAAGACTGATTCATACCTCTGAATAACAAATTTATTAATTTCAGTTTCCCTTTATTGGTACTGTGTGTAAAACTCATAGTAATCTATCGATACTAATAATCTGCTGGTTAAACTGGATGAATGATCTACCTTATATAGTTATATCTCTATGTTTTAATTGGTTAACTCTGTAAGAAGACAGTTGCTTTAGAATTTATTTTTATTGTGTTTTTCATTTCTTGTCTGCATTGCAATATGGTGGACTTTTTCAAAACATGTATATTGCAAAATGGGTTAAGCCATATTGTTGCACCCATAGTAATGGCCGAGGGAATTGTTAGGCAAGTCATTAACTGTGTATAACAAAGTTTCGCAAAATGACATTTCTGTTTTATGATGAAAAACATTGATACTGTATTTGAACTTTTTCACATTGTGTTAGCAAATATGCAATTTATACATTGGTGCCGTGCTACTCAATTGATTTGTATAATTGGAACCGTCTTTTTATTTCAACATGAAAAGTTTATCATTATTGCTGTCATGCTTCCAGGGCTACAAGATAAGCTTATTTTCAGATTGGGTATTTACCTCATAGTCATTTCTTTTGGGTACTTCACATTTTGAAAAGGCTGATAGGATAATTTTATACTTTAGTTCTTCATTGGGTATTCCGAATTTATGTGATTTTTGTTCCCTACATTGTCAAAATAATTGGCGTTTATTTTTCTGAAATTCAGTTGAGTAATGATAATAATCATCCAAATCGCAGCTTATCTATAGCCCTGATGCCTCTGTATTATTTATGATCATCTAATCTTGGAAAAATAGATGAATGAACCTTATAATGTCAGTTGTTGTTTTGATATACTAAGTACTAATATATGTTTGTATCAGTGATGACGCAGAAAATATATATATCCATCAGATGAAAATATTACTATAGAAAACAGAAGAGTAGCAAATGGATGATTATTTATTTCATAAACCAAAAAGCAACAACCTTGTTTCTCACTCCATGACCAAAGAGATCAAAATCATCAATTATGAGAGTTATGCCTCTTCAAATCCCTTATACTTATAATTGTGTTCTCACTTTGTTCACAACACATGCTGGGATTACAACTCTAATTTCCTTTCCCAAGTACCCCCAGCACCATCGAACAAGCTGGCGATATGCCAAATATCTCTGTTGTCTGAAATAAAAATGTGTACTGTACTATACCAGACATAATGTTATACATTATATTTGTAGATGTTCATCTTCTGTCATTATATGCATTAATGGATGGGTCTCGTCTGAAAATTTCCCTAATACATGTCAAATGACATTAAAGTCCCGTAAGCTTATAAATTTATCAGTCGTTGTCCTATAACAAAGGAATCTGGGGTGTTGTCCTCCCATGCATACTATATAGCAAGAAAAAATGTTTCCGAAACCACTATCGTATTTTTTTCCAATATCATTGAAAAAATACTATTTATTGAACAGCTGCGTTTTCCCACAGTCGTATTATGCACACGACTTAAAGTGACGTCACATGCTCTATATATTTCAAGTTTACCAAAGTAAAATTCACAGCAAAATGTGTGTTTTTAGAAGAAAAAGGACTTGTTTCGCTGGTAATTATTATCTGGGGATAATATCAACAATTGCTTGTTTTTTGCATATATATAACTATAGCAAAAAGCTAATGGGACTTTAAGACCTAGCGCAACATTGACATTAAAAATGACTGATGAAGTGTAATTCTTTTTTTGAAAATAATTATTCAAGGATACACAGATGTACGATATACCTGGTACTATCTCTGATCTGTAACAGTTATTGACACTAATGATAATATGGGTTGACTTTTTTGGTTGTGTAGTTAAGTTTGATGACTTAAAATCAATGTGACCTCTCATTGATAGAGGGTCAGGGTTCAAGCACCACTACCAACCATATCTCTTATGTGAAAAAGTAGTTGCTTACGGAGGATGGGACTCTAGTATAGTATTGGTACTTCCCAGGAGCGAGGGTTAGATGAACTGTCTGCCTCATGTAACTCCCAACTGTTGAAACAGGGCATAAAACTCAAATAAACAAATGATAAACAAGTCATACTCATTATCTTGCTGTGGCATGCCATATTGCTGTCTGTACTGGTAATATGCCGTCTTTAACACATACTGATCTAGACAGACTGTACTGAAACCAGGATGATTGGTCAAGCATTCAATCTAACTACCATCTCTGTTGAACTCCTCCAACTTAAAATTTGTCTGCTCGATTTCGCGGCAGCAAATACTCTCCCATTGTGTTGGCATTGCAATACAACAATCACAGCTGCACCTGAAAATACAAAATTTCAAAATGGTTACATTTTTGTATTTTATAGAGAACCTGTTTTCATGTTTGTCCAATATGCAGCTTACTGACTGGTACACAGAATCATATTGCAAAAATTCGTAACCGGCACCATTAATGATTACCATAGTATCTACTTCTATGGATCAATACAACATTATCTACAAACCAGGGGTGGAGATATCTCATGTAACACTCCACAAGCAGCTGACATGTCTACATCTAGAGGAAAATCAACACTCTTAGTCTAGTCAGATCTGACTTCCAATTTTTATGGAAAGAACCTTCCACGAGCAGGGATTGAACCCTGCCACACAGGTTACAAAACCAGTGATATAAACACTTGGCTATAGACTGATATGAATGATTGCATTATATATTGAGTGTGGCCCATTATTTATGATACAATTACAGGTTTTGTGTTTGTTTTGATAGATTAGTACTGGAGATCGTGGGATCGATTCGTCCACAAGATGCATATTTTCCTCCTAGCTTACCATGATATAACAATTCTTCTGAAAGTAATCAAAGTTGTGATGCAGGCATTGTCACGATCACTCATTAGCCGTGTGCAAACAGAATATAAACACCAAACAAAATCGTGTCGCCTCGGGATGCGAGTGAGACCGCAACTTCGAACATGTTACAATTAATGACTTATTAAATACAATAATATCCATCGGTGTCGCTCTGTATTATTTTACTGTGCCTCGTATTTGCCGAAGAGACCGATCATGTAATTCGTGTTAACTTTAATGGACAGAAATAAATATCTTTAGACTCGAGTGCTTGCAAAAAAAACCACATTTCCTAAAAGATCTTTCGACAAAAAGAAACCAGAAAATCGTTAGTTTAATGTACAGTGGTTTAAAGACGTTTTCGGTAGTTCGCTACATTTTTCACATAGACATATAGGAAAAATTAAAACTGAACAATGATTTTTTTAAACTTCGCATAATCGTAGCATATGATAACAGAAACATTTTAAGCGAAAGAAAATTCATTGTTCAGTTTTAATTTTTCCTATATGTCTATGTGAAAAATGTAGTGAACTACCGAAAACGTCTTTAAGACTCATCCCTGGATTCACTATGATGAGGTAATTATTTATTTAGGATAATATAAACAAGTTTCAATAATGTATCTGAACAAGGGATCAAACAGAAAATCAGAAAATCATTTGTTGAATTATTTGATTGTATGTCCGTGCATCCGTCTGTCATTTCATTGCATTCATTGACTAATTTAACTTATTAGCCTAGCTAACAATATTTTCCAATGCCACCCAGAACAATTATTCCATGTGATTTATATCACAACTAGTGCACGAAAAACAAAATCACAAACTTAAATGTTACCCAAAATTGGCTTGAATGAGTTATTTAATGTAGGTAATTTGAAAAAAAAATCCCGGGGAGCAGCCCCAGCCCCCCACTCCGCCGCCCCAATTTCAAAATTGCTTCCAGCGCCCCTGTATATATATTTTTCTGTCTACGCTTCAAACACATTTGCAAATATTTGTGTCTCGTACCAATTAGTTAGGTCTGGATGATTTTGATAAAATATTATATATTTAAATTAAACAGTTCACTTTGTGAAATGAATTACACCTTTACCTGTTAAATTAAATATTTCTAACCAATATGCTTTGCAAGTTGTTTTAAATATTATAATAGTTATCTTGTAGAAAATGATTTCATGTATAAATAAATGATTTGATTTAATTATTATATTGAAGTCTAGCTGTTCTTACATAATCTGGTAATTAAAGGATATATACATGTATATATATAAGTTATAACATTAATTTATTACATAAAATGCTTATTAAAACAACAGGAAGTTATCCATAAATTAATTATCACTAATAATCAATAATACTCATTTCATGCGGTTCAATAGTATAGCGTGAAATATTTGTCTTTCCGCGTTGCATATTACTAAGGGTGTTTTATACAGAAGTGCATGAAAATCTCGTGCACGTAATGTTTAAAACTGTGGAATGATGTGTAATTGGTCATTCAACCTGATAGCTCTTCACAAGTTCAATTTCAGTTGTATTAAAAAAATTGAGATGTCAGGAATAATTTCGGTTATTATGATTATGTATATTTTTGTATAATCACTATACTGTCGAACTTTCATATCGCATTTGTAAAGAGTGTGGCCCCATATGCTCTGCAATCTGAAATTTGACATGGGATACAGGTTTCCAGAGAAATTATTCCCTACAAGGTTTTAATCTCTGGTTGATCCTGAGCGATTCAGTTTGCACACTAAAGTTTTTCAATGATACGACTGTGTTATGTACTCGTATACCATGATTGATACCATTGTACACACAGGTGGCTGTATCAGTGTTCGGGCCACACACACACAAAATCCCGTCACTGTGCTTATATTACTGTCAAGGTGAAAAGCCTACTAAATGTCTATACCCCAAACAATGTGGAACATCGCAACTCGTTGTTTCGGCATGAAATACGTGCGCTGAAGGAAAATGGCTACACATGTATCAAGCGATCTGATTGGTCGGATATGTGTGTACTATAGTCTGTTCATTTCATGCCGACCAATCAGATCGCTTGATACATCACTCGTGCTTGACTCAAAATGGCTTGCAGCGAAGTTAAATAACGAAAGGAACAAAATTTTACCGTTTCACAGTTATTAGATGTAATTGAATGAGATTTTCGATAGGAATAAATATCTTATAGTTTATTTGAATGACATGTGTAGCAATTTTCCTTCAGCACACATCTTTTATGCTGAAACAACGAGATGCAATGTTCCACATTGTTTGGCATATAGACATATAGTAGGCTTTTTACCTTGATAGTATATATAAGCTCAGTGACGGGATTTTTTGTATATACCATCCAGTACTGCAAATAAGTAAAGTGTTTGTGTTTGTTTGTAATATACAAGTAATTGTAAAGCAAAGACAATGTATGACCCTCTTATATGACTAGGTGTCAAGTCTACTGGCATTTAGCTGACCATGAAAAGACAGGATTAATCTGAATAGGGGCAATAAAACAATTAAGAGATTAGACCTCATGTGGATTTTGGGGGGGGGTCACTTATATAGTAGCTGTTCAATGTCAAGGTATTTGTGTTTTGTATTGAGACATGATTTACATTAATTACAACATAGAATTTCATTGGCTATATTTTACACACTGTCATCCATGATGTTGTAACCATGCCATTCATTGGCAGACACAGAGGGAATTGTCCAATCAGATTCAATTATTTTAGGAGGTAAACATTGGCTGTGTAAAGGAATATTGCACTCTGAAACATTTAAAATAATTTTGAGATTTAGCTGCTTTATAATTGTTTAAAAAGTGAATATATTGGACTATGGATTTGTTGTGAGTAATTTCTTTATGTATAAGTTCTTGTTGGCTGTGAGATAATAATATTTTGCTGTATATTCTTGAAAGTTGGATTTCTGTTTTACCAATGGAGGGCTATGCACAGTACATATACTTGCCTTAAGGTAACGGGCGTGGATGTATACGTAAAAAAACATTTTAAGTTATTAATAATAATAAAATATCAAACTTTCATATCGCGCAACGAAAAATCTTACCGATTACGCAAAATTAGTGTTTTATTACGATAAATAATGTACCCCATATTGACTCCGCTTTATCAGCCAGAAAAATCTATTCCACGGTGCTGAAAGGGGCGCCGTAGGGGACTAATTAGAATCAATTGATATATAATTCGGTATCGTTTGTGTACTATGGCATTGACATATGTAATTAAAACTCGACGTATGATCAGTTCCGACTGGATTAAAAATGGGAAATAAGAGAATAAAGATAAAAGAGTTTTCTCAAAAACTGAAAAATGTAGTTTGAAGTCTCTTTATGGTAGTAAATTTCCTTCAATTCCGATTATTATTTGACACTATTTTGTTATACTATAAAAAAGAATTATATTACATATCTAATATTTAACAAAAGAATATTTTTTCAAAATAAAATAAATGTCCAAAAAGCTTCTTTTATTTATAGCCATATATAGTCGATATATTATAAAAAAAAGAGTATTACATATAAAGCATATAAAATGCTAATAATTATATAAATATGATAGAAATGGCAATAACTGTTATGGTATAGCTATAATCCACGTTATAATACAGACAAAATACTGAATAGCAATATCTACGTTTAAAAATTAGACACACATAAACTTTCATTAAAAAAGTCTAAATATATTGTAATAAAGACTATAATTAGTTGTCTTGGGTGCAATAAAGGACATATACAGTGTCAATGTCTCGCGTGAAAAAAACATTCAAATTAACAAAAAAACATGTGTTAATTGATGCAGTCATCAATGGGATTAAGTTGGTTAACAGTATGGGTCTGTAATTATTGATATCATAAAAAATTTATGTCACCCGGTGTTTCATGGTGCTGCATTGATTTTACAGCTGACACGTGTGACAAATTTCCACATCAGATTTGATAGGCGGGATTAACTAATTGTAGAACAATATGATTCTACCAATCAAATCAATTTGTTATTCAACCTAAAGAAATACCTTTCCCTCCAAATATCGCAGATTTATACCAATTAGTATAAAATTCCAATAGTTCATGAAGACAAATCTCCAACGAAAATAAACATTTTTCGTGGTTTAATTTTCATTATCAATAAAACAAGGACATTTCAGCGTGAATTATATTTTTGTGAAATATTAAAAGCAACACCAATCAAACAAACTTAAATTATGAAAAGCGGGCGTGCAGTTTGCATGATGTTACTAGAATCACAATAACATTATTTTGCTATCGTTTGTTTGCGTACGCATGCACATGTATTTTTTTTCAATAGTCTTATTTTATTCCATTATAATTTATATAGATATGTATATTTAATATTGCAAACCCATCACATCTCAAATTCAGATTTATTATTATAAACGTATTGTTTCACGTTTCACTTACCCGGCGTTTTCCACAGCGGTCTTCAACTCGATTTCTCTATCGGCCATTTTCCCCGTTGAGAGCCTCTTTATTCAGCGTGATATCTGACATATGTATATCGTGTCGGTACGATATGGTACTATTTTGACAAATAATTCGTGATTAAAGCTCGTACAAGTTATTAAAAAGGGGGGTGGTTTCAATTATTGATCCGTCTCCAATTAGCGAATTTGATTGGCTATCAAAATTGAATGGGATGCATGAATTAATTGAATAATCGTTAATTACTCGAGGTGATAATGATCTGACAGTTTTATTGCTAATTTACTCGCTTAAAAAAACACAGTAGGTGTCATTTTCGAATAAAGATTGTCGCCTTAATTGATGATGGATTTCAAAGCGGTTTCGGTATTCTGTAGCAGAAATGCTTATCTAGTGAACCGTGCCTCAGAATTTTGATATTTGCTTTCGTTTTTAATCTATGGCGTATTACGTAATAAACAGCGGGGTTCAGGCTGCGGAATTTCTTTAAAGTCAAATATCTAATGAACGTGGGGCGTTATCAAAAATCTGAGACACGGTTCCCTGCATTATACATTACTTGTTATTTTAAGGCTATTTGTCGTAATATATTCCAATATACAGAGTAGTTATCATTGTTCAAAAAATTGAAATTACGTGCGATATTGGTTTATAGAAGACCAATCAAATGTAATATTTGTTTCAAATCACTTGCAATGCACTTTATACAGTGGGTTTATTTTAGTATATAATTATGGTTTAGTTTTTAAATCTATAAATTGGCGAAACTTGATTAGACATTACATCCCAGCCCGTTACCTTAAGCTAGGTTGTGTGGTGTTTGTAGATTGATAGGTGAAATCAAAATTGACTTTAAATCTTTTTATGTTCCAATTTTGTGTTTTAAACCTTTCAGTTTATAGTGTTATTGTAACAGTCTATGAATTAATTATTTCCTTTTTACAATGTGTTTCCATGCTTGACTTTGCCTGTGTCCTAAAACTATATATATTATACAGCTATATGGCATTTTGTACTGTATATGCACCAATTATCTTTTTCTAAAGATATTTCTTGTTAGATATGGTTGAAAAATAAGATTTTCTGCGGTTATGAAAAAGGCTACCATATGTTCTATCCACAAGCTACTTCCAAACTTCATCACATATATTCCAGAGGTGGGGGCAATTAAACATGGGATGTATAATATCTTCAGTCAAATTTGTCACAGACAGTGTAAGTCTGGCCTAGGGTTTGAACTCACAACTGCTTGATCAGTAGACCAGTGCTCTAACCAATGACCTAACTGGGTGGGCTATATGCATTTCATAAATGGATCTAAATTGTTCATGACTTTATCTTTCCAATGTCCATCAAATGATGTACAGTAAACCCTGTGTTAGTGGTCACCTTTGAATACAGGCCACCCTGTGAGTAAAGGTCACTCTTTTAAAAACTGTCATTGATATTTAGAAAAAAAAAGACTTCTGAAAAATGACCACCTGTCAATAAGGTCGCATTATGTTATTCGCATGGCTGGCCTTTGTTCACAGGTTTGACTTTATGTGTGTTTGTTGAGATATTTATTTTATCTTTCCACTGACATATTTGGGGGAAAATGTTCCAGTTTATGGTTACTGGACATTTGTATGAAAAAAGTATAACACCACTTAATTGATTGGGAAATTTTTATTCTAAAGAAAGTCAGCAATTACCACCATCCTCAAATTTTCAGTGATAAGTTTCAGTGCACAATTTAACTAATAATTTAACCTCTGAAAAGCAACAACCTTTTAACAACAACATAATTTTGCTACTCCCAAAGGGTGTTGCTTAGGAGAGGTTACACTGTATATAAAATGCAAGAATCAGGTAGATGATGCAAGAATGGTTGTTATCTTAGGTATAACTCAATTTTAAGGTGGTTGCTTTGTTTTTTGTTAATTGAGAATTAGTTAGGCAATATACAATTTGTACAGCTGTTCATGATGTTTTTAATGCTTCACGGTTTATAGGATTGTGTAAATACTTATTTTATTGAACAGCACAACCTTTCCAGAGTGGCCCTATCTTGAGCAACAACCTCCCTTCTACAACAGTATAAGTTTTACCAACTGAAGGATTTAAGAATTTATTTAACCTCTTTAGAGCAACAACCTCTCTTTGGCAACATAATTTTGCTACTCCCAAAGGGTGTTGTTTTGGAAAGGTTGCATTGTATCTATCTCCAGCAAACACAGACTTGTAACTTTTTGTTCAGAATTAAAATGAATTAACACTTTTTATTTATCAATTGGATTCTGGGAGGTGAAATATATTCATATTTGGTATCAATTTGTTCCTAATTTTATGTAGATTAAGATGCATATGCTTATGTATTATTTAATTATTAAGTGATTTCATCATAAAATGATCTTTTACTTCTTTTGCTTGAGAAGATAAGTGTGGATAGTTTACAAAAACTGTCTGTGTTGAATTAAAGTATAAACCTGGAAGGGGTATATAAGCTCATTGTTCACTGTGTATTTAGCAGGTATTTTTCTATTGAAAAAGTCACACTTGCTGTTTTGTCATTTGAATCACAATTGTAACATAGAATTTTATTGGTGAATATTGTAAACATTCAAATTCTTTTTATAAGCTTGTCATTGATTGTCATTGATTGGTTAACAAAGGGTCCTGACCAATCAGATTCACTCAGGTTTTAGCAGGAAGTGACACAAGTTTTTGGTGTAAGTCAGGGTAACAAATATTGAAAGTTGTACTTTGTCTATTTATTTTAATGTGTTTTGAGGATATTGGATTTGTTGTAAGTAGTTTTTGATGATTCTCTTTGAACTTTCTTCTGCTCATATTTTGCAATAAAGATTTACCAAATGATGGCAAATGAAGAAAAAAAAATACTCACAGCAGTGTCACTCACATGCAAAATGAACTTGGTTGGCAGACTTTACAAGACAAACATGATTTAGATAGACTGACACTCTTTTATAAAATAGTATATGGTCTAGTAGTAGTCACAGGTAACTGTATCATGAATAGATAATAAAAATTAAAAAAAAAAAAAATTAAAAAAAAATATTTATTAATATATTAACAAGGTATATTTCAACGAAAATCCTCTGCACGATCACTGAGGTGACTTTTGTTTTTCAATTTCATCAAGGATTCCGGTGAATTCATGCAAATGAATATACTTTTTACGGCCGTAATTGAACAAAAACATATTCCTGCATTGAAAGCTTTATCTATTTACATTATTTTACCTTCATAACATGTAATTCAACGTTTAAATTCCGATTTTATCTAAATATCAACGTAAAAACTTCATTCTGTCGATGAATCTAGAGAAATCACAGTGTATTTTGTAACGTTCGTTTTCATTGGCCGGGAACCAAATACGTCATTTCTCCTGGGAAAACTCCTTTGAAATCGGCCAATGAAAATCGTTGTCACAAACTGGATAGCACGCGCGTCATATGAACCAAAATGGAGTCTATCGGGGATAAAAATTAAAGCCGAAAGTTTGTTTATTGCTTAAACATTCACATGTAACGAATTTACAAATTGTCATGGGGGTAAATGTGTTCCAACATTTGTGTTTTCTAAGTGTAGCTGTTCATTATGTTTGTACACAACGGTTAAGACTAAATATCGTCTATTTTATGTAAATTTAGTGGATGTCAAAATCACCTCAGTGATCGTCCCGAAGCATTGATTTACATTTTGTGGCATAACTCGTAAACTAGGCGACGGATTTCTATGGGATTTTGCATGAATGTTGTTTTAACGATATGTTTTATGAATATAATCGATCACTGGAAATATCTTTAGCCAAAAATTTTTTTTGATGCTTTAAAAATCTTGGGATTTTTGTTGTAATATACCTTGTTAATATATTACTAAATATTTGTTTAAAATTTTTTTTTTAAATTTTTATTATCTATTCATGATACAGTTACCTGTGGTAGTAGTACCGGTTCCATCATACGTTGTGAGACCAGTGAGAATGTCCCGCCACATGCATCTCCTCTCCTTTCGTCAAGTACACACGTCCTCCAGTTATTGTAAACATTCCTTTTTCCCCATATACTGGGGTTTTATGGAACAACCTGCCAGCTATGACTGTTTTGCAACCAGGCCTAGAGGGGTTTAAGCGCATAACCCCTGTGTGGTATCTCACTTCTCACTACCGCCCCTGAACAAACAAAGCAGATGTTTTTAACCAATTTTAATCTGTATATTGTTTCACCTTTCAGTTAACACTATCATGCTTTAAGCTTCCATTCTCACTATTTTACTTTGAAGTCTTTCTTTCACTGCTTTTAAAATCACTTGTCTACACTGATGCTCACCTGCTAGTTTATCTGAAAGGGTCTTAAGCAGTATATATATATAGAGATAGATAGATAAAGAATAATTTTTTTAGTTTAAATGTTTTTAAAGCTTACTAGTTTCATTGTTGTGAGTTTGACCCCAGGTGAGGTGCACACTGTCCATGACGAATTTGACTGAAGATATTACACCCTATGTTAAATCGACCTCCACCTCTGAATTATGTAGGGTACAAAATGTACATAGCTTGGCAGTAGCTTGCAGATAGAATGTGGTTAATATGGCTTAAGGCCTAATTAAATTAAAAGTCCAGGGATGCTGCTTTTGGGGGTCCATTGAAACACCCCAATACACCCCAATAACTCTAGAATCACCCAAATGTAACTCAATAATAATAAAATTCAACTTTATATTTGATGAAATAATATATATCTAAAAACAAGTGCAGATTCTAATAATATTTTATGCAAGATAAGATGGGAATTGAAATTTATAAGTTCGAAATTTTTTCCTTTATTACTGTGAGGCATGAAACGTATAACCCATATTCAGTATCAACCATTAATTAATTAATTTTTATATCAAATACTCATTAATACAAAATGAATGCATACAAATAGATGAAGAATGTGTACTGAACATTTAGAATGATTATTTGGTAGAAAATAAAGAGTTTTTGTGTGTACAGGGATGTATTGTATTGTGATGATTTAAAAGTTATTGGGGTGTATTGAGTTTGTTGGTGTTTTCTAGATGAATTATACCTACGAGTATTTGTTTATTATAGCTGTTTGCGAGTACTTACTGTATTGTCTATTACTAGTTTGGCTAATCCTGTCCAATTGATTGGCTAATGGTGATTTCGGTCATTTTTGATTGGTCAATCATTGGACTGGCTATTTGTCGTGTTACCTATGACGTTTGACTGAATCTGTTTGTCTGCTCTGTTGTTGAAATGCAAGTAAGTAATGTAGGCATCGTTCTATGATGTTAACGTGGCATAATATCGGGAACATCATTAGATGTAAGTTTAATGTGGTTGTATCATATCCGACTATGGTGGATTTGGTAGTATTTAGGGTGTACTTTATTCCATTGATGTATGGTATGGTAATACCATGTACATGTGAACTATATACATGAATGTATTCTTTTGTCAAATACTCATGCTTGTCAAAATATGTGTATTATCTATAACTTGTAAATATGTTATACCGTACTCTCCATAATGGAGGAATAAATAAAGACGGTCAATATCCTTTATGAAAAAAGCAACTTCATACAAAAAACTTAGACCAATGCTTCTTGTAATTCGTCTACCTATAAGGTTTTCTTATAGTTGTTAGTCCCCTGCCGGAGGGGACTATAGTGTTTGTCGTCCTCAGTCCGTCCGTCCCTCCGTCCGTCCGTCTGTCTGTCCGAAGTGGTTTCCGGATGATAACTTCAGTTAAAATTGACGGATTTCAATGAAAGTTGGTATATGGATAGCTTAGGGCATTACCTAGAGTGGGATTGCATTTGGGGTCAATAGGTCAAATATCTAGGTCACTGTTACTAAAAATAGAAATTTGGTTTCCGGATGATAACTTCAGTTAGGGAAGATGGATTTCAATGAAAGTTGGTATATGGATAGCTTATGGGATAACCTAGAGTGGGATTGCATTAGAGGTCAATAGGTCAAACATCTAGGTCACTGTTACTAAAAATAGAAATTTGGTTTCCGTATGATAACTTCAGTTAGGGATGACGGATTTCAATGAAAGTTGTTGTATGGATAGCTTAGGGGATAACCTAGGGTGGGATTGCATTTGGGGTCAAAAGGTTAAATATCTAGGTCAGTGTTGCTAAAAATTGTAATTTGATTTCAGGATGATAACTTCAGTTAAGGATGACAGATTTCAATGAAAGTTGGTGTATGGATAGCTTAGGGGATAACCTAGAGTGCGATTGCATTTGAGGTCAATAGGTCAAATATCTAGGTCACTGTTACTAAATATAGAAATTTGGTTTCCGGATGATAACTTCAGTTAGGGATGACTGATTTCAATGAAAGTTGGTATATGGATAGCTTAGGGGATAACCTAGTGTGGGATTGCATTTAGGGTCAATAGGTCAAATATCTAGGTCACTGTTGCTAAAATAGAAATTTGGTTTCAGGATGATAACTTCAGTTAAAATTGACGGATTTCAATGAAAGTTTGTGTATGGATAGCTTAGGGGATTACCTAAAGTGGGATTGCATTTGGGGTCAATAGGTCAAATATCTAGGTCACTGTTACTAAAAATAGAAATTTGGTTTCCGGATGATAACTTAAGCTGGCTTGCTCATTTAGACAAAATTGTCATCACTTGTTCTTGTTAGAGCTATTGTGGTGTATCCTCATTGGGGTGTATACAATAACTGAACAAAAATCAATGATTTTTGTATAAAATATCAATTTATGTTCTTAAATCTCAATTACTAGTTTAGAAAAACATTAATTACTATGTGTGTTCTTGTGCAGTATGTGTATGCTTGTTGTTTTCGCATTCTTGAATGTAGAATACCTTAGTAATAGTATTTATTTTTATACGTCTGAAGGGATGTATTTATTTTGATAAGCTGCTGGCATGCCTCTGTCTGTCCGTCCATCAGCAATTTTGTGTCTGCTTTGTTACTCTTTAGCCCCTTGAAGGTTTTAGAAGTAACATTACTCAAATGATTACCAAATCAAGACAACATGCAAAGCACATGTTTCAGAATGCTAACTTCAAGGTCACACTTAGGGATCAAAGGTCATATGAATTGTTTCCACTCAGTAACTCTTAAAGCCTGCAAAGGATTTTGAAGAAACTTTACTCACCATATTTAGATGAAGTGCAGCTGCCATGTTTTGGAAGGCTTACTTCACGGTCACACTTAGGTGGTCAAAGGTCATATGCTAAAAAATTACCCCAAAATAATGTTTTTACAGTATCAATAATACCATTGGGCATGTATTGCTCCACCTTACGGTGCTTCTGTCTAGTTTATTTTTATTATTCCATAAAACATGTATACAAATATTCATGTAAGCAATTTATATTTTTCAGTAAACAAAGATGAAGACTAAGCATCCTGTGGCAGCCACTGGACAAGAGGTAAGTGCTTAAGTTCTAAATCAGCCCTATAGCATTAATTACCAATTTCAGCTAGATGACAAAATTCCATTGAAATCTGTTGTGTCAAGTGTGCCAACGGGGGTATATGTGTTTATTGAACTCAGGGTCTTGCATGAAATAATTATTAATAACATACAGAAAAATTGAACTATACAATTCACTTTTTGTACACTTCCTTCTACAGTTGATTCTCATTATGTCAACTTCACTTACAGGAAAATTTTGTTTATGACAAACTGTTCCTTGCATTGCCAACTTTTTGTTTTGATTTCTTATAATATGCATACTTTCAATATTGTTTGTGTCTCACTTTAATATTAATTTGTCCACATGACTGTAATAAAAATGTACTTTAAGATATTTATGTCAAAGATAGTGCTGATCACTTTCACGCTTATTGTAACATTTCGCTAATTAAACTGAAAGCTTGATAAGATTAACATGTGAATAATCATAGCGCTGAAAGCACTGAGATATTCACTACTGATTGAAATATTTATACAATACTACACATATATTACATATAAACAAGTTTTAATATACACTTATTCTAATTATATTAATTAGGCCTAGCTGCGCCATTGTTTTATTAATTTATTACGTGACCATCAAACATTACGGAAGTGAAAAAGTTCCAATTACTGATAATCAGTATTTGCTAATGGAGAAGTGTTTATGAATATTCCTGTAAATAATTTCATGGTTTGATTCTCGTGGACTGTAGAGTTTAAACTGTAGACTTTAGTAAATTTTTGGATGAGCTGAAAACTATTCTTTGTAGCAGTTTAGCAGGAAGTTACAAACTCAAATGACTGTGTTTATAGTTTGGACTAATAATTTCTTCAAAAGAGTCTGTTTTGGCTCAGTGTAATAAAGATGTTTTGGTAATAGTTCACTTGTTATGCTCCCAATTCTGTTTAAGTTGAAAGTAAACTCATACCTCCACTTCCTGTTCACTGTAATTAAATACATCTGACTCTTAATACTTCGTAATTATATGTTATAATAAAGTTAGTATCTCCTTCATTAGAGTTAACTCTTAAGCAATGCTGGCGGTCCTGTGTTGAAAGAATTCTTAAAATGCCCCGAATTTAGTCAAATGGGCTGATTGTAAGTCTGTTTTAATGATAAGAAATACATTTTGCAAGATTGAGCTAGTACTTGCTTACTTTATGTCTGTCCGGTAGGCGGAGTTACGATTAAATGGTGTCCTCGCTCTCTTAGTGTCCTTTAGCGATTCCCTTGTGTATAGTAGCGATGCACCCTATTTATTGTCCTTATGAATGAAACTTTTGTGCTGATGAATACTGAATTATTAAACTAAATCAAAGTACTGAAAGTACTGTCGGAACTTGATTTTTTTCATATGAGGCAATTAAGTCACTGGTGTTGCTAGCAAAACACAACAATGACTGTCAGGAGGAATCCTAATTTCCTGTACAGTTGATGGATATTCATGCTTAGGAATTAACATACACCATCTCAATATTGCCATCTATTCATGTACATATTCTGATATTCATGTGCTAAATTCCATCAACCTAGCATGATGGTTATCTAAGTTATCAGATGTTTCGGGTTTTTTTTTATGTAGCCCATTTATATCCAGCCTATAATTTTCCGAATCCATCGGTACAAAAATAAGCATTGTTGCTGTCGTATTTACTGATTTAGTACATACCTAAAAGCTCTTCAAAACGCTCCATTTTAAAATTATATATCTTGATTATGACCACATATCACTTTAAATGCACACTACAGTGTTAGATACGAATTAAAATCGACCTACATAATCATTTTAGTGATAATATGGTTCTAAAGTTTTTCGATTTTCTGTTTTTAGTGCCATTCAAATTTATGTGTACCGCCATTCTGTTCTCTGGACTTTGACAGGAAAACCCCACATTCTATTTTAAGGATTTTATAATCCAACTATATATAGCTCTAGCCGATAGTATCGATCGATACGCGTTATGGATATAAACCTTAGCACTGATTTACGTATCATGTCAAAAAGTCACATATAAATAGATTAATGTAATTACATGCATACTTCTGTAGAGAAATTACTGATGTACTGAACGAAAGCCGAAAGTAGAACTATTATAATGCTAAACTAGTTGGTTTCCACCCTAATTGTACAGCACACAATAGAGTGAGAGTGGGAACAGGAACCATGACAGTTATGGAGCTCACGGCATTTTAGTAAGTCATCGATGGCAAAGGATTGATTGAAATTAAATTCCAAAAATTGTACAGTTTGAATTGCCATGACAATGTAATAATTCAAAATGAACATAATCCTGCAATATATACAACTTGTAACAGCAATCAGTAGAGTTATACAACCAGTGGTACTATTTTCAACACAAATGTATGGAGTAGAGGTGTCACGTTTTTGTTTATACAAAGTTCGGCATATCACTATAGAAGCTCTTGCTTCGCTTTCACTTCTAAAAACCACAATAGATAATTATTGTTACTCTGAATTAAAGTGATGGTTGGTAGGATATTTGTGAGTTTTAATTGAAAATTGAGTATGATTATAAACCGCCATTGATATTGTTGAGTTGTAAGCGTAACAAAAATGATGTTGGCATTCTACATTTCAATGCATTCGAAACCATTCTGTTGATGAAATAAGAAAGGCCAAACTAAATCACAATAATATGATAGAGGATATCATAAAATTTGAACTGTCCACTCATCTTTGTGACTTTTTTTACCAGTCTCTGTCCTCTTCTGTTTTTCCTAGCTCATGGAAAGACGCTTTTGTCACTCATGGAAGCTATTCTCATGTTGGCAATTGTCAACCTATATCTCTACTCTGTACCAAAGGGTAGTCCACAAGCACACATTAAACACAATAACAACAATGATCTTCTCACTCTGCTTTAAATCAGGCTTTGTACCTGGTGACTCAACAGTTAACCAACTGACTTATCGATACAACTTCTTCACTGAGACTGTCGATTCAAGAGCTGTATTGTGCGACATAAGCTAGGCTTTTGACTGTGTCTCGCATCATGCTTTCTTCTTCAGACTCAAACATTTAGGGATTTCTTTTTAATTGGTTCTCCTCCATCTTATTTAAGTGGCAGACAGCAAAATGTTGTTCTGTCTGATGCGTAATCAAAATGGAATGATGTAAAAGCTAGCTAGGATTCCACAGGAGTCAATTTTGGGCCCCCTCATTTTCTTGATATTTATGGATGACATTGTTTCTGATATCAGGGCAAAGGTCCACCATTTGCAGATGACACAAGCCTTTACAGAATTGTTGGGGTTCAATTAACTCCTTCACAAACACTAAATTCTGACCTACATAGAATACCTCTTGAATAAAATTTGTTCCATTTTAATATAGCTTCATTTTTTTAGGAGTAGGAGGTGTATTTGGATTTTTCCAGATTTTTATTTCTTAATTACAAACACATCATTAAGATAGCATTTCAGTACCCTTATTTTAACTTAAATTGTAGATTTTATAAAGCTGAGGAAAACTCAACTGCCTAAATATGCCTAAATTTTTTTTTTATTCCAGTAGTTATTTCTATTTAAGGTAACATGTCTTGAATTGAAATGATATGTATTTATATTTTTGTCATATTTTTGTAATTGTAGGGTTCTTTTTTAAATTTCTAGTTATGCCCCCATTTCATAGAAATGTGGGTATATATTGCTGGTTTGCTCATGTCCGTCTTTTTTGCTCGTTTTTAATCAAACCTTGTCTGGCCAATTCGACTGTATTGGCCTCTTAGGTCTTCACTTGGTTTGAAGGTTGGTCAATACAGATAGATGACCCCTGTTGATAAGGTCTATCAATAGGTCAAAGGTCAACTATCCATGTGCTCTTTAGGGAGCATTGGTGTTTCACAAACACCTCATTAAGTGAGCGTTTTAGTACCATTATTAAAACTTAAGATATATCAAATAACCTAAAAAAACTTAGGTAGTTGGTTTTTCCGAGCTTTATTCTCTACTAGTATTTTTACAAAACTTTATTCTTATCCTAGCAGTTATTTCTATTAGGTAAAATGTCTTGAAATTGAAATGATTTGCATTCATATTTTTGTCATAATTTTGTAATTGTAGGGTTCTTTTTTAAACTTAAGTTATGCCCCCATTTCAAAGAAATGTGGGTATATATTGCTGGTTTGCTCATGTCCGTCTTTTTTGCTCGTTTTTAATCAAACCTTGTCTGGCCAATTCGACTGTATTGGCCTCTTAGGTCTTCACTTGGTTTGAAGGTTGGTCAAATACAGATAGATGACCGCTATTGATAAGGTCTATCAATAGGTCAAAGGTCAACTATCCATTTGCCCTTTAGGGGGCATTGGTGTTTCACAAACACCTCATTAAGTGAGCGTTTTAGTATGATTATTTCATCTAAGATATATCAAATAACTTAAAAAACTTAGCTAGTTGATATTCCTTACGTTTATCAAAAAAGGAAAGATTGACTGCCTAACTAACTTTTACGCCTTCAAAACCAAACTGCATATGTTGATGAAATAAGAAAGGCCAAACTAAACCACAATAAATTTGTTAGCACAAAATGTCCTTTCCTCTTCATCGTCAAAGAAATCATGGTGAGCTTGTCTCAAATCTTTCATCTCCTCCAAATTGTGTTCATCTTTGCTTCACTGCAAGATGTTGATAACACTGTAGAAGATGAAATCACCAAAGCAAACCTTCTGAATAACATTTGTCGGGATCAAACCCCTCTTGATGAATAATTAGGTGCTCAAACTCTGCAGAATTATGTGAATGTCATCAGCCCTGTCTTGAACCACATTACAATTACAACCTCTAAGATAGAGGATATTATAAAATTTGAACTGTCCACTCGTCTGTGTGACTTTTTGGCCAGTCTCTGACCTCTTCATTTTTTCCTAGCCCATGGAAAGACATTTTTCCCTCATGAAAAGTGTGGTCTGAATTTGATCTGAATCAGTCTGAATTTTTACTGAAAATTGTCTGAATACGGTCTGCACAATTGCTGAATGTGTACTGATACTCTGAAAATACAAATGCTGAATCATGTCTTAGACACAAATTCAGAAAAATTCAGCCCTGTTTGTATCTCTGAATCTTGTCTGACAACACTGTTCAGTTAAAATTCAGACTTTAAGATTCAGACTTTTTTGTCTGAATAATGGCTGAGATGCTGAAAATTGGCTTATTATGGAACAATTCAGACAAAATTCAGACAGATCAGACATAATTCAGAAGTACGATTCAGACAATTTTTTCAGACAGAATTCAGAAAAAGTATTCAGATACTGCTCAGACAATGTTTTCAGACAATATTCAGAAACAGTATTCAGATACTGTTCAGAGAGCTAGATCACTCAGACTTTATTCAGAGAAATATTCAGAAGATTTTCAGACATGTCAAGCCAGCCCCTCCATGAATCATTCTATAATACTTGGAAACCCATATTAGAAGCTTTGCTCACATTATATGATGGGGATTATTCATATAATTATATATATCTAACTGCCACAAAGGCAAGTGCAGCCTCTGTAATGGAAAAAAAGAGGGTCATAATAAATGGTCAAGGTTTTTCAAATTTCAATGTTTCACTGTTTTAAAATAATGAGATATGACTTTTATCCTGGTGAATATATACAAATAAATTCAAATATTTCAATAAAAAGCATGAAAAAGTATGATTTATAAAAATTCAAATGCATGTGCATGATTATAACTTCCAAAAGATACATTATGGTGTTCCATCATACCCCACCCACTTAATTCTGTCATAATCATCTCTTAAATATGTATCTCTTATTAATTTGTTTGGTTTTCAGTTGTAAATCATGAATTTATACATGAACCTAATTACCAGTACACTTACTAGTTCATAAGCATCATGTATTCAGCTGTGTTTCTATTTTCATTAAAGCCACACATCATTTGGTTATTTCTTAACTGTCAGCCATTTTGAATTACACCATGTGACCTGTGACATCATCAAAAGTCTGAATATTTCAGCCTTTTTAAAAAATCAGAATCTGTCACTCTTGAAATTTTAAAATTACATCAATATAATTTTATTATACATGTGCAATCTTAAATTGATGTAACCATCTTTGGGTCTGAGCATGTGTACATACATGTATATAGTATACAGTGATGCATACAGACTTTTTTCAGTATTGATTCAGACATTTGCTGAAGCTGAAAAAAGACTGAACCTTGATTCTGAACCAGTCAGACTTTTTTCAGTATTTATTCAGACATTTACTGAAGCTGAAAAAAGACTGAACCTTGAGTCTGAACCTGTCAGACATTTTTCAGTACTTATTCAGACATTTACTGAAGCTGAAAAAGACTGAACCTTGAGTCTGAATCTGTCAGACTTTTTTCAGTATTTATTCAGACATTTGTTGAAGCTGAAAAAAGACTGAACCTTGAGTCTGAACCAGTCAGACTTTTTTCAGTATTTATTCAGACATATTTCATGGTCTGAAACAGGTCTGAACTTTGTCAGCACTGTTCAGCTTTCATTCAGACGGAATTCAGATGCTTGATATGGTAGTTCAGCAATAATTCAGTCATCAATATTTCTGTAAGACTGTATTCAGCATTCATTCAGCATTCATTCAGCTCAATTCAGACAAACTTCAGACATTCTGTTTCATGAGGGTTGTCACTCATTGAAGCCATTCTCATGTTGGCAATTATCAACCTATATCTCTACTCTGTACCGTAGGGAATGTCCTGGAAAGGGTAGTCCAGTCAGGCATACTTATACACAATAGTGACAATGATCTCACTCTGCTTTAAATCAGGTTTTGTACCTGGTGACTCAACAGTTAACCAACTGGCTTATCTCTACAACTTCTTCAATGAGGCTTTTGATTCCAGAACTGTATTCTGTGACATTCCAGAACTTTATTCTGCGACATTCCAGAACTGTATTCTGCAACATTCCAGAACTGTATTCTGCGACATTCCAGAACTGTATTCTGCGACGTTCCAGAACTATATTTTGTGACATTTCAGAACTGTATGCTGTGACATTCCATAACTGTATTCTGCGACATTCCATAACTGTATTCTGCGACGTTCCAGAACTGTATTCTGTGACATTCCAGAACTGTATTCTGCGACATTCCAGAACTGTATTCTGCGATGTTCCAGAACTGTATTTT
Source organism: Lutraria lutraria (assembly GCA_964023205.1). Lineage (NCBI taxonomy): Eukaryota > Metazoa > Mollusca > Bivalvia > Venerida > Mactridae > Lutraria > Lutraria lutraria. The sequence goes on from OZ026845.1 coordinate 12,476,062, forward strand.
GTGACATTCCAGAACTGTATTCTGTGACATTCCAGAACTGTATTCTGCGACATTCCAGAACTGTATTCTGCGACGTTCCAGAACTGTATTTTGTGACATTCCAGAACTGTATTCTGTGACATTCCAGAACTGTATTCTGTGACATTCCTGAACTGTATTCTGTGACATTCCTGAACTGTATTCTGCGACATACTAGTCAGCAAAGACTTTTGACTGTGTCTCGCATCATATTTTCCTCTTTAGACTCAAACAGTTTTGGATTTCTGGCAGTCTTTGTAATTGGTTCTCATCTTATCTATGTGGCAGACAGCAAAATGTTATTCTGCATGATGCTCAATCAAAGTGGAATGATATTAAAGCTTGTATTCCACAGAAGTCAATTTTGGGCCCCCTCATTTTATTGATATTCATCAATGACTTTGTTTCTGACATCAGGGCAAACGTCCATCTGTTTGCAGATGACACAAGCCTTTACATAGTTGTTTGGGGTTCAATTAACTGCTTCACAAACACTGAATTCTGACCTATAACGAATACCTCTTGAATAGAATTTGTTCCATTTTAATAGCTTCATTTTTTAGGAGGTGAATTTGGACTTTTCTAGATTTTTTTCTTGATTACAAACACCTCATTAAGATAGCATTTTAGAACCCTTATTTTAAGTTAAATTGTAGATTTTATAAAGCTGAGGAAAAATCAACTGCCTGAATATTTCTAGAAAACCTTTTCCTTATTCCAGTATTTATTTCTATTAGGTTAAATGTCTTGAACTGAAATGATTTGTATTTATATTTTTGTCATATTTTTGTTATTGTAGGGTTCTTTTTTAAATTTCTAGTTATGCCCCCATTTCAAAGAAATGTGGGTATATATTGCTGGTTTGCTCATGTCCGTCTTTTTTGCTCGTTTTTAATCAAACCTTGTCTGGCCAATTCGACTGTATTGGCCTCTTAGGTCTTCACTTGGTTTGAAGGTTGGTCAAATACAGATAGATGACCCCTGTTGATAAGGTCTATCAATAGGTCAAAGGTCAACTATCCATTTGCTCTTTAGGGAGCATTGGTGTTTCACAAACACCTCATTAAGTGAGCGTGAGCGTTTTAGTACGATTATTTCATCTAAGATATATCAAATAACTTAAAAAACTTAGCTAGTTGATTTTCCTTACGTTTATCAAAAAAGGAAAGATTGACTGCCTTACTAACTTTTACGCCTTCAAAACCAAACTGCATATGTTGATGAAATAAGAAAGGCCAAACTAAACCACAATAAATTTGTTAGCACAAAATCTCCTTTCCTCTTCACCGTCAAAGAAATCATGGTGAACTTGTCTCAAATCTTTCATCTCCTCCAAATTGAGTTTATCTTTGCTTCACTACAAGATGTTGTTAACACTGTGGAAGATGAAATCACCAAAGCAAACCTTCTGAATAACATTTGTCGGGATTGATGAATAATTAGGTGCTCAAACTCTGCAGAATGATGTGAATGTCATCAGCCCTGTCTTGGAGTACATTACAATTACAACCTCTAAGATAGAGGATATTATAAAATTTGTACTGTCCACTTGTCTGTGTGACTTTTTGACCAGTCGCTATCCTCTTCAGTTTTTCCTAGCCCATGGAAAGACATTTTTGTCACTCCTTGAAGCCATTCTCATGTTGGCAATTGTCAACCTATATCTCTACTCTGTACCGTAGGGAATGTCCTTGAAAGGGTAGTCCAGTCAGGCATACTTATACACAATAGTGACAATGATCTTCTCACTCTGCTTTAAATCAGGCTTTGTACCTGGTGACTCAACATTTAACCAACAGGCTTATCTCTATAACTTCTTCATTGAGGCTATCAATTCCAGAACCATATTCTGTGACATTCCAGAACTGTATTCTGCGACATACTAGTCAGCAAAGACTTTTGACTGTGTCTCGCATCATACTTTCCTCTTTAGACTCAAACAGTTTTGGATTTCTGGCAGTCTTTGTAATTGGTTCTCATCTTATCTATGTGGCAGACAGCAAAATGTTATTCTGCATGATGCTCAATCAAAGTGGAATGATATTAAAGCTTGTATTCCACAGAAGTCAATTTTGGGCCCCCTCATTTTATTGATATTCATCAATGACTTTGTTTCTGACATCAGGGCAAACGTCCATCTGTTTGCAGATGACACAAGCCTTTACATAGTTGTTTGGGGTTCAATTAACTGCTTCACAAACACTGAATTCTGACCTATAACGAATACCTCTTGAATAGAATTTGTTCCATTTTAATAGCTTCATTTTTTAGGAGGTGAATTTGGACTTTTCTAGATTTTTTTCTTGATTACAAACACCTCATTAAGATAGCATTTTAGAACCCTTATTTTAAGTTAAATTGTAGATTTTATAAAGCTGAGGAAAAATCAACTGCCTGAATATTTCTAGAAAACTTTTTCCTTATTCCAGTATTTATTTCTATTAGGTTAAATGTCTTGAACTGAAATGATTGGTATTTATATTTTTGTCATATTTTTGTTATTGTAGGGTTCTTTTTTAAATTTCTAGTTATGCCCCCATTTCAAAGAAATGTGGGTATATATTGCTGGTTTGCTCATGTCCGTCTTTTTTGCTCGTTTTTAATCAAACCTTGTCTGGCCAATTCGACTGTATTGGCCTCTTAGGTCTTCACTTGGTTTGAAGGTTGGTCAAATACAGATAGATGACCCCTGTTGATAAGGTCTATCAATAGGTCAAAGGTCAACTATCCATTTGCTCTTTAGGGAGCATTGGTGTTTCACAAACACCTCATTAAGTGAGCGTTTTGGTACCATTATTAAAACTTAAGATATATCAAATAACCTAAAAAAACTTAGGTAGTTGGTTTTTCCGAGCTTTATTCTCTACTAGTATTTTTACAAAACTTTATTCTTATCCTAGCAGTTATTTCTATTAGGTAAAATGTCTTGAAATTGAAATGATTTGCATTTATATTTTTGTCATAATTCTGTAATTGTAGGGTTCTTTCTTAAACTTAAGTTATGCCCCCATTTCAAAGAAATGTGGGTATATATTGCTGGATTGCTCATGTCCGTCTTTTTTGCTCGTTGGTAATCAAACCTTGTCTGGCCAATTCGACTGTATTGGCCTCTTAGGTCTTCACTTGGTTTGAAGGTTGGTCAAATACAGATAGATGATCCCTATTGATAAAGTCTATCAATAGGTCAAAGGTCAACTATCCATTTGCTCTTTAGGGAGCATTGGTGTTTCACAAACACCTCATTAAGTGAGCGTTTTAGTATGATTATTTCATCTAAGATATATCAAATAACTTAAAAAACTTAGCTAGTTGATTTTCCTTACGTTTATCAAAAAAGGAAAGATTGACTGCCTAACTAACTTTTACGCCTTCGAAACCAAACTGCATATGTTGATGAAATAAGAAAGGCCAAACTAAACCACAATAAATTTGTTAGCACAAAATGTCCTTTCCTCTTCATCGTCAAAGAAACCATGGTGAGCTTGTCTCAAATCTTTCATCTCCTCCAAATTGAGTTATCTTTGTTTCACTGCAAGATGCTGATAACACTGTAGAAGATGAAATCACCAAAGCAAACCTTCTGAATAACATTTGTCGGGATCAAACCCCTCTTGATGAATAATTAGGTGCTCAAACTCTGCAGAATTATGTGAATGTCATCAGCCCTGTCTTGAACCACATTACAATTACAACCTCTGAGATAGAGGATATTATAAAATTTGAACTGTCCACTCGTCTGTGTGACTTTTTGGCCAGTCTCTGATCTCTTCATTTTTTCCTAGCCCATGGAAAGACATTTTTGTCACTCCTTGAAGCCATTCTCATGTTGGCAATTGTCAACCTATATCTCTACTCTGTACCGTAGGGAATGTCCTGGAAAGGGTAGTCCAGTCAGGCATACTTATACACAATAGTGGCAATGATCTTCTCACTCTGCTTTAAATCAGGCTTTGTACCTGGTAACTCAACATTTAACCAACAGGCTTATCTCTACAACTTCTTCACTGAGGCTTTCAATTCCAGAACTGTATTCTGTGACATACTAGTCAGCAAAGACTTTTGACTGTGTCTGGCATCATACTTTCCTCTTTAGACTCAAACAGTTTTGGATTTCTGGCAGTCTTTGTAATTGGTTCTCATCTTATCTATGTGGCAGACAGCAAAATGTTATTCTGCATGATGCTCAATCAAAGTGGAATGATATTAAAGCTTGTATTCCACAGAAGTCAATTTTGGGCCCCCTCATTTTATTGATATTCATCAATGACTTTGTTTCTGACATCAGGGCAAACGTCCATCTGTTTGCAGATGACACAAGCCTTTACATAGTTGTTTGGGGTTCAATTAACTGCTTCACAAACACTGAATTCTGACCTATAACGAATACCTCTTGAATAGAATTTGTTCCATTTTAATAGCTTCATTTTTTAGGAGGTGAATTTGGACTTTTCTAGATTTTTTTCTTGATTACAAACACCTCATTAAGATAGCATTTTAGAACCCTTATTTTAAGTTAAATTGTAGATTTTATAAAGCTGAGGAAAAATCAACTGCCTGAATATTTCTAGAAAACTTTTTCCTTATTCCAGTATTTATTTCTATTAGGTTAAATGTCTTGAACTGAAATGATTGGTATTTATATTTTTGTCATATTTTTGTTATTGTAGGGTTCTTTTTTAAATTTCTAGTTATGCCCCCATTTCAAAGAAATGTGGGTATATATTGCTGGTTTGCTCATGTCCGTCTTTTTTGCTCGTTTTTAATCAAACCTTGTCTGGCCAATTCGACTGTATTGGCCTCTTAGGTCTTCACTTGGTTTGAAGGTTGGTCAAATACAGATAGATGACCCCTGTTGATAAGGTCTATCAATAGGTCAAAGGTCAACTATCCATTTGCTCTTTAGGGAGCATTGGTGTTTCACAAACACCTCATTAAGTGAGCGTTTTGGTACCATTATTAAAACTTAAGATATATCAAATAACCTAAAAAAACTTAGGTAGTTGGTTTTTCCGAGCTTTATTCTCTACTAGTATTTTTACAAAACTTTATTCTTATCCTAGCAGTTATTTCTATTAGGTAAAATGTCTTGAAATTGAAATGATTTGCATTTATATTTTTGTCATAATTCTGTAATTGTAGGGTTCTTTCTTAAACTTAAGTTATGCCCCCATTTCAAAGAAATGTGGGTATATATTGCTGGATTGCTCATGTCCGTCTTTTTTGCTCGTTGGTAATCAAACCTTGTCTGGCCAATTCGACTGTATTGGCCTCTTAGGTCTTCACTTGGTTTGAAGGTTGGTCAAATACAGATAGATGATCCCTATTGATAAAGTCTATCAATAGGTCAAAGGTCAACTATCCATTTGCTCTTTAGGGAGCATTGGTGTTTCACAAACACCTCATTAAGTGAGCGTTTTAGTATGATTATTTCATCTAAGATATATCAAATAACTTAAAAAACTTAGCTAGTTGATTTTCCTTACGTTTATCAAAAAAGGAAAGATTGACTGCCTAACTAACTTTTACGCCTTCGAAACCAAACTGCATATGTTGATGAAATAAGAAAGGCCAAACTAAACCACAATAAATTTGTTAGCACAAAATGTCCTTTCCTCTTCATCGTCAAAGAAACCATGGTGAGCTTGTCTCAAATCTTTCATCTCCTCCAAATTGAGTTATCTTTGTTTCACTGCAAGATGCTGATAACACTGTAGAAGATGAAATCACCAAAGCAAACCTTCTGAATAACATTTGTCGGGATCAAACCCCTCTTGATGAATAATTAGGTGCTCAAACTCTGCAGAATTATGTGAATGTCATCAGCCCTGTCTTGAACCACATTACAATTACAACCTCTGAGATAGAGGATATTATAAAATTTGAACTGTCCACTCGTCTGTGTGACTTTTTGGCCAGTCTCTGATCTCTTCATTTTTTCCTAGCCCATGGAAAGACATTTTTGTCACTCCTTGAAGCCATTCTCATGTTGGCAATTGTCAACCTATATCTCTACTCTGTACCGTAGGGAATGTCCTGGAAAGGGTAGTCCAGTCAGGCATACTTATACACAATAGTGGCAATGATCTTCTCACTCTGCTTTAAATCAGGCTTTGTACCTGGTAACTCAACATTTAACCAACAGGCTTATCTCTACAACTTCTTCACTGAGGCTTTCAATTCCAGAACTGTATTCTGTGACATACTAGTCAGCAAAGACTTTTGACTGTGTCTGGCATCATACTTTCCTCTTTAGACTCAAACAGTTTTGGATTTCTGGCAGTCTTTGTAATTGGTTCTCATCTTATCTATGTGGCAGACAGCAAAATGTTATTCTGCATGATGCTCAATCAAAGTGGAATGATATTAAAGCTTGTATTCCACAGAAGTCAATTTTGGGCCCCCTCATTTTATTGATATTCATCAATGACTTTGTTTCTGACATCAGGGCAAACGTCCATCTGTTTGCAGATGACACAAGCCTTTACATAGTTGTTTGGGGTTCAATTAACTGCTTCACAAACACTGAATTCTGACCTATAACGAATACCTCTTGAATAGAATTTGTTCCATTTTAATAGCTTCATTTTTTAGGAGGTGAATTTGGACTTTTCTAGATTTTTTTCTTGATTACAAACACCTCATTAAGATAGCATTTTAGAACCCTTATTTTAAGTTAAATTGTAGATTTTATAAAGCTGAGGAAAAATCAACTGCCTGAATATTTCTAGAAAACCTTTTCCTTATTCCAGTATTTATTTCTATTAGGTTAAATGTCTTGAACTGAAATGATTTGTATTTATATTTTTGTCATATTTTTGTAATTGTAGGGTTCTTTTTTGAATTTCTAGTTATGCCCCCATTTCAAAGAAATGTGGGTATATATTGCTGGATTGCTCATGTCCGTCTTTTTTGCTCGTCGGTATACCATCAAACCTTGTCTGGCCAATTCGACTGTATTGGCCTCTTAGGTCTTCACTTGGTTTGAAGGTTGGTCAAATACAGATAGATGATCCCTATTGATAAAGTCTATCAATAGGTCAAAGGTCAACTATCCATTTGCTCTTTAGGGAGCATTGGTGTTTCACAAACACCTCATTAAGTGAGCGTTTTAGTATGATTATTTCATCTAAGATATATCAAATAACTTAAAAAACTTAGCTAGTTGATTTTCCTTACGTTTATCAAAAAAGGAAAGATTGACTGCCTAACTAACTTTTACGCCTTCAAAACCAAACTGCATTATGTTGATGAAATAAGAAAGGCCAAACTAAACCACAATAAATTTGTTAGCACAAAATCTCCTTTCCTCTCCATCGTCAAAGAAATCATGGTGAACTTATCTCAAATCTTTCATCTCCTCCAAATTGAGTTTATCTTTGTTTCACTGCAAGATGTTGTTAACACTGTGGAAGATGAAATCACCAAAGCAAACCTTCTGAATAACATTTGTCGGGATTGAACCCCTCTTGATGAATAATTAGGTGCTCAAACTCTGCAGAATGATGTGAATGTCATCAGCCCTGTCTTGGACCACATTACAATTACAACCTCTAAGATAGAGGATATTATAAAATTTGTACTGTCCACTTGTCTGTGTGACTCTTTGACCAGTCGCTGTCCTCTTCAGTTTTTCCTAGCCCATGGAAAGACATTTTTGTCACTCCTTGAAGCCATTCTCATGTTGGCAATTGTCAACCTATATCTCTACTCTGTACCGTAGGGAATGTCCTTCAAAGGGTAGTCCAGTCAGGCATACTTATACACAATAGTGGCAATGATCTTCTCACTCTGCTTTAAATCAGGCTTTGTACCTGGTGACTCAACATTTAACCAACAGGCTTATCTCTACAACTTCTTCACTGAGGCTTTCAATTCCAGAACTGTATTCTGTGACATACTAGTCAGCAAAGATTTTGACTGTGTCTGGCACAATACTTTCCTCTTTAGACTCAAACAGTTTTGGATTTCTGGCAGTCTTTTTAATTGGTTCTCATCTTATCTATGTGGCAGACAGCAAAATGTTATTCTGCATGATGCTCAATCAAAGTGGAATGATATTAAAGCTTGTATTCCACAGAAGTCAATTTTGGGCCCCCTCATTTTATTGATATTCATCAATGACTTTGTTTCTGACATCAGGGCAAACGTCCATCTGTTTGCAGATGACACAAGCCTTTACATAGTTGTTTGGGGTTCAATTAACTGCTTCACAAACACTGAATTCTGACCTATAACGAATACCTCTTGAATAGAATTTGTTCCATTTTAATAGCTTCATTTCTTAGGAGGTGAATTTGGACTTTTCTAGATTTTTTTCTTGATTACAAACACCTCATTAAGATAACATTTTAGTACCTTATTTTAAGTTAAATTGTAGATTTTATAAAGCTGAGGAAAAATCAACTGCCTGAATATTTCTAGAAAACTTTTTCCTTATTCCAGTATTTATTTCTATTAGGTTAAATGTCTTGAACTGAAATGATTTGTATTTATATTTTTGTCATATTTTTGTTATTGTAGGGTTCTTTTTTAAATTTCTAGTTATGCCCCCATTTCAAAGAAATGTGGGTATATATTGCTGGTTTGCTCATGTCCGTCTTTTTTGCTCGTTTTTAATCAAACCTTGTCTGGCCAATTCGACTGTATTGGCCTCTTAGGTCTTCACTTGGTTTGAAGGTTGGTCAAATACAGATAGATGACCCCTGTTGATAAGGTCTATCAATAGGTCAAAGGTCAACTATCCATTTGCTCTTTAGGGAGCATTGGTGTTTCACAAACACCTCATTAAGTGAGCGTTTTGGTACCATTATTAAAACTTAAGATATATCAAATAACCTAAAAAAACTTAGGTAGTTGGTTTTTCCGAGCTTTATTCTCTACTAGTATTTTTACAAAACTTTATTCTTATCCTAGCAGTTATTTCTATTAGGTAAAATGTCTTGAAATTGAAATGATTTGCATTTATATTTTTGTCATAATTCTGTAATTGTAGGGTTCTTTTTTAAACTTAAGTTATGCCCCCATTTCAAAGAAATGTGGGTATATATTGATGGATTGCTCATGTCCGTCTTTTTTGCTCGTTGGTAATCAAACCTTGTCTGGCCAGTTCGACTGTATTGGCCTCTTAGGTCTTCACTTGGTTTGAAGGTTGGTCAAATACAGATAGATGATCCCTATTGATAAAGTCTATCAATAGGTCAAAGGTCAACTATCCATTTGCTCTTTAGGGAGCATTGGTGTTTCACAAACACCTCATTAAGTGAGCGTTTTAGTATGATTATTTCATCTAAGATATATCAAATAACTTAAAAAACTTAGCTAGTTGATTTTCCTTACGTTTATCAAAAAAGGAAAGATTGACTGCCTAACTAACTTTTACGCCTTCAAAACCAAACTGCATTATGTTGATGGAATAAGAAAGGCCAAACTAAACCACAATAAATTTGTTAGCACAAAATCTCCTTTCCTCTCCATCGTCAAAGAAATCATGGTGAACTTATCTCAAATCTTTCATCTCCTCCAAATTGAGTTTATCTTTGTTTCACTGCAAGATGTTGTTAACACTGTGGAAGATGAAATCACCAAAGCAAACCTTCTGAATAACATTTGTCGGGATTGAACCCCTCTTGATGAATAATTAGGTGCTCAAACTCTGCAGAATGATGTGAATGTCATCAGCCCTGTCTTGGACCACATTACAATTACAACCTCTAAGATAGAGGATATTATAAAATTTGTACTGTCCACTTGTCTGTGTGACTCTTTGACCAGTCGCTGTCCTCTTCAGTTTTTCCTAGCCCATGGAAAGACATTTTTGTCACTCCTTGAAGCCATTCTCATGTTGGCAATTGTCAACCTATATCTCTACTCTGTACCGTAGGGAATGTCCTTCAAAGGGTAGTCCAGTCAGGCATACTTATACACAATAGTGGCAATGATCTTCTCACTCTGCTTTAAATCAGGCTTTGTACCTGGTGACTCAACATTTAACCAACAGGCTTATCTCTACAACTTCTTCACTGAGGCTTTCAATTCCAGAACTGTATTCTGTGACATACTAGTCAGCAAAGATTTTGACTGTGTCTGGCACAATACTTTCCTCTTTAGACTCAAACAGTTTTGGATTTCTGGCAGTCTTTTTAATTGGTTCTCATCTTATCTATGTGGCAGACAGCAAAATGTTATTCTGCATGATGCTCAATCAAAGTGGAATGATATTAAAGCTTGTATTCCACAGAAGTCAATTTTGGGCCCCCTCATTTTATTGATATTCATCAATGACTTTGTTTCTGACATCAGGGCAAACGTCCATCTGTTTGCAGATGACACAAGCCTTTACATAGTTGTTTGGGGTTCAATTAACTGCTTCACAAACACTGAATTCTGACCTATAACGAATACCTCTTGAATAGAATTTGTTCCATTTTAATAGCTTCATTTCTTAGGAGGTGAATTTGGACTTTTCTAGATTTTTTTCTTGATTACAAACACCTCATTAAGATAACATTTTAGTACCTTATTTTAAGTTAAATTGTAGATTTTATAAAGCTGAGGAAAAATCAACTGCCTGAATATTTCTAGAAAACCTTTTCCTTATTCCAGTATTTATTTCTATTAGGTTAAATGTCTTGAACTGAAATGATTTGTATTTATATTTTTGTCATATTTTTGTTATTGTAGGGTTCTTTTTTAAATTTCTAGTTATGCCCCCATTTCAAAGAAATGTGGGTATATATTGCTGGTTTGCTCATGTCCGTCTTTTTTGCTCGTTTTTAATCAAACCTTGTCTGGCCAATTCGACTGTATTGGCCTCTTAGGTCTTCACTTGGTTTGAAGGTTGGTCAAATACAGATAGATGACCCCTGTTGATAAGGTCTATCAATAGGTCAAAGGTCAACTATCCATTTGCTCTTTAGGGAGCATTGGTGTTTCACAAACACCTCATTAAGTGAGCGTTTTGGTACCATTATTAAAACTTAAGATATATCAAATAACCTAAAAAAACTTAGGTAGTTGGTTTTTCCGAGCTTTATTCTCTACTAGTATTTTTACAAAACTTTATTCTTATCCTAGCAGTTATTTCTATTAGGTAAAATGTCTTGGAATTGAAATGATTTGCATTTATATTTTTGTCATAATTCTGTAATTGTAGGGTTCTTTCTTAAACTTAAGTTATGCCCCCATTTCAAAGAAATGTGGGTATATATTGCTGGATTGCTCATGTCCGTCTTTTTTGCTCGTTGGTAATCAAACCTTGTCTGGCCAATTCGACTGTATTGGCCTCTTAGGTCTTCACTTGGTTTGAAGGTTGGTCAAATACAGATAGATGATCCCTATTGATAAAGTCTATCAATAGGTCAAAGGTCAACTATCCATTTGCTCTTTAGGGAGCATTGGTGTTTCACAAACATCTCATTAAGTGAGCGTTTTAGTACCCTTATTAAAAGTTAAGATATATCAAATAACTTTAAAAAACTTTGGTAGTTTATTTTTCTCAGCTTATTCTCTAAGGGTATTTTCACAATACATGTCTTCATCCCAGAAGTTATTTCTTTTAGTTACAATGTCATGATTTATTTAATTACGATATTATGATAAAACAACATGTACCTTTTCACATAGGGAAAGCGAGGTCCAGAATTTTTTTGTTGGAGGTATTGGTAGCTAAGCACATGACTACTAGGTTCCTTTCTTTACATGCCTACTTTTTACATAATGAAAATCGTTTTCATCAAACTCATACTATATTTGGGCATCATTAACTTTGTCATATGGGTTTGATAACCACAAAGTCATAATGCTTTAATGGAACAACAGTGTATGGCCTTTTCCCTTCTGGTGGTCTCACTATGGTATCTCACTGACTGGATATATACAGTGTAACCTCCATGAATTGTCACCTCCGAACTACAGCCACCTTCCTGTTACAGCCTGTATTCTACCAACCCAGATTGAAGTTTTACTCTGTTTCCGCTCTCTCAGCAACAGTCACCTCTTGACAACAGCCATTCTTGTCTTTCCAATTGTATGGCCTTTTCTCACTGTAGTATCCCACTGACTGGGTATATACAGTGTAACCTCCATGAATGGTCACCCATGAACTACAGCCACCTCCCTGTTACAGTCAGTATACTAGCAACCCAGATTGATGTTTTACTATATTTCCACTCTCTCAGCAACAGTCACCTCATGACAACAGCCGTTTTTGTCCTCCATTGGTGGCTGTTGTAGAGGGATTGCACTGTACTCAGATGAACATTTTTGCTATTTCAATTGTAACATGGATGGAATCACTGGTATGACCCGAGACAAGGCATAATATGGGCAATAATGTCTATGTTATTCTCAGTGTTAATAGCATGCGACAATAACAATGAAGTAAACATAGTAAACACTTGTTTGTTGCTCACATGACCGTACCAGCACTTTGAAAAGGAGTGCATCAAGATTATTCAAATTCGATACCGCCTTACATGATTACATAATAACTTAATATAGTACCTAAGTCACTAAGCTGGTGTAACTTTATATCTTATTCTTTCTAAACAAAAAGCATTTTCTTCCTGATCTACAAGCTCGATGAAATAAAAAGGTGTCTGAATCATAACAAAAATCGGCACTTTTCATATACCTCTGTAACGCCGCAACTGGACTTGCACAAGTAACACCTTAAGCACTATAAGCACATTTTCCTTGTCTGTAAACATCAGTTTTACTTTGACTAACAAAAATCACGATGTGATCTTCATTGAATCTGATAAAACTGCATATGATCACAAAATCATAGAAATGTCTTTCAAAGAGATGCCCCAGACACTTGATACATTGAGAATTTACAAAAATGCAATGTCGATTACACCCACTCGACCAGTTATCAATGATCTTCACCAAACTTAGTGGAACTCATGTGCATGAGATCTCAGTCAAGTTTGATAACCAGCCAATTAAATGGCCTGGGTCCTTCTGAGTTATGCCCCTTGATACTTTGAAAACTGACTAAAAATGCAGCAGCCACCCCCTAAGTCGACCCATTATCTAATGATCTTCAACAAACTTGGTGATTATGTTCATTGATTTTCAGCATTTTTGACAAATGTTGCTTATCTTTAAAAAAATTATGTAATTTGCAACTCATAGTATCCCAAACCCTTTGATTGGCGTATTTTGTGACATTTTGGAACTCATTGTTTTGTTTTAATGCTATTGATAGCATTGTGTGTCTTAGTTCATGGCTATATAACATTTGAAAAGCGAATGGTTATTCACCAAAGATGTCATTATTGTCTTTACCTGGATTTACCACCCCTGATATAGGTAATGATCTATAATCTCTTATAAAGTACTTGAATGCGCCATCATCTTTTAACTAACTTTGGTTAATATGGAGTTGAAGTCCATTGTGGTATAATCAGTGTACAGTCAAACCTGTGAACAAAGGCCACATAGCGAAAGACATAATATGGTCCTTATTGACAGTTAGCCTTTATTAGAAGGTAATTTTGTTCTAGATAATCAATGATGTTTTCTAAAAGAGAGGCCTTTATTCACTGGGTGGCCTTTATTCGGAGGTGGCTACTTACACAGGTTTGACTGTACCTGGGCTTTTATCATGAATCATTTTAGCAATGCATTTTTCTGCAAGTTTTGGTGATAGAACCAACCAGTTTCACACACCACCCCAATTCTGATCAAAACAACTGACGGCTTCTGTCCCTTCAACCCACCAACTAGAATTGAATCTCATACATTTAGCATTATAGTGACTGGCAAATCTATCTACACTGTGAGGACCCCAAACATTGTTCAATTGATTGAAAACTTTTTCCATGGAATCCAATTACTGGTTACGATCAAATCGACATTGTATTTTCCACAACATTCATATACAGTGCAACCTCTCCCAAGCAACACCCTTTGGGGGCATCAAAATTATATTGTTGATAGGTTGTTGCTCTAAAGAGATTACATTAGTACTTAAATCATGCTCTGGGAAAAAATCATGCTGTTGTTGAAGGGAGGTTGTTGCTCAAGAGAGGGCCGCTCTGGAGAGGTTGTACTGTATTTTCAAACTGAGTTCATGCTATCTGTCAGTATTGTTATCTAACCTGACAATATAAATAATGTTTCTGTTGTCTGTGAAGAATTTTGGATTATATTTTGACTAGACAAACAATATTCTGTACACAGCCTCTCTCTAACTTGCTAAGTTGAGTTTTTTATTGTCTTGTCATCCTTCCAAGTAGCTATTCATTCTGACATGTTTATCAATGATACATTTTCATTACACATACAAATGTACCTACTTCCAGGGGACACGTCTTCAGCAACCCTTGTTGTTTCAGTAAATGCAACTCAACAAAATTTTGGTCTTAAGTCTTGTATCTGACTCAGTGTTCCAACCCTTTCAGGCTTTGATGAATACTGATCTTTCCTCACCCGTTTTCAGAGGTATAACCCATGAACTTACTTCTCCTAATTCCTGAGGTGTGAACTATGAACTAACCTCACCCACTTTCACCAGGGCTGTAAATACAAACCCAACTCACCAGTGTCCGAGGGTAATAATGCTGACCCCTTCCCAGCCACTTCCAGGGGTGAACACTCGCCTATCCCCACCCACTTTCAGAGGTGTATACAAACCCAACCTCACCAGTTTTTGAGGGTATTAATGCTGACCCCTTCCCAACCATTTCCGTGGGGGTGAAGCCCATCCCCACCTACATTAGGTTGTGTGAACACTCTCCCATCCCCACCCACTTACGAGGGTGTGAACAATGATTTAACTGCACATGCTACCGGTTGTGTGAGAACTAAAACTTCCCCATCCCTTTTCGGGGGTGTAAATTCCAACAAAATCCATTCACTTCCTGGAAGGATGTAAACTGACCTACCTTCAAAGATTATCATACCACATATTGTCATGTAACATTGTTTCTTGTTGTCTCAACCCTTAAAATCATCTTTGGAGCATTATCTCCATTTTCATAACCTACAAAATCCAGATTATGTAGGACCTGAAACTGTTTGGAACAATTTGGTTTAACATAGCTGCCATAACCAATGGCTTTTGCTTCTGAATATATTATAAAATCTACATTTCTGTTATCTTTCAATCTCCTACCTTTTTAGCTTTACTATTCGAATAATATAGAGAGCTTTTGCAATCACCTTTGCGTCGGCATCGGTGTTGGCGTCGGTGTTGCATATGGTGAAAGTTATGCGTGCAAGTTAACATCATGCATATATCTTAGTAACCACTTATGGGATTGTCTTCATTTATGTGTCCAGGGGTATCAGATGATATGATAATATTTCTTTGTCTGTTACACTGTTTCATGAACAGACAGCTCTTTTTAAATAGGTATATTAGTATTGTCTTCTAAACAAAAGTTTGTTTACTATCAATCACTGAGAATAGTCGAGCATGATGTCTTATGTACAGCTCTTGTTTTTAGCTCACCAGAGCACGAATGTGCTCAGGGTGAGCTTTTGTGATCGCCCGGCGTCCATCGTGCGTCGTGCGTCGTTACGAATACGTGGCGTCCATGTTTACTTAAAACAACATCTCCTCCTACACCGCTATGCCAATTGCAACCAAACTTGGCTGGAATGATCCTTGGGTGGTCCCCTTTCAAAGTTGTTCAAAAAATTAAATTTCATTAAAAATTCTGGTTGCTATGGCAACAAATTGAAAAAACTTAAAAAATCTTCTTGTCTGAAACCACAGGGCCTAGAGCTTAGATATTTGGTATGTAGCATTGTCTAATGGAACTCTACAAAGATTGTTCAAATTATTCCCCTAGGGTCAAAATTGGCTCCGCCCCGGGGGTAACTTGATTTTACATAGACTTATATAGGAAATTAAAAAAATCTTCTTGTCAAAAACTACAATGCCTAGAGCTTTGATATTTGGTGTGTAGCATAGTCTAGTGGACCTCTACCAAGTTTGTTCAAATTATTGCCCTAGGGTCAAAATTGGCCCCGCCCCGGGGGTCACTTGATTTATATAGACTTATATAGGAAAATTTAAAAAATCTTCTTCTCCGAAACCGCAAGGCCTAGAGCTTAGATATTTTGTATGTGGCATTGTCTAGTGAACCTCTACCAAGTTTGTTGAAATTATGGCCCCAGTGTCAAAATTGGCCCTGCCCTGGGGTTTATTCTATTTTATATAGGAAAATTTAAAAAATCTTCTACTCCGAAACCACAAGGCCTAGAGCTAAGATATTTGGTATGTAGCATTGTCTAGTGGACCTCTACCAAGTTTGTTCAAATTATTGCCCTAGGGTCAAAATTGGCCCCGCCCCGGGGGTCACTTGATTTATATAGACTTATATAGGAAAATTTAAAAAATCTTCTTCTCCGAAACCACAAGGCCTAGAGCTAAGATATTTGGTATGTAGCATTGTCTAGTGGACCTCTACCAATTTTGTTCAAATTATTGCCCTAGGGTCAAAATTGGCCCCGCCCCGAGGGTCACTTGATTTATATAGACTTATATAGGAAAATTTAAAAAATCTTCTTCTCCGAAACTGCAAGGCCTAGAGCTTAGATATTTTGTATGTGGCATTGTCTAGTGGACCTCTACCAAGTTTGTTGAAATTATGGCCCCGGTGTCAAAATTGGCCCTGCCCTGGGATTTATGCTATTTTATATAGGAAAATTTAAAAAATCTTCTTCTCCGAAACCACAAGGCCTAGAGCTAAGATATTTGGTATGTAGCATTGTCTAGTGGACCTCTACCAAGTTTGTTCAAATTATTGCCCTAGGGTCAAAATTGGCCCCGCCCCGGGGGTCACTTGATTTATATAGACTTATATAGGAAAATTTAAAAAATCTTCTTCTCCGAAACCACAAGGCCTAGAGCTAAGATATTTGGTACGTAGCATTGTCTAGTGGACCTCTACCAAGTTTGTTCAAATTATTGCCCTAGGGTCAAAATTGGCCCCGCCCCGGGGGTCACTTGATTTATATAGACTTATATAGGAAAATTTAAAAAATCTTCTTCTCCGAAACCACAAGGCCTAGAGCTAAGATATTTGGTATGTAGCATTGTCTAGTGGACCTCTACCAAGTTTGTTCAAATTATTGCCCTAGGGTCAAAATTGGCCCCGCCCCGAGGGTCACTTGATTTATATAGACTTATATAGGAAAATTTAAAAAATCTTCTTCTCCGAAACCGCAAGGCCTAGAGCTTAGATATTTTGTATGTGGCATTGTCTAGTGGACCTCTACCAAGTTTGTTGAAATTATGGCCCCGGTGTCAAAATTGGCCCTGCCCTGGGATTTATGCTATTTTATATAGGAAAATTTAAAAAATCTTCTTCTCCGAAACCACAAGGCCTAGAGCTAAGATATTTGGTATGTAGCATTGTCTAGTGGACCTCTACCAAGTTTGTTCAAATTATTGCCCTAGGGTCAAAATTGGCCCCGCCCCGGGGGTCACTTGATTTATATAGACTTATATAGGAAAATTTAAAAAATCTTCTTCTCCGAAACCACAAGGCCTAGAGCTAAGATATTTGGTATGTAGCATTGTCTAGTGGACCTCTACCAAGTTTGTTCAAATTATTGCCCTAGGGTCAAAATTGGCCCCGCCCCGGGGGTCACTTGATTTATATAGACTTATATAGGAAAATTTAAAAAATCTTCTTCTCCGAAACCGCAAGGCCTAGAGCTTAGATATTTTGTATGTGGCATTGTGTAGTGGACCTCTACCAAGTTTGTTCAAATTATGGCCCCGGGGTCAAAATTAGCCCTGCCCTGGGGTTTAATCTATTTTATATAGGAAAATTTTAAAAAATCTTCTTCTCCGAAACCAGTGACAAGGCCTAGAGCTAAGATATTTGGTATCTAGCTTTGTCTAATGGACCTCTTTAAAATCTGTTCATATAATGGCCATGGGATAAAAAACGGCCCAGATGGGTCACTTGATCTTACTTAGACTCGTATAGAAAACTTCAACAATGTTAATCTCCAAATGACCTTTTCTCCTGGTGAGCATTTATAGGGCCATCATGGCCCTCTTGTTTAAGCATGCATGTATTTTTATGCCAAAATTGCAGTTCTTTCAAAACATCATCACTGATATACACAAATTACATGAATCAATGCATTTATGCAAAATCCTTGTTTTCAGACAAACCATTCTTCCTAACACATGGAGAAATAATTTGACCAACAATGGTTGCTTAAAACTTCCTGGTAAATAATTGATAAATGACAGAATCAATTGTTACCTCTTAATTCTGTCTATCCTCACGCTAATAACGTCCCCTCATCCAAGCTTAAGTGCAGGATGAAGGGCATTATTGGAATTAAAGCCAGAGGCTGAGCATGTATTAGCATTCCTTCCTGGACCAATACCTATGAGACCGTCACTTTTAAAGAACAAATTCACTCAACCATATCAAGCACCTGCTCAGTCATGTGATTTATCATCATATTTTACAGCTGAAGTTTCAATGTGTACACTATGGTGGCACTATGAACTGACCTGTGTTCATCTGCTTGGGGCATTATGGGTATTTGCAGGAACTACTTATAAAATGGAAGTTATAAACAATAACATGATGTGACGTCACCATATGGTACACATTGGAGCCAAGCGTTCTTCAACATTGCGTTTCATTGAATAATTAGTGTTATTGACAAAAGCACAAGAATAGAAATGTTATAACGTATTCATTTTACATTACTAAACACAATTTGTTAATAACATAATGGTTGTTTTGACATGTTTTATCCTTCCGCGTAACTATATTTTAGCGTATGTATAACTATCTAAATGTGGATAGTAATCAGTTCTATGTATAGAGGTTAGACAAACGTAGTGACGTCACGCTATGTATAGTACGCTGAAGTTTTGTTGTAATCTATAAACCTAAAAAAGGGTTGGGCAAACCACAATACCATATAAAACATTGAATAATAACCAAACGTACATAAGGGGAGGGTACATACATGCTCAGCCTCCGGCTTTAATTCCAATAATGCCCTTCATCCTGCACTAAAGCTTGGATGAGGGGACATTATTTTCATTAAGCCTTTGGCTTCACATGTATTAGCATCTTTAAAGTCAACAAAACTTTTAACATAAACAAAAATGGTTTTTATTATTTCAACATCATATATAATGAAACCAGTTTTTGTCACTCTTCCAATCAGCAGTTTTTAATATGTTGTTCAAAGAGCAACCCTTTTGGTATGCTGCTGAAACAGATGCACCCCTGTAAGAATGTGCTTTAAATCTGCTAATATCTATACCAGATAACTGTATAACACCTTTCAGCCATCTAGCAATAGTACTCAGAAGTTACAGCTTTTTTAGTAACATAAGAAATAAATACATATTCAGAAAGTCTACTACTGTCAGTAATCTCTAAATATTTCAACAAAGTATGCATAGCAAATAATGATTCATCATTAAAATGTTCAATTTTTAATGAAAAACTATGACCATCCCTGGTCACTTTTAGTAAATCGGTAAAACCAAAAACAACAGTTACTGCCTGTTGTTGTACAAACATATTTTTCAAATTCATATGTACTAACGTCTGAGCTCTAGAAGCAGTAGCAAGAGCTATAAGTGCAACAGTTTCTAATGTCAAAACTTTCAAAGAAAGCTTACTTAAAGGCATCAAAGATTTTAAATACTTCAACACAATGGATACATCCCAAGTAAAGAGATATTTAGGCTTAGGTCTTTTACAAAGAAACACACTCTTCATAAGTCTTTTAATCAAAAAACAATTTTTGCACCAATCATTTCCAAAAAACGGTAAAGTTTGAAGTAACATCGCCTTATGCGAATTAATAAGAGAATATGACTTGCCAATCTTATGAAGGAAGAATAAGTAGTTGATGACACCTACTTCAGAGGCATGAAATGGATTTTCAAACCTGAAATGGTTCCACATATACCATTTATTCCATGCTGTTTTATACTGTTTTTGGACTTGATTTTTATCAAAATCAAGTCCTTTGTAATCGTTGACTTATATTTGTCGCTGGACTCCATAACAGCTTGGTTAAAAGAATGCCACATAAAGGAAATAGTACGCAACTAAATGGTATGTTTATATAGAAGTATCTGGAATCTTTCCCCAATTAAGTGTGTCAGATCTAAATACATTTCAAATCATTCTATTGTAACTACATGGAAAGAGTCATGCATCTAAATAAGTGCTTGTCGGTAGATACATGAGATTTTCAAATGCGTAGAATTAAAACCGCATATTCACTGTCCAATAAAATATCTTGCCGTAAAAGTAGTTCTACTTTCGGTTTTTGTTCGATAGTTCAGAAAAATCTCCACGGACGTATTCATGCATTTGCAACAATCTACCATCGATGTGTGTGCTTTGTGCCTTTCTAACATTTCTTAATATTACAAAGCGAATTCTCATTTAATCGTATTTACCAACTAGTGTTATTTTGATGACGGAATCGCTATTTATAGACTCACTCCCCGCAGTGGCTAGTAGCAAAGCGTAACCGATGTGGGGAGTTTGATTTATCGAAGGTTGAATGTTAAAACTGCGGCTTAAGAATAATAATTCTAGTCGCTAAATACGAACGTAAATTACTGGATACGTGCTTTTAAAATTTACTGTTTAAGAGTTCCTTTTACGCCAGATTATTTAGAATTACATAATCACGTCTGAATTTCATGCAACATCGGGTTAACTATAGGTCATATAGGTCTTACTCTACTGTGTCAGGACCTTTTTGATTTGAGTGACCCTGAATGTGTTCAATGTGACGATGTTCTGTTGTGTTAAAACCAGAAGAATCAATGTTTGTTTTTACTGTTAGTGAAGTGTTGGTCACTAGTTTGTGTACAATAAAGAGTTTTTAATGCAATTAAATTGTCCTCAATTAATGTGCTAATCATTAAACTTTCCAAAATCAGGCTTTTTTCATTTCAAAATTTTAGCAAAGGGACTATAGTAAAGCCCTAGCTTATGTCATTTACCTATATGCATATGACCTGCATTACAATATGAATGAAAAATCGGTCCGTGATTTTAAATGTTAAAATATTTGTATGGGCTCTAACGATGTGGGTACACATTTCTCTCTTTTGTCTCGTATGGTAAAAATCAAGTCCGACAGTACTTTCAGTACTTTGATTTGGTCCCTGGAGCCCATGATTGTAAGATAAATTCTGCAGCAGGCTGTGAAATGCCTTGATCTTGGAGACATTGCCTGATACTTCTACTGCGACAATCTGCAGTTTTAAAGGATGTTCCATACCATTGTGTGACAACGTTAACAGATCTTTGTGCCAGGGTAACCTGATAGGAAAATTGCAAAAACATTCTAACATTAGCGGATACCATGACATAGAAGGCCAATATGGAAAAATTAATATTGCTTTTTCCACTTCATCATGTCTTATCTTGTTAAGAACCTTTCTATTCAAATTAAATGGTGGAAATAATAGTGGTTTAAATTCATGCCACGATCTAGAAAAAGCATTTGAAAAAATAGCTCCCGGCTCAGGGAACCAACTAACAAATGAATCTAGTTGTTTCAAAACCATCAGAATCGAAAGTTTGCTGTGGTTCTAAAACTTCTTACTTAGTTTCTTATCCTTTTCATGTCTGCGATATTAAAAAAAAAGAAACTCATGCACAAAACATTAACTGAAACCATCAGAAATGTTTATGTCACTACTGATAGTGTTACATTCAAGCAGTAAGACAGTTACACTATTTCAGCAATGATTACCATCAATTGTATCAAAGAATTGTAATTTAGGTGGTCATTTGAATGAGTCACAACTTTCACCATACTACTTAGTAAACACTCAGATTTGAATGAGTTACAGCGTCCAGTAGCTTCTCAGGTGACTTTTGTTGAAAAAGAATAAATCCACACATTCCATTCTCCTTCTTTTAACACATATTAAGGTACATATTTTATTGATTTGCAATCCATTGCATTAAAACACCCTGTCCACTCAAAATTTACCAGTAATAGTATTTAATTTCTGCACATGTCTTCCATTTTAACAACTACCTATTTAATTTCAATTCTGAGATAATACAGTACAACCTCTGTAGAACAACACCCTATTGGAGCTGCAAATATTGGCTGTTGTTTAGAGGTTGTTGCTCTACAGAGGGCTGCTCTGGAGAGGTTGTACTGTATGTTTTGTCAATTTATATATTGACTAATTCAAACAGCAGCATGAATTCACTAAATTAAAATAATAATTCTTTCAAATGCAATTCAAGTAGCATTGATCAATTATGTTCTCAATCAGACTCTTACTATGAAATATACATGTATAAATGTATCGTATTTGTTATATTTCTGCTTGCTATATCATTACTCACACAGTTATGAAATTTTGAATGCATATGGTTACTTATAGCAACAGAGGCTTAGCATGACTGTAGAATGTGTCATCTAAAACCTGAACATTTATTATAACAAACAACATCTTTCAATTGTGCAACATTTATTTTGAAATCATACAAAAGCAAATTATAAATGTAACTTATATCATTTATACAATACAATACAAATATTTATTGCATGAAAACATAACATGTTTTATAGCATACACAAACATTATAACAAAAGAAAGCATGAATTTTCTGAAGAGCACATGATGTTAAAGTGCAAATGAAAAATGTAAAACATAAATTAGTTTCTAATCAAATTAGAAATTAGTAAATAAATTTAGACAAATTATAAACAATATTTTTCGATGTAGCTGACATAAGATTTTTGTACAGTTGGTCATGTGTACAGGGGTTGTAACAGGACAAGATTCTCAATCCTGAAAATTAGCCAGGGGTCTGGGGAATGCAGGTCACCAGCAGGGTCGAGGGCAGAAGCAAAACGATTTTGAGCTTTTTCAGGTTCTTCTGTAATGCATTTCAGCAATACAAATTCATGATTTTTTTTAAAAACTCACTGTTTTTCTCTCAATATTTCTAAAAAAGATGATAATAGTTAATACACAGGGATTTTTTGGGCTAATTTCTTAGCCGATAATGGGTCATATTCCCAATTAAAAATAGTATCCTTCTTTCCCAATTCACAGACAAAAATTCCCAATTGAAACTTCCAAAAATAACTAAAATCTCTGAAAATGAGAGATCTTTCACTGTAAAAGACATGTAATGAATGAAAGTTCCCATTATGGTCAGTGATAGTGTCAATTTGTGTGTGTATTTAAAGTTTCAAAATTGGAATAACACTTATTTTCCCAATTTCTAACAAAACACTGAGGAAATTACCAATCCCAGGGGTATGGGTCATGTTCCCAAAATACTGGGGGAAAAACCTGACACAAGATTGGAGACTTAATCCTTGGAACTTGCTTGAAAGATTCTTCAATTTTGCTACCCCACCCACTAACTTTTGCAAGTTAGTTCATAGTAATAACATATCAGCCAATTCATGTTTCAGTGATCAGGAAAGGCATGCGCCATGCGCCATAGTCACATTAAAATTCAAAATGTCACATCGTCTTTTGCAACTGATGCGTCCATGTCACGTTCCGATTTTTCAATATAATTTTCGTGTACGAAATAAAGCGAGTATGCAATACATACTGCTGCTCAGTGTCATCTGACGCTTAACGTTATTCTTTGCATTTGCATGCAAGCGCCTAATGATATAGACGCTCTGCGTCGTCTGACGCTTAGCATGATTTCTGTTACCCCGGAAGCTTTACTCGCTCATGCCTGCTGACAACCGGCTTACGTTTGATTCTTCGCTCTAAACGGGAAACCAGTGCATAATTAACATTATTGTTATTGTATGAAGTGACGGCGGGCATGTATCCGGGTCACAGAAATAAAAGAGAAACGGATGAATATGAGCCATTCCCAGCGAATCAAATATAATGCTTCGTAATTTGACTTCTTTGGGATTATTCACCAACTTCGCAGCTTGGAAGTATTCTAATACTGGTTTCTACAGCGTTTATATTGTTAGTGATGAAGTACGGAAAATTTGCATGAACATGCAAATGTCGCACTCGGCCAACTAACGTTTTTATCGTGTTTAGACTTAGTTGTACTCATTTTAAAAGCGTGTCATGGCTATAACTGTGTATAAATTAGTAGCTACACAAATGGTGGTTATTTTTACGCCCTAGTTGTGAGAATTGTTTAAAAAATGAACGAGTTGCAGCCTGTTTTCGTAGCAAGGCGTACTTTCGGTTTAGCAATGTTACCTTTCTATGAAGTATCATTCAAAATTTCAACAAACTCGGAAACGAAGCCAATGTGGTTTGGATATGTTGTATTGAGATGAGATTTTAGTTATGAAATATGTACCAGAGTTGAAATGCGATCTTATGGGATAATTGTGCAGAAAGCAGACTTTTCTGAATTGAAAGCCTGCTGAGTATATTTGCTTATATACCATAAGTCACTGACTTATTTGTACTCAGTTATCATCTGCCAATAACAATGCCTCTCAAAATATTAGTTTGTTATCTCATTAAATGTCACATTGGATTTTGAAAATGTCACATTGATATCGAAAATGTCACATTGATTTTCCATCCGAAAGGGCCATTGTCCCATTAAGAAAATTTCTTTCCCGATCACTGACTGTTTTTAATCAAATTATGTGCACAAAATTTTTCAATGACAAGGTCATAGGGATCGAATTCCTTCACAATGTTTCTTACCTCGATAAATGGGTTGAAATAGTTCGGGCCGAATCAGTGTCGAAATGTAATGCTACCTATGTTTAAAAAGTTGCTGATAAGTATTCATTTGATAGGACCCATTAACCAACGAATTGTCAACAATTTAAAAGTTCATAAGCTTTGATTAACTTCGAGTTTTAAGTTAAATATTACTCAAATTTTCGTTATGCAATTGCAAATACTCTTGTGTATATAGACGCTTGTTAACCAAGCGTTAGTGAATAGGAAACACGCCCAAGTAATCCAGATGCTAGAATGTGCTAAAAGCCATCCTAATCCGTACACACACACCCCCCCCCCACACCCCCATAAAAACTCGTATTTACATCGATCTCAAAAGTGCCCCTGGCGGCTCTAAATCCGGATTTCCGGAATATTCCGGAATATTACAACCCCTGTGTGTAATAATATTTTTTAACGTATATTGATCTAATTTCTGAAAATTTAGTACAGATTAACAAAAAATGAAACTCGTTCTCTATTAAACCAGAGTTACAAAATCTACATATTCTTTCATATCTGGATGTATTATTGTGTCTACCCCATTCAATAGATAAATTGTGAGATGATGTGCGAAGTCTAGACAGTGCAATTCTAAATTTTGATACTTTAAGATATATTTCAAAATTGAACGAATATTTAAAGAGACTATATGTATCCAGACGAGTAGAGTTATTAATGGAAGAGTACCAGCTTTGATAATAGATATCTAATATTCTCTGTTCAATGGTATTGTAATTCACAGTCATATTAAACTGGTGTTCCCAAATGTATGTTAATCCTATTTGATTCAATATAGTGTTAATGTTACATGCCCAATTGTCCCTATTGTTACTTGAATCTCTATCAGCATCATTCTTTAACATATTGTATATTTTATAAAGTATAGTATGATGCCTTAGTTTTAACAATTTTAACCAGTATTTGATCAATATTAGTTTTCTATGGATAGACATTGGTATTCGACCCAGTTCGCCATAAAGAGCATTTAATTTGTTGACTGTTTTACACATAATATTCGTCTACAGAACTTAGAGTGTATTGCCTCTATGTTTGGACATGCATGATGACCCCATACCTCAGCGGAATAATTAAGAGTTGGCGAGACAAGGGAATCGAATAAGCTAATCTTTTGTGAGACAGGAATATCTAATTGATTGTATACTATAAAGAGATTATGTAGTGAAAAAGAAGCGTGTTACGCAATGCGTTTCTGCGTGCGGTTCCAACTGCCATTTTTATAAAGATATACACCTAAGTATTTAAACGAAGTTACTAACCCAATTCGAGTGTCGTATAAGAAAATATCATAGGGATGTATATCTACCCTTTTCAAAGATCATTATTTTCGTTTTAGCTACGTTTTAACTGCCATACATTACAATAATGTTCAATATCATTAAGAATAGATTGCAGTGATGCTGGATCCTGTGCAAAAACAACAGCATCATCAGCAAATAGTAACAATAATAGCTGTACATCATCAATATTTATAATACCATTAATATTAGTATTTATGTTATTTAATATATCGTTAAGAAAAAAGAGGCATAATATACTACTAGCGGATCACCCTGTTTCACTCCAATGTTGGAAGAGATCAGGTCAGATTTCATGGATTTATAACGAACAGACGCTTTAACACCATTGTACATAGATTTGAATGCATTAACAAATTTTGAGCTTATATTTACAGTCAACAATTTTCTCCATAATAATACTCGGTCAATTCGGTCAAACATTTTCTCCCAGTCTAAGAATGCTACAAATAGTTTTGCTTTACAAGATAAAGTTTTTGCGATGATTGCGTGTAGTACAAAAATACAGTCGATAGTTGATTTATTTTTTTGGAAGCCATATTGAATATCAATAAATTTGTCATGTTTATCTGCCCATTTAATAAGTCTATCAACTAAAAGTTTTGAATCTATCTTCGACAGGATATTATTTAGAGTTATCCTTCGAAAATTTTTCGCTTCATGTGTCCCCCCCTTAAATATTGGCACAATTATACCACTTTCCCAACATTCTGGAAACACACCATCGTTAAATATTTTATTGTAGTAGCTACCATATTCCCCCGTTTAAACGCTCCCCCCCTAATAAACGCCCCCACCCTTTTTTGCCCCAAAAAAGTCGTAAGGACTTACCAGCTTTAAGTGTCTGTCCGGGACTTATGACGTAAAATCCGTTTTTATTAAAGATAAAACACAATTAATTCCACTTTGAATAATTGTATTAATCCCAATTAACACGTGAACAGTAACTAAAAACTAGTGAAACCGCGTGATAAACAATCTTAGTTCTATCACTTTCGTACAGTAAAACAGTAGATCTATGGACCATTCGTGATGTTTATTAATTAGTTTCATTCGGCGATGTTTCGACTTTATCCTTACGATACCTAAAGCGAAAGTAGGTTTTCTGAAAATAGCCCCTCATCCAAGCTTTAGTGATGGATGTGGGGCATTGTTAGAGTAAGCCGGAGGCCGAGCATGTAAACACAGCATATCAATCTTACGTTCTGATAGCATCGCTATTTAACGTTCATAAAACGAAACGATTCGGGAACCAGTCCTCTATTTGACCGGATATAGTTATACCGGAAGTTCTCATAATTTAAAGTAACATACTTGTTTTGTTGCCACCCTTCATATGGGTGGGAAAAAATCATTTACATATACCATAACTTCATCATATACCACAATGGGAGGGTGTTTACATGCTCGGCCTTCCGGCTTACTCTAATAATGCCCCACATCCATCACTAAAGCTTGGATGAGGGGCTATTATTTTCCGTAAGCCTTCGGCTTTCACATGTAAACACAGCATCTTTAAAGTGCAACAAAACTAGTCAAAGAAAGATAACATAAAAATAACAACTTTCAACAACTTAAAGAATTCTTATTCTTCTGAATTAATAACAATCACAATTCTATAATCATATCATAACTCTTAAGCAAAAACTGATTGAATGTACGACATGTCCTCATTATTCACTAAGTTTCTATAGTAAAACTTTCTAAAATTCCTGTCCGATGACCAGTTAGCAGTATCTAAAGTCTGTTTTAATGAACATCCACCACTACTAGCAGCCTTAGAAGTTGATGCACTTCTAAAACTATGAGCCTTAAACACAGAAATATCAATGTCTGATAATTCTAAAATATTTCTCAACCATCTAGTGATTGTACTAGTAGTTACTTTTTTGTAGGTTACATAAGAAATAAACACATTATTATCCAATCTTACTTGAGATGTCTTTTCTAAATAAAACAACAAAGTATGCATAGGACAAAGTTTTTCATCTGTAAAATGTTCAATCTTCATAGAGTAATTACTACCTCTCCGAGAGGTTTTCAAAAACACAGGAAAACAAAAAATAAGTTCATGTTGTGTTTTCAACATGTAATCAATGTCCATAGCTACTATAGTTTGTGCCCTTGGGGCTGCAGCTGGTGCAACTAAAGCCACAGTTTTCATTGTCAACATCTTCAGAGAAAGAGACTCCAATGGGTATAATGATGATAGAAAATTTAACACACTGGAAACATCCCAAGTGAATTTATATTTTGGAATTGGAGGTTTGCTTAAAAATAAGCCCTTCATAAAACGAGTAATTAGAGGAAAGTCTTTACACCACTGATTACCAAAAAATGGTAGAGTCTGTGTCAACATCGCCTTGTGAGTATTTAAAACCGAGTATGACCTTCCAATCTTGTGTAAATAATGTAAATAATTTAATACTACAACCTCAGAGGCTTGGAATGGATTTGTACCCCTTGTATGGTGCCAAAGTGTCCAATGTTTCCACGCATAACAATATTGTTTCTGTGTACCTCTACTCCACGAGGAGACGATGATTTCCGCAATTGATCTTGGAATATCTCTACGCGCCAACGCTGTCCCGATATCATAGCTGCGTGC
Source organism: Lutraria lutraria (assembly GCA_964023205.1). NCBI lineage: Eukaryota > Metazoa > Mollusca > Bivalvia > Venerida > Mactridae > Lutraria > Lutraria lutraria. Next base: position 12,504,692 of record OZ026845.1, read on the forward strand.
ATCTTTATATCCATTGGATGGTTCTCCCTATTATGGGGAAGAGATAAAAGGTCTTGATGTCTTGGTAATCTAACTGGATATGATATTATATTATCTAATAATAATGGAAACCATGCTTGTGATGTCCAATATGGAAAAACTAAAATTGCTTTTTCAACGTTATCTTGTAAAGTTTTTGACATAACTTTACCAATTAAATTAAATGGTGGAAATATGTAAGGTTTGAATTTTGACCAATCAATAGAAAAAGCATCAACATATGATGCCCCAGGTTCTGGGAACCAGGTTACAAAATGTTTAACCCTGTGATTTAATCTAGAAGCAAACAAATCTATATCAGGTCTAAAGAAATGTTTACATATTCTATCAAAAATGGATTTCTTAAGCATCCACTCAGTGCAGTCGGAAAAGTTTCTACTAAAGTAATCTGAAGTATTCAAAGAACCTGGGATATGCACGGCCAATAAAAATATTTCTCTTGATAGGCACCAGTTCCAAATATCTTTTGCTAAAGAATCCATACTTTTAGAACACATTCCACCCATGTCATTAACATATGCAATAGCTGAAATATTATCAGACTGAATCTGAATATGTACACTTGACTCATGATTATAAAAAGATTGTATAGCATAAAAAATAGCTAACAATTCCAAATAATTGATAGAAAATTGAATTTCACTGGTATTCCATCTACCACCTGTATGTCTATTATTACTCATGTCTATACAACCCCAGTCCTTAAAACTTGCGTCTGTTCTACATATAATATCTACATCTTTTGGTTTAATTCTTTTCCCATTTTTAATCTGAATATTCTCATACCACCACTGTAATTCTCTTTTACTATTATCTGATAAAGTCATGTTATTGTCAAAATTGTTGGCTTCTCCCAAGCCTAAAATTTTATCCCTTTCTAAACTCCTACAAGTTAAATGTTTGTACGGCGCAAAATCGCATCCGGCAATTCAATACTAGAATGTGGCCTACGTAACATTTTTTATCAGGATGTGCGAAGTTTCGGATCAAACGAATTTGTTATTTTGACTTAACTGATCCCGAAACTAAAGTGATCATCTACTCCATCAAAATTACAAGCCGTTGATGTTTCATGAATCTCATGAATCTGGTCATATGGTTCTACAGTTCACGAGGTACTCTATATGTAGTCCCTGTTTCCACCCTTAAATTAAAATCAGGGGAAACTATCACCTCGATGTATCAGACGTTGCAATATCTGCTGGAATGCATATAAAATATTTAAATAAAGTCTCCAAAAATAATATACTCCGTTGTCTGAGGGTACGTTGTCGTAAAAACCTGGTATAACGGTCCCAAACATAGATTTTCAACTGTAAAGTGACAATCTATATCGAACCATAAAGTGACCGTCTATGTCGAACCAATTAAGTCATCATTTCTCACCTGGTCGGACATTTTTTGTATTGAGCTCCGAAATCGATATTTAATTAACGACAATTGCGTAAACAAGTCAGTGTCCACGCTCGCGATTATAAAATTAGTCTGTGTGAATATGTTTATAATGTTTTAAATACATCGAAACGTATAAATACCGTGTTCCGTATCTTATAACACGATTAAATGATTATTACAACACACCGATAATAAACACAGCGAATTTCTCTAATAATTTATACATCGAAGTTCATTTAGATCGAACAATTTTTCCTAAATCCTTTGATATAAAGAGTTTCGGCTGCATTTATTGACATATGGGCAGATTCATTCCCGTCGTTGTTTATCGAGCTCGCTCCATTCTTAGACTTATTATAAATAGCGACTGCGTCATCAAGCTAACACTAGTTGGTGTGAGTAACACGTGACCTCGCTCTATTTCTGTTTTGTTTATATCACGTGATGACCATTACGGATATTTCGGAATATTTCGGGCCCTGTCAGTAATCTGCTTCGCGCAAGAAGTTGCTATTTTGCATTGCCACTTAAAAATAAGCATACCAGAGTGTACGGCGGGCTTCCGCTGCTGTACAATAATAAAGGGGAGCCTCTAAAACCGCCGAAAAAGAATTTATTATAGAACCTATAAAGGATGCCAGATCACGTACAATAATCACTTTTTTCTCTAACAACAACTTACATTTACTCAGGATTTTTAGAATTTTCTCATCTGTTAAAAATATTTTAAATTCTACACTATCTATCAAGAAACCAAAGAAAATAATTCTCTGAGTAGGTACCATTACAGACTTGGTTTGGTTAACAATGAATCCCAATCTTTTTAAAGTCTGTACTATATTCACTGTATTATCTTGACAGATCTTTTTGCATTGATTCATGCATAAAGAGTCATCTATGTAGTAAAAGCACCTGATATTCTGAAGTCGAAACCATGCATAAACTGGTTTTAAAATCTTAGTAAACACAAAAGGTGCAGATTTAAGCCCAAATGGTAAAACAACAAATTTAAAAAATTTACCTTTCCATGAAAATTTAAGGAATTTTTGAAAATTCGGGTGTATTGGTACCCAAAAATATGCATCCTTAAGATCAACAGAAGTCATAAAATCATTTTTCTGCAATAAATCTAAAATAACCTTGAATGTTTCTTGTTTGAAATGATCGTAATGTACAAATTCGTTTAAATATCTTAAATTGATGACAGGACGGTATTCGTCATTTGTTTTTGGAACAATAAACAATGTAATATAAAATCATTTTCTTCACGTTCAGAAGGAATAACTGCCCCTTTCATAATTAAGGATTCAATTTCTTTATTGACAATATTCATCTGTGTCTGATTGAAAGGAATCTCATTCGGGATTCTACTTTGATATGGTATCTCATCAAAATCAATACAATAACCAGTAACTGCATTTAAAACCCATTGATCTTGAGTTATTTCAGACCATTTGTCAACATGATATTTTAGTTTTCCAGAGTTACTTACCTCTGAAATTACTGCTTGTCGTTTGGGGCTGATGTAGCATTGGCTGTACTCGCACTATATTTTCTGCGGTTCTGTCTGAAACCACCCTATCTGAGGGTATGGTTGATAACGACTATCTTCAAAGCTTGTATTACTTTGGTAATGACCATACTGTTGCCCATATCTACCATAATCTTTATAAGGAGTCCTACGGCCAAACTTTCCACCACCACGGAATCTATTATTAAATCCATCATATTTTCCTAAGGCTGTCACAGAATCACAAGCTTTTATTTCCTTAGAAATATCATTTCCGAAAAGTTTATCAGTTATTGGTTGCGAAAGTTTACACAGTGGGGAATATTTCTTCTTTAAATAAGGACGAATGGAATATCTCCTTCTAATTGACAGATTATATTGAGTCTGCCCCAACAAAGTGAGAGCATCACTGAACAGTGTCTTTGCTTCCGCATTTGAAGAAATATGATTTTTTAGAATTTCTGACAATTTGAGTATTGGGATCATACTTGCAGCCACTAAGTTTTGAATTCTTACAAATGATCGGTCTTGGACCTGGGCTTGTTTGGTCATAGCCTGCCAAATCTCTAGGTTCACCAATGGTGCACCTGCCATTACACAATTCTCTGGCAAATTATATTTTGACACCAAGGCTTCAATTTCACATTGTGAAGTACAAGCGACATTAATCATTTTCGCAAGCGAATCAGAAATTGGTTTCCCTTTAATGAGGGTCTTTGAAGCCCTATCATCAAAATCCTCAAATATTGCCGCATTCATGTTCAACTTCCTTTTACTTATATTCATATTTTCATCAATGAACTCATCATCAGAAATGTCCCTTGGATCAAAGTTAATAGTCATGTTTGGCAAATTATTCAGACTAGAATCAAAGTATTCATCATCCTCTTTAGAAGCATATTCGTCACAAGATTGTTCATTTTGACTTGCCAGCTGTTTACTAAGGCCTAGAAGCTCTCTCAGATTTTCAATATCTGCCTTAGACAGATTAGAGAGGTCAATGTTTGATTCATTACTTGGCCCTGGTTTAGGCGTAACACTCTTTGAAATCTTTTGACTTTTTTCGTTACTTTTCGGGTTTTTCCCCACATTTTTAATCACATTTTTACCTTTACGCACTTTCTCCTTCGGAGTGGCTTGGTTAGTAATATTCTCAACGACTGACTTCAATTTTTTAGACTTATCTACCGTTATTTCATCAGACGAGAAGCCCGAGAAATAACTATCGTCATCAGAGTCCTTTAAACACAAAACTTCGTTTCGTTCCGAGGCCATACTCATAAACGTACAATATAAAGCTGGTATTACATACACAGCTGCCTCTGTGAATCGTGTATTATCACACGACGTAAACAAAAGCCGATAAATCACCGATAATTACTTACCAAATAACAAAACGTGCTATCGCATGGAACGCTCGATTGAATATGAGAACTTCCGGTATAACTATATCCGGTCAAATAGAGGACTGGTTCCCGACTCGTTTCGTTTTATGAACGTTAAATAGCGATGCTATCAGAACGTAAGATTGATATGCTGTTTTTACATGTGAAAGCCGAAGGCTTACGGAAAATAATGACAATCATGGCTGACTGTCACTAAGCCACCAACTCAAGAAGATGGGAAATAAAACTTATTTTAACATTTATAACCTTGAAATATAAAAAATATCTGCAAAAAATGCTACTTAACAAAATAATCATCATTAGTGCCACCAAAACAAAATGGCCTCTTAAGTTCTAAGTCCTCAACCAATCTGTTTATGAGTAAACATCAGTCAGAAAAAAATATGTCTACCAAATTCAGTAAAAAACAAAATGTCAATTTACATGTTCTATCAAATAGAAATATGAAGGCCATGCTGAAATATAGCGGATTCTCTCCAAAGCAACACCCTTTTGGAGTTGCAATTGTGTACCTGTTGTTGAGAGGTTGTTGCTTTAGAGAGGTTAAATTAAAGTTAAAATATGCAGTGGGAAAAAAATCATGCTGTTGTTGAAGGGAGGTTGTTGCTCAAGAGAGGGCTGCTCTGGAGAGGTTGTACTGTTGTATTGAAATAATGGAAACAATGTACCTTAGAGAGGTGTGAACATTAAAGATCACCTAAAACTTCAAGCTATCTTTAGGCCTTTAAATTGCAAATATCAAGTGATAAATTTGTCATGTATATTCAAGTATGGTTTTATTTATGTACTTGAAATTAAGATTCATGTTAAATTACTTGACAGGTGCCCCTTTTTATGCTTAATTGGGTCTCAATCATTAGCAGGTTTTATTGCATTAACAAAGTTCTTTTTATTTAAGAAAATGAAAGAATGCAATAAGGGCAGACAGCTATTCCTAAAACTCAAATCTACAATTTTTCGATTCCACGAAAATGCCATTTTGTTAAAAAAAAATAGAAGAAAAAAATGGAGCCTATAATGAAAAGTTATCTGCTTAAATTGGGCTTAATTTAAATTCTTACTGGACTAGTAGAAATAGCATTTCATAATTCTGTTCAACCACTACATGTATATGATTACACCAAAATAAGTTGTTTAATTCAAAATACATTCCCTTATGAGAGAGTTTATGCTGACAATTTCACACTTATCAGTATTTTTTGTTGAAATAAGTTTTGTAACTAGGCAACACATGCATATTTGTATTTTTGGAAATTAAGCTTAAAGATATAGGAGAAAAAAGGAAAGTAGGAGTAAAACAGCCATTTTTATAAAATTAACTACAAATGTAGTTTCTTGTCTGTATATCTTTTCTCTTTTTGCTTTTAGATAAATGACTATACTTGTAACAGAGGGACAAATTTATTTTAAAAAATTACCATTACATGAACAATTTGCATATTAATATACGGAAAGTCGCTTAGTGATAAAAAAAATCTTTAATATAGGCATAATTTAGTACAGGGTGTCCCAAAAGAAAGGTAACACTTTCATACATGTCTAATGTCCCTTTGAATTGCAGATTTATACATAATATATATATATATAGATATGTAGATCAAAGATGTAAGTTTTTTGTGTCAGACAGGATGAAGTCATCACATCATAAACGCAATGAAATACTAAAACAATGTCAAGGATGAAAAATGCACTATTGTTTTCTAATTTGTATTTAACTGCAAATTCTGAAGATATTTATAAGATTCTCTGACACAATAAAACTTACATCTTTGATCTACGTATCTATAAACATATTATGTATTTATCTGCAATTTAAAGGGACATTAAACATGTAGGAAAGTTTTACCTTTCTTTTAGGACACCCTGTATGTAAAAAAGATTTGAAACAAAACATGTATATACTCAACAAAAAAAGAAACTTTACATATTTTAGGTATTTCCATTGATGCAACTTGAGTTGACTGTGTGTTCACAAAAAAGGTCCCATGCATTGATAAAATTAGTGGTATGATATGCAGTGGACTAGAGCTGTCACAGTTCATTCAAGAAATTAAGGGTTTATACAAACAGTTGATCTAAAATGCAACAGTAAATTAGCTTTTATTTTAATTCAAAGGGAGGTAATTTGAAACATATCAATGTTTGACTCAAACTGCATTAATCAGGGTTAGACATTTTCCGTATCAAACTTGTTTTTCTTTACAACAATATGTGTATTAATGTTTACAACATTAAAACAGGTCAACAGCCCATGAACGGATAGTTTGAATACCCATAATGCTGTTTTTAAAAAATCAGTTACTCCCCTTTCCGTTCAGTAAGTCTGAGTTGTTTTCCCTGGAATTCTTCAACATGATGGACAGTTTAAATATCAAGATGTCTGTCTTTGGTTAATTCTTTAATGAGCATTGAAATATCAATACATGAATAATGTAAAGTTTCTTTTTTTGCTGAGTATACTTAGAATTAAAATGGTGGGGGAGTGTCTTATAAAAAAAACTTACTTTAAATGAATGGATAGTACATGATACCTAGTACACATGGGTAGGGTAGTACATGCGAAAAAGAAGTGATCCTTATACCTTCTCTTTTTACAGTAGAACCTTTCTAATCTGGTCTTGTTCAGATGGACAAAAGCTTAACAAAGACAGCACAAATAAACACAATGGGAAAAAAACTTTAGGTAGCACCTGATTATATTAAAGAAAACAGGATCACAATTATTGTCTTATTTAAAATAGCATTTTTAACACCAAATGTAAAGTATTTGAATTTTAATGTTTGTGACGTATGGTTTCAATTTTTTACTTATATTTATTTACCTTTAATAATTTTACAATTTCAATTTTTATTTTCGGTAATATATTTTGGTTTAAACACTGTAACTTTATAGAATTATGCTAATTCTTTCAACTTGACTTTATAAAATTATGCCGATTTTTTCAACTGTTAATACTTTTTTTTATGTATTGCACTCTTAACTGAAATTTGCTATTTCCATGCTATAAGCAGTTACAATTTTATGTGTAATATATTTCGGAATTTTCCTATGTACCATTTTTTACGAATGGTTGAAACATGAAATAAAATAATGATAACAATGGTTAACTAATATCTATCTATAATAATACACACCAAAAAAGCACTAGGCTTAAATGATGTTTCAACATTTGGATACTGGCCATGTCCATAGCCCAAATTTTGGAGTGCATAGTTTAAGCTACCATGTGCAGTAAAAGATCTTAATGATCATTAAATTTGTGTATTGGTAGAAGACCATTATTTAAGATAAAACTTTAATTGGCATACATATACATATATTTAGCCACATGTTTGTTGTCTGATTTTTCTCATGAAGTTGGAACAGTCAGGTTTTTGACAGTACTACTCTCTGACAATTTTGTCTGTTGTAACTTGTGTTTCAATTTTTTAACAACTTTTTGACATTAAAGATTAAGCTTGTGCTAGTAATGTTAAGTAAAATGAACCTTAATTTTTTTACATTGCTTTGAAACACTTTGGCGTTTTACTTTTTTTATTTTGTTTCTGAGAATGTAAATTTTTAGGTATGAAATTGAGTAACAGGTGAGCTTTGAAGCATAGACCTTAAATTTGGACATTTTGTGATAAAAAAACTGTCACTAAATCAGATTTTTTTATAAGCTACTTGATTAACTGGATTTAGTTAAATTTATTGATTGCCTTGTTTTCTGCAACATTCAGTGTTACATACAATATTGAGAGTTTTTTTTTAGTTACTACAAGTCTTTTGTAGAATTCTGACTTTTAATTTGAAATTCAAATAGACCAATTTTCAAAGCCTGAGATTAATAAGGATCACACTTCTTCATAGTTAGTACTCGTCCATGATGCTTGTTATTGTAATTCAAACAGACTAATCCTATTGTCACAAAGTCATTGATTTTGTGTGTATTGTAAAACAATTTATAAGTGATTACCCTCCATTTTGAATCTGAGTAAAGTGTGTTTAAGTATCATAAGGTTTTGTGTAATAAAGGAAAATATTGGCAGGAATAATATAAATACATGCACTCAATATGACAAATACATTGTATCCAAATTCAGTAATATTAAATTTGAATATGCATGTCATATTTAATTCTTATATAATATTTGCAAAATGACAGAATCTGATGTACAAAAAAATGAGTAAAATTTTAAGGGGCCATTGGTGTACACACCTTTCATAGGAACATAGTTTCAGTTATGTCAATACTATTATAGCACAACCCTTAAACTTCTGTCCCTGTAATGTTTAGCATCAATGCAAGTTTAATATAAGAAGCTTTTATTTACATCACAACACTTCAGTTAACTTCACAGTACGCAAATTCCTCGAAATTAAATACACAACCAAAGTTAGTAAAGCAACATAATTTTGATCAGCAGTTTCTTACCTAGTTATAGTTTTTAGCTCAACTTTCGAAGAAAAATGAGAGCTATACTACTTGCCCCGGCGTCGGTGTCTGAATTGGTTAAAGTTTTTGATAAAGTACAATAACTTGAACATTATAAAAGATATTCAACTCATACTTGGAATTCTTCCTAATGGAGACAAGGTGCATCTGTAGGACAAGTGGCATAACTCTGTCGACAGTAATTTTAGAGTCATGCCCAACTTTGGTTAAAGTTTTTTACTATGTCCATTATCTTGCACATTTTCAAAGATATTCATGTGAAATTGGGAATACTTGCTTATAAGACAATGGGCCTAACTGAGTAAGCAGTATTTTTAGGTAGCCTGGACTTGCCGAAAAACGCCTAAATGCCGAAAACCAGCTGTAAAGCGCTTGTAAGTTGCCGAAAAGCGCATTGTAGAAGATTAAATTAATGTTTTTTATTTAGTAAACATTATATCCTATTTTTTGTGTAAATTTGAAGAAACAAAATTCTGAATTAAGTAATTTAGAAGTGTTTTTTCATACTTTTTTATTGATATGAATTCTGAGTTACTTCCCTTGCTTGTGTGAACAATTATAATGTTTATTATTTATCAAATTCTGTACATGATTATTTACATAGCATTTTAGTCATATCAAATATTAGATCGAAACATAGATCTTTTTTAATGCAATAAGAAGTTATAAAGGCAATGGCAAATAGTCCACAGTCAACATTGTTGCTTTGTTTTAAGAGATTAGGAATTTGTATATTATTCAAGATATCTTTGTGTTTACTGTACATTTGGAATAATTGAATTGAATAATTGAATTTTATGTCCATTTGGGATGATTTGGGAGTCATCGTGTGCATTTCCTTAACCCTTTACCTCATAATCCCGCCAAATAGCACATTTATTACAAATTCTCTGATCTCTAGGAATATTTCTGTAGCAACCTTCCTCGATATTTAATCGATGAGCAGAACACCGAAATCTCCCTAAAGTAATTCGATACTTATCTATTTTAACACAACTTAAATATTTTTCAAAAGTGAACTCTGATTTGAAAATTCTATAACTCTCAAACCTTGGTAATTATGTAACATTAGAAAACCATTGTTGTAAATACTGGTCATGTATACATGTACATCTCACTATACTATTGATTTGTGAGTTTGTTACAGTCACAGCATCAATTAGATAGAGAAGCTAAGATTATTAAGTAATTCATTTACAGATAATGACCATTTATTTATCCGATTACCTTGTATATTACGCATATTATAAAGTTTAAACATTAAAGAATTACTATTATTTATAATTCGGAACCAGTATTTTATGATTCTTATTTTTCTCATTATAATAAATGGATATCTGGTAAATTCACCGTATAGGAAGTGATTACTAGTGTGTTGGCGTACGCCAGCTAATTGTTTAAGATATTTTACATGAATACGTTCTATATCAGGACCTTTATGAAAGCCCTATATTTTTTCGATCCACAGCATAAAATTGGTGTTATCATTGAATCAAACAACTTTATTTTTTCTTTAATGTTGAGAGACACCGATTCAAACATACTACATAATGAGAACAGAGTTCTAGTAGCTTGTTGAGATAATGATTTTTGAGCTTGTAAAAAACATCCATTTGATGTCAAAGTAAACCGCGACACAACATTTAAGAGAGCATTATTATAATACAAATTTATGTTTTCGCGTCTGTTACCTTTTTTACAAACCATGACTACAGTTTTATTTATATTTACTTCAATACCCCCTTCGGAGCAATAGGAATAAAGATTATTCAGAAGTTTTTGTAAACCAGACTGAGAGTTGGATATGAGAACTGTGTCATCAGCGAACATCAGTAAAAAAAGTTTGATATCTTCAATGGTAATATAGTCAATGTCATCACTATACAAATTATCATACATGTCATTGATAAAAAAATAAAACTAATAATGGAGAAAGAGGCTCTCCTTGTTTAACGCCTTTAGCTAATGAAACTATCTGATATGTCATGATTTATGCGTACACATGATTTAACAGATTCATAAATCTTACGTAACATTAGAACGATTTTTGTTGAAGCACCTATTTCCAAAAGTTTTGCCCATATGCCATTTCTGTAAACCATATCAAAGGCTTTTTTAAAGTCGATGAATGCAAGATAAAGTTTATGTTGTCATTATTAATCACCTTTTGAATTAAAGCAGTCAAAACAAAGATACAATCAACAGTAATTCTATCTTTACAGAAGCCAAATTGAAAATCAGACAAATGATTATTACATTCAGCCCATTTTCTTAGTCGTGTATCTAAAAGTACAGCGAAAATTTTAGAAAATATACCAGAAAGAGTTATACCACGAAAATTATTCACGTTATTAAGATCACCCTTTTTGGGTACCAGTATGTAACACCATGTGTCCAGCTATCTGGATATATACAATTTAAATACATATAGTTAAAAAGATTACAAAGCAAAGGAACCAAAAGATCTTTACAACAAATAAACATTTCTGGTATAAGACCATCAAGACCTCCACTTTTACCTGATTTTAGTGACAATATGGCTGACTTTACCTCTTCTATACTTATAAAAATACGATCTAACAGATCACAATCCTAAATATAATGGTTAAGTAATACATTCACAACATCATCTCTGCTAAAAGAAGAACAATCAGAATATATAGATTTAAAATAATTATAAAAAGTTTCCTTTGGTATATTAGTATCTCGTGGAATATTGTTTGATTTTAACTTTTTTATCTCTTTCCAAAACTGCTGAGGATTGGATGTAGCTAAATCCTTTTGCTTGGCCTTAAAACGCGCACAAGCTTTCGGCTTTATAATACGATATCGTTTACGTTTATATAGTAATACCTCACGATTTCCAACGTTAGGATACTTTCTGTAAACTTTATATTCAGCACGAAATTCATATTGAGCTTGTTTACAATCGTCAGTAAACCAAGTATTAGAACCATTTTTCACAAAATTAGAATTAAAACTAATTAACCCGTTTAGTTCGACCGAAAATTTTAAAAGCATTTTCTTACAAAACATTTGAAATCTTGTTAATACAGTCATGATCGATCTATAGTTAAACTATTAGATGTGATATCATCTATAATGTAACTAATTGTTCCTCTATCGATGAAACATATTCATTATTTATTTTTTTATCCCATACTATTTCCTTTACATACGAGGGGTGATCCAGAAATAACCGGACTGAGTCTATAACTTATGAACAAAATGAAAAAAATTAACGAAAATCACACATTATGATTTTCAATCTTCAATAAATGATATCTGAGAATTTCAGAAATATTGATCGAGTGACATTTGCACACTATTATTTGACAGACACCAATGTATGGACTAGCGGGGCAATGTCAACTTAACATGACGTCTATAGACGTTGTGTTGCTTGATGGGGCATTACGTTCGCAATCACTTTTCTGTTTGATCAACCTTTGCATGCAATGAAAATTAGGCAATAAACCCAAAAATGTCTAGCACTGACTTTTCTCATGTATTCCTGTTTTGTAATACATCGCTGAACAGTTCCATAAGTGTATTCTGTTAAATGAAAGACATGGGCTGATGCGTCTGTCACTGTACAGACGACGTCTCAAACAGTGCTCACAAGCGTCACGTCCACGGAAGTTTTACGGCCCAATCTTCCGCATCTTCGAACAAAACTCTACAGTCTCGGAACCTCTGATGCCACTAAAGAATCTGCGTTAGTGACATTGTCTTTCCCGCTGATGTTTTCTAATTCATGTCGTGCGTTTCAGTTAGTGAATGTCCATGCTGAGAGCAAAATTGTATTATGGTGCATATTTCTTGTGACATTGATGATGTCATACTCGATGGCAGATAGCAATACATTAAATGTTGCTGTTTACTAATGGTAACAGTAATCACTTCGATATTTCATAATATGATGTCACACACATTGTGTTAGGCACAGGCTTATTTGCGCCGATATTTCTCATGTGGAAATGAAAATTATTTACGTCAACCTTACAAATTTATCCTTGAAGTGACACCTGCCCCGCTAATACGCCACATAGGTTGCTATAGCGACGATTTAACATATAATTTCTCTTTCTAGAAATATTTCAATTTCGTTCTGGGTTTGAAATAATATCACATATAAAAAAATTACAAAGGTAGTCTGGTTATTTCTGGATCACCCCTCGTATGATTCGTTAATATTTGACATATTTTCAAAATCTTGGTTAATCCTAATGCTAAGCTGTATATGAGTGTGAGGTGAACATGAATATAAATCATGAATAATGAAATCATCAATAAGTGGAAAAAATTCCTCCAACATAAGAACATAGTCTATAAGACTGTTACCAATACTAGACATGTACATATGTATAATTACTAATGCCAGCATCATCGCCGAAACAACCGTTTATTATTCTGAAATCACTACTTAGACACAATTCAATTAATCTCAAACCCAAAGAGTTAACAGTTTTATCCATACTAAACTGATATGGAATATTTGAAAAATCAGATTCTACATCATTATCTAGAGAAGAAAAGACGAACAATTTTCAAGGTGATCTAGCTTTTCTCCACACCTTGCATTAAGATCTCCAATAACAGATACTTTACCAAATTGCATGTATTTGTTCACATATTCTTCTAAAATATTGATAAAACCCTTGTCATGTGACATAAAATGTACAGAGTTTGAAGGTTAAAATATAAATAAAACATATAGATAGATCTTGACAAAACCCAAAGTCAAATTTATTCAATTTAACCCAAATAAAACCAGATGGGTCAGTTTCTACAACAGATATACTATGCTTAAGACTAGATTTATAAATCTAAATTATTATGACCGCGTCTGGATGATAGACTCTCAGGTCTAGGTACACATACTGATTCATATCCATTTAACTGAAATGGTTTTAAAGATTTCTGCCAAGTTTCACAAAGAAATATTAAGTCAAAGTTAACAATAACATTTTTAAAGTCATCATCATCAAAACATGTGTTAAGTCCCTCAATGTTCCATGAAGCTATGTTCAGAGAAGCACACTTTTCTCCCAATTCCTACTTGGATTGATATAATACATTATCAATGTACAGCTTATCACGTACCAGTACAGCAAGCTTACCTCGCTTCCTTGCATCTAACATCACCGGGATCAATTCACGACGCCTGTCCTTGACCTCAGCTGGGTACTGCTCAGTGACGTTAAATCCAGTATTACGTAAATTTGCATACTTAAGAGCATTCTTTATTAGATACTTAGAATCAGGCTCCAGCCTAGCAACAACAGGACGGACCTTACCGGGAACGTATCTTCCAACCCTATGAGCAGTGATGATCTTAATTTTAGATTTAGCTTCTGGTATTTTAAGCACACTTTCACAAAATTTGAACACTTTATCGGAGCAATTTTCATGAATAGATTCGGCCTGGGTGCTGGTATAAGCTGCTTCACCACTACTATCATGACTTCCGGTACTCTTTGGGTTGGAGGTCTGATCAATGGAGCCACTAGGAACTGTGTTCAATGTAGGACCTTCAGTTATACCAAAAAATAGCAGATTGTCCTCCATAGAGCGACACTAGGTCAATAATAGATTCCGTACAGGATTGGTAGCTGGACTTGACTTTTGCATTTTCCTCGGACAAGGTGACTACGTCTGACTGTAATTTGGAAATATTATCAGCATTTTCTTTAGAACAGACTATAACTTCCTCATATTTTTCACTAAGGAATGTCTGACTACGCTCAATCGTGTCAATTTTTTTCTCCATTTTTTTAGCCTGTCCGTGATATTGTCCATGCTTGATTAATATATATAATCATTTAAGATTTGTGAATGATTAATCGATTATCCATTACTTTAGGATAAAACAATATGTTTGTAAAAGGAATTGCCAAAAAAAAACATGAATTTTACATGAAAAACGAAATGAAACAAGAAATTATGTTAATCTGTACCCTCTGTAATAAGTTTAATATTTGCCTTACAATAATTTAAACTGCAAAATATTTTACTTAAAACAAAATTCATAAGATCATTAATAAGTGCTATCATTAATGATAAATTGAGCAGGTGTTAAACCAGTATAATAAAAAGAAAGAAAATAATAAAAAAATATCCATTTAACTTTTTATTCAACTTCAGTAGTTTTCTTACTATTTGTCCTACAATAACAAAATTTACACCATTAGAAAGGTAATTAGTTTATGCACAACTTTTATACCCACACAAATTTGATAAGATTAATAATTAACACAGTAATAAGTGATGTAATAGACAGTAGTCAAAACAGTAGCATTTTCTCAATAACCTCTATGCAGATGGTGTCCCAGATTAGACTAGTGGGCGTTAACTATTCAGTAAATATATTTGTTCTTCATGATAATATCAAAGTAACCCAATGATCTTTATGTGTATATGAATTTGACATGATGGGGAGTTATAGTACAGTCCATTGGAATTTTGTAAACACACCTGTCCTCTTCATCATAGAACACTGACTGGCAGCTGTTCAGTTAATTGTAACCCACCTATGGACTTCCCTACTAAATCATGTAACAGTTTATTAAGAGCTTCCATGTGACTAGAATTGAGTTTTTGATTGGTTTCTAATTGAATTTTGTCTTCATTGGTTAGTCCTAAATTAGGTAACCACATATTTTGTGAACTGTCGTCACGGCTTATGGTTTTCAAAGCCTAATACGAAGTGTTAAGAATCATATTTTAAATATTGTCATTCTTTTGTATATCCATTAAGACATTTACAGGTGAATTTTTAAAAACTTTTACCGTCAGTTAAGAGAGTTACAACCATTTTTGTTCCTCTACCCCTAATGTAAAACAGTACCTCAAAATCAAATGAAGTCACCTTTATGAAAATTGGCTTATCTCCCCAACAGATGATACAATAAATGCAAGAATGTGTATAAGTCTAAGGGTAACCAATATTTAGTCAATTCAAATAGTTTATACAATGTTTGAAATTACTATGTTGCTGAAAAAGTGAAAAATGTAACCCAGCCCCTTGAAGATTCAGTCAAGATTTTAGCCTTTTACCAAAAAGTAACAAATTGATAAATATCATTAAAATTATAACTAAAGTAGGGAAAGAGCGGAAATTTTCTCAGAATTACATACTATGTGTGTATAATGTCTATACCAAATCTTAAAAAGTTTCACCGTCCGGTTTTGAAAAAAATTGTCAGAAATCCATAGTTACTTGATTTTTGTTAATTAACCATGTATAAGTTCCAATAAACTAGACAAAAATATTTGGAATAAATATTTTTTTCCATGTTACTGTATTTATGTTCTTAATACGAAACATTTTCTAAAAACTAAAAAAGAAAAGAAAAAAGTATGGTCCCAGTGGGGTTTGAACCCCTGACCCTCAGGAATATGTGAATATGTCTGTAGAATTCATGAAATTGAGTACTCTTCAAAAAGGAGGTTTCGAATTAGAGATTGAAATCCTTAAATCTAAATCAATTAGCTCATTTTCTTCGACATTAACTGATAGATCAAATTCGATTTTTGGAAGTTTGATTTTATTTGAATTTATAAATTGCAATCTTCTTTTATTCGCAGGGGTGTCTTTACATGTTTTCAAAATAGATTTTGGTGTCGAAGCATCAAATAAGGCTTTTTTTACATTTCCATTTGTCGAAGGGGATTTACACTTATTATTAATTGTTGGCATATTCAATATACATGCATCATTTGAGTGTATTGTTTTTACTCCTGAATCAGGGGCGGGTATAATACATGTAGTTAAATCATTATCGTTGTCGCCAATTCTACCTTTTTTGTCCCACATTTTTTCATGGTTTTTGGTCTACAGTATTTTCTGAGTTGTGTTAAGTTGAAGGTTTTTTTCTTATCAGGGATCAGCATGCCTATTGACGTCATAGCCGCAATAATATGATAGCATCTTGTAGTGGATGGATATGAACACTTTTCTTTTGGAAACAATGTAATGGAATATTTGGATTCTTTTTAACCTTTAACCATAAAAGCACCCATTTGTGGAACCAATAGAATATATTTTTCCTGAACAGGTTTAGTAGCCAGCGACTTTTTGAGTACAAGAATTTGTATTTTGTATTTCTGATTAATTTTCAATGTGATTAGGCTCAATTATTGATTGTTTCTCAATATTTATTTCCTCCACTTCAGGTATTAAATGTGCTGTTTCCCCCTTCACACATTCCATTATTTTTTCAGGGGGGGCATGTGTTTTGAGGTAATGAAGTAGTGTCTGGGTCTAGTGACACATATTTAAAGTTGGCTGTAAGTGTCCATGTACTTTCTCTGCAAAATGCTCTTATTAATTGAGCTAAAATATTACCTTGAAAATAATACAAATACAGAACAATTTCATTGATTGCTTTCTCTTTGTACTTAATTAAACTTTTTAATTGGGCATTAAGGCTCTCACTTACATTATTTGTAATACCACAGAATGGATTATACATGTCTCTTTAAGTATTAATTGTCATGAAATCTTTGTATTCTTACACATATACTATTATTAACTTGTATGTGTGAAAATCTACATTACACATGATAATCACTTACCTAATAAAACATGGGGAGAATTGTCTTGAGGGGTGAATTATCCTACATATTTTAAGGGGGTGAACTGTCTTGGGAGGTGAACTGTCTGTAGGGTGGTAACAGGTCAAGGCGGCACAATTCCATGACAGTCAATTACCGAGACGGCCCAAGTCCATGACGGCCTAGTCCAAGACGGTCAAATTTAATACAGGTACATAGAAATAATAAAGTGTGTTGTTATTGACCGTTATAATTCAAATTTGATTAATGTATCATTTAGCAGAAGTGTTCATCAAAAATGTGCTCACATTTCATATATTAGCCTGGTTCTCGTTTTCGAAAGTGTGCAGCTATCGTGTAAAGCTAATTTTGTAATAGTGAAAAGCAGTATGCTTAATTAAATTTAGTCAGTGTTCTTTGAACGAATATCGTCAAATCTAGTACCATGAATTGTTTACTAAGCTGTATCAATAACTACAAATTGTTTGCTGAGTATGGTTATTTCTCTACCATAATATATAAAGATCGATGTATACACGTGTCAATAACTACAAAAATGACTGTTAATTGAGTGTGAGTTATTTCTACCATATAATAGAGAAAAAAAACTAAGAACAGAATAAGTGAATGAAATTTATTAGGAACGGAATTGTGAAACTTTGTGATATTTACACACACATGGAGATAATCAAACAATATTTACATATGATGAAAACGAAGAAACCAGACAAGAACATTAATAATCTACTGTTACAAAAATATAGTAAGTAACTAACTATTTACACATCGGACCCTTAATTTTTGCGAACAGAGCAATAGAAGGCTATTGAACGTTGAACGATCGTTCAGTTTAAACATATAAATGAACAGAAAGTTGAAACTGAATATTTTACATATATGAATATGATGCAAACAAAACCAAACATAACAAACACAATAAAAACATACAATAACATAATCCATGACATTAGAAAGTTTACAAATATCTAGTCATATTTGCATTTTCACCTATAATTCTGATACAAACAAAACAATACATGTATATAACAGAAACGTAACAAAAACTTAACAATAATTAACATTGATAAAAAATCAAGACCATTAAAAATGTTTACAATATAACACAAGTAACAGTATCACTAAACCATGGTTCCTGATAATAATTGGTGTTTACTGTTTACATCCTAACTCCATATAACTCAGCACAAGACCGTAAAAAGGCTGAAGTGGTGATGTTCATGTAATTCGTCCACAAAACCTCCAGTCGTGTTTGAACCATCCGACTGTGTCCACGTACATTTCTGTTAAAATCGCCGGCACTGACAGTCAAATGTACTAAATCAGCTTCCCGTTTGAGAAGAGGTACCAAGTCATAAAACTGCAAGCCACTATGTACTGCCTTGCTGTTCAAACGATGATGCCAACCTGAAACGATATAACTCATGGTTACTTTAATGATAAGAATGTTATACTGTCATGAAATATTATCTAAAAGATGAAGTTTGTACATTGTGATACACAGTTACATTACTGAAATAAAGGAAATCCAAAATCGGGTTAGAAAACGTATCCAAGATGAAGCATGTTTTTACATTGAAATTATCAGAATATCTTAATTAATAGTGTTATTATTGATCAGTTACCCTCAACATCATTATTGGTCCTCACTGTCTGTTTGAAAACAGACCAACATTCTGGCCGTCAGTGCGTCCATTGTCCGGGGGGATATGTAGGTGCGGCAAGATTGGTAAAGCCAGTAGCTGTCTTACAAATGAATGCAGTCCAGTACGTTGCCTGTATGTTTCAGCCAGTCCTAGCTGCTGGACGTGTCTCCATACGGCCTGAGTCCAGTGGAACACACAGCCCATAATGGACACCTGGGGAAACGAATTCCGGATCGCCTGCCAAGCAGCTGGAAATATAAGAGGTTTCATGTTGTTTGTTATAATAATGAAAGTGAAATTGTTTTTAATTATTTTGAGCCGATAAGAAATATTTTACATAAACGATTTACACAAACTTCTGTCGGGATTCACTATAATACAGTTTCAATCAACAAGCATTGGTGATTTCAGTACGGATTAATGAAATTCCAGTATGTACATCTACCGAGCTAGCTGTGTGAATTATAAAATGATCAATATAAAAAAAAATTAAGCTGAATAAAGTACCTTTCTCAAAATCCACAACAAACCCTTCCACAGCCAAATTGTCCATTTGCTCTTTGATAGACCTGAATACCTAGTGAATAATAATGAAAATTTAACATTGAATACGGGATCAGTATGCTCGTCACATAATCCATAAATTTATGAACATATAATCATATGAACGATCGTCTTCAGTCAGTACATGGAGGTCTATAATTAAGGAAGTCTAAATTTGTCTTCATCAAACTATATTGATATAGTGTAAATGTCACGTGACTGTTTTACCGTGAAAAATATATACACTCATGAGATATGTCACATTTTTTAAGAAAATAATTAGGGAGTTTTAACCTCTAACAATTTTAGCGAGCAAATAATTATCTATAGACCTTAATGTAGTCTTCTTTAGTCCGCCTAGACATCAGACAAAACACCAATGGCATTTGCTGTGTTTTCCCATCTTTTTCTATGAATGCGTGAATAGACATCAACTGTCCCTGTCGACGGAATGGTGCACCGAGAATCTGATAAAAAAAGGAAAAAAACTGCATTAGTATCGATATGCGTATATAGAATAAGTATAAGTTCATCATGAGAGAACTGTTTGTCCGATTTGAATATAGTTTCAACGCATAAAGTATTTGTTACATGACTTCCGTCTAACTTTACATATTTTCATATGTGTGCATTTTCTTGAATGAACTGTTTGGCATCCTTGGTAATCCAACAATGTCAGGTTTTTGAGTTGCATAACATTAAATGGAGACTATGGAAATGAAAATACTATACCTTAAAAGTACCATCAATGTACCATCGCTTGGCCGTAGACAGTAGGGATAACTGGTATCTTGTCGAGAACACAAAATGACGTTGGCCATCTTCAGACAAGTCGGCAATAAGAAATTCATCGCTGTTGATGAAGGCATGATCAATCTATTTAAAAAAGAATTGTATTGTCAGTACATAATATAATAATGAAACAAACTTATGCAGCAAATACACTTAAAATTTGTATGTATACATAACAAAAGATAAAAAAATCGATCTGTGAATACATGCCTATAGGTTTATGATATATTAGAATTAGCATACAAACAAAATATATAAAGAAACGGTAAAATATTGATGACTATATCTATAATGATGATTATTTAATGTATGCTAGGCTAGCTGCTCATTTGTTATTATACAACTGTTATCAAATTACCTCAAAATCAAGTGAGCGAGGTTCTGACGAGCGCATCGCCGCTCGTGTCCTGTTCGCTACACGCTTCAGTAACTCCTTCTTTGGTATACATACATGATTTTCGGAGGCATTCTCCAGTAGTACTTGCTCCGCAATACTTAGTGCTGGTCGGTACACTTGCTGACATGATAATGCGCGAGCCTAATGGGGAAAAAAGATCAACTAACTTTAATTTACAGCAGTAAGAACGCAATACTGTATAATAATGGACGAACAACATATTTGAAGAAAAATGACAAACTTAGTATAATTCAAAAAATTAAAAAATCCAGAATCACCATTGGACCTGTGCTCACTTCCAGCACCGGAGGACCTTAGTGGTTTATACACTGTAAGGAATATTGCATTTATGTACGCAGATTGAGTATAATACATTGTTATTAATATATGATCCATGAATTAACACAATTTATTCTGTGCTTGTGACATGTCCGCATCTTTTATGATTGATATACATATATGATTAATAATTCTATCATTTCCGGTATCGCTCTTTAAAATCGACGATTTTGCAAAATCTATCGAAGAGTTTGGTACTCGAGCTCTGAACAGTAGGGGTACAGTTCATTGGTTTCAGTATAGCAGTGTAGCACATTTATAAGACATGAATTATATTTCAAGTCTATGTTTGAGCTTCTTTTACAATAATAAACACAGACTTCAGTTATTTCAGCTAATTCCAGTTATATCGGTATGCGCTAGAAAAATTGTTCATTTATACTCAGTTATACATTTACAACATATGTTTTCTTACCTCATCCTTACAGCGTACACATACGAATGTTATCTCTTCCAGTCCTGACAGCCTCTCTGTATTCATTCAGACTGAATCAGAATATTTTTCCAAAAATTACAACTTCATTCAAAAATACAGAATTAGTTATAGAAATATTAGCGCAAAAATTACACACGTGCAAAGCACTATACTTTGAAAAGAGAAGTATTTAAATGTGTGTCATACACAGACTTTCAATGAATACAACTTACACACTATATTTTCACTGGTAATATAGTATTACATAATCATTATATCATTTCAAAGACATCGTTTTGGTGATAATTTGTTAGACTTATGTAAACCCGCAAGTATGCATACTGTTAATGGAAGATTGCATTATGACAACAACATGGGTCGAATAACGTGCATGACGCAGAACGGTCAACTATCCGTAACACGATACATGTACAACAATTTTGACTATATCTGACACTTCAACATTGATTTTAAAAAAATACATAGTAGATGCGATTTTCATATTAATTTCACATATAGAAAGACAATGTTCTAACCGAAAAAAATATTCTATATTGCTCCGTTGATTTTCAGAAAGCTTACGATACAACAAATACACATTATCAAATATTTTTTTATGGTATTCCAAGATAAAAGTTCAAATTGTGTAATCAACATTGTTATAAGAAATGTAATAGAAAATTTAGGAAACGATTCACAGGACACCACATGGGTATATAAAGTTCGTGAGCTACTTAATCAAACTGGATTTTTTACAAGATAACTATTATAATCTTTAAAATAACTTACAAAGAAACTATGTTTATGCTTGAGAAAATATATTGGTAAGAAATATTTTAACAGATAAAGTTGATAGGATACGTTTTTTTAAATTTAAAAAAATGGACTGTTTAAATTATCAAAATCATCATCATCCAGACCTAACTAATTAATTTGCAAAAACATATTATAGCGTAGGCCGTAGGGCATTTATTTGAGTAATAAATTTCTTTATCATATTAAATGAGCTGTCTTATTCTAATATTTTGCATTTAATACAAACATACTTTAAAGAAATAAGACATTTTATGTTATCAATTAAACATTGAATCAATTCACGTATCTATACAGTAGCTATATATTAGAAATAAATTTAAGTGACTGATTTTGCAATTAGATGCTAATCTATCAATGACACAGTATGTTTTATTGGACTCCCTACTGTGGGATCTACTGGAGTGCTCGGTCTTAGTCACATGCCTCGCATTCCTGCTTCAATGTCTTTAAGACAACATCAATTTTCGGTATAGTAAATCAAGAACTTACCAGTTTCACATATTCTGTGGTTCCATTTCTCACATCTGTCGCACTGAATCGCATGCTGATTCTTATAGCGGGATAAATAAAACGTACTTATT
Source organism: Lutraria lutraria (assembly GCA_964023205.1). Taxonomy (NCBI): domain Eukaryota; kingdom Metazoa; phylum Mollusca; class Bivalvia; order Venerida; family Mactridae; genus Lutraria; species Lutraria lutraria. Next base: position 12,527,587 of record OZ026845.1, read on the forward strand.
GGCAAAATAGTGCAAATTTTCATACAAGCACCAAATTTGGTATGATGATGCATACATGTGTCGGGGTTAATTTAAGACCGTGTGCCAACGTATACCTGGTCAGGAACGCTGTGGTCACGCTCGGATTCGAACCCACTGTCTCCAGGCTATATGACGTGTATAATAAGAATGAAAACACAATGTAATCCATAGTTTATGCTCATAATATCATTCTTACCGTAAATAATCGGGTTTATAACCAAACTGAGGTACATGTATAGTAAAAAATATTTTGACAGTTGTTTAGGCCAAGGGAATATTTATATGGCTATTGGAGCGGCTAAATTCGGAAGGTTGGGTTCATCATGTTTAGCCCGACATATGTAATTTTGATGGTATCTTTAAACAACTTCAATGCTTATTGTAAGGTTCAAAGTCTGCTTTAAAGTTTACAGTTCATCGAGTATATAAACATCCGTTATAGAAGTCAAAATGCGTCCGTCGGTGGTACGTGGCACTACTTTCATTTGGTATAAGATGAACACACTTCGTTCAATTAATCAGTAGTATTGCAAGTTTAGGTTCGTATATACCTGCATTTTCAAAATGCCTTTTGCCATTTTCAGTATTTTGTAGCAGACATGTTTATCTAGGAACCGTACCTCAGAATTTTGATGCTTGATTTCATTTTAGTCTATTAGCGGGTTTCAGGATACGGAATATCTAACGAACATAGGACAATATAAAATATCTGAGGAACGGTTCCCTGTATTATTCATTTATAGTGATTCATTTTAAGGCTAATTGTTGTAATATAGTTCTAAATACTAAGTAGTTTGTATCGTTGATATTAACGTTTGATATTGGTTTATAGAAGGCCAACCAAATATGCTCTTTGCTTCAAATCACTGGCAATAGACTTTATACACTGGATTTATTTAAGTATATACTTATGGTTTCTTTTTTTAAATCTGTAAATTGATGAACTTGATGTGACCATGCAGTCATCGAATACCGATACATTAATAAGTGTGCCAAAAACATTCAATTCTTTATTGGCCAAACTCAGTGCCGATTATGATGTCGCTCTTGAAATGAAATAGTGTTAAAAGTCTTACATCTCTTAGCAACAGAGAAAGACGTTCAATACAAAACGTAATGAGAAGTCGGTCGAATACTCGGAAGGCATTCGAGAAAAAAACAATAGCTGAACTAGTTACTTACATTATTCGAAACACAAACTTTGTCGGACGAGTGCCATAATTCAACTGTCTGAGCAGGCACCTGAGAATGAAACAGTTGGATTCTGAATTAGAACCGCATTAACGCGATAAGAAAGTCTTATTGACTTTGAAGAAAGATACAGGCCGTGCATTGTTTGCAACATGTGCTTATGATCCATGAAAACAAATTCAGTGGCAATTTCGTACCAGGAGTCAGCTGATATCAGTACCCAAACAATCTCTTGAATTAGTGAGTCAGGTACAATATGGGTCAAACAATGAAGCGCAGATGGAACAGTGCAACTCTAAGTCACCTTTGCAATAACTCAATTACTTCAGTATAACTGTCATAGATGTATATACAGTGCAGCAAATGTCCATCTTCATTCCAAGACTAACGAACCCTCATTTTCTATTTACATTGACCTTTTTGTGTAGACAAGGAAACAACATCTAACTGATATCTTGTTTCAGTGCGGTATATGTACATAATATAACCGTGTCCTTGTGATTTCCACAATGGTTGGAGGAGATGTTGTACAACGATGTTGAGTAGTTTGTTCACCAGTGCTACACCTTGGACTCTTTACAATATAACATTGATCACAATTCTGGCTCCACTACGTCAATATCATCATTTCATGGGACGGACATTTCTTTATTTCAACATATGATACGAACGTTGCCGGTGAAAAACAACCACGTTGACATGTACATTGGTGATAAGCCCGCATCAATAGGTGAACCGTCTATACCCGAACAATACGCAAATATAATTCTAGCATACTTTTCACAAACTATTCAACCATCTTCATTGTCTGATAATTTTCTTGACATGAGACCGGCATTATCAAACAAATTATGAACTTTAAATATCAATGCCTTCAAAAGGTTTTGTTTGCATATCTTTCGTGGGCGACTTTCCATACCAATGAAAAGTGGGCGTCCTTGTTTCAACTATCGCTGAATGCTGTCTTGTCCATTCCGTTGCCATCATAAAAAATCCGTCTATAAGGTCCGAGGAGTCACCAATTTCCTCAATCCATGTCAAGTTCATTTGTTCGCTCTTGCCAAACAAATTCAGTGGCGATGACAAAATTTCGGTGTTTATGTTTGGTGGTTTGCACGCTGAAATGATGTCTCTGAAAGTTGTTGGTATTATTTACTTGCCCACCAGACCACAGCGTGTGCTCTATATAAATTAAAATTTGGTGAATATACATACGGGATAAATCTGCAACTGTTCTGAATTTCAATGTCTCCTGATTGAAGACTGGCCTGACATACCAGAAAAGATATGTTCTCAAATTTAGTTTTGGAACCAGGTTCTTGCACTCCAGATAATAACACTTATATATTTGTCCAACCATATAGAAAAGCAAACTTTGTACTATACCGGAAAGTACTTGTTCCATTTATTTTTGCATTAGATCATATAAATTATGTTAGTTCGGGTCCTTATTCATTTACATGATATGGTTTTAATAGTTGATAATACTTTTTTCTTTCAATAAAAACACAAGGTGTATTTCAAGCATGACGTCTGGGGAGTGAAATCTTCAGTAACAATGAAAGCAAACTATGATCTTTTTACGTCGTTTGAGTGATTTTCTTTTGAAGCACAAAGACCATGCACAACCTCCTTCGCTTTCAAACAATGGCATTTTGAATTATTCGAATTAACTCGCAACTCTTTCAAGTACTAGAACAAAACGTGACAACCCCAATAGACGGACCTGTTGCAGATGCTCTGATTTTTGTAAATAAATGTATTAATAATTTTGGTGCTGCGAAAACGTTTGATGGCTACATTACTGTTGTTTTTGTGCTATTCCTAGTTGCTGCATTCTAAGACACCCTCGGATAGAATGTGTTTGATCTTTATCTTCCTATTTTAAAAGCAATGACAAGAACGGCTCGTTGATCAGGTATTAGACAGTTGTTAGTAATGGATTCGAACAAATTTTCAATTGATACTATATTTGAGACGAAAAACCAAAGTGAGATAAGCAGTAGTGAGCACTACATAAGTATATTGACCCCATGCACCCACGAAGAAGCTGACATTAGGATATTTTGCGTATGAAACACGCTGTGGATAACGGCTTGAAAAAGCACGTGGTGAGGGGTTCTGACACAGACATTATACTTATTTCAGTGTGTATTTTCAAAGAAATCAATACTGACACTGTTTGGGTGGAGTTTGTAATTTAAAGCAAAATACTTCAGTTGGTTTCCAGTGCATGAAACTGTCGAAACAATTGGGCAAAAGTTTATATTAAGTTCTCCCATTTTCAACGCATTTATCAGGTGTGACACCGCAGGTCTGACCTCCATGAAAAGGACAAAAAAACTTGGAATGTAATGTCTATTTAGGTAAGCAGCCCAGGGCCCACTCCCAATAAATGCGGATGACTTCTGTCCGGAAACAATTAACGGTTAACTAATGTATGCCTAAAACTGCACTAAGGCAAGTAAGTCACGTACGTTCTATATACAACTATTATTAGAGGGGGGGGGGGGGTTATTTCACAAAATTCGTTCGAATTTATTTATATACATGTATAAACATACTGAACATGTTATGGAAATGAGCTAAGGTAGTATAATTCTTTGGTATTGAGAGTTTTGATAAAAAGTTCTTTGACAGGAAAAATATTTGGCGGCCATCTTGAATCGAGGCACTTGAACTTTGGCACACACCCTAAATCGTTTCTACATATCATTCCCAACATGTGTGGAAACTTTGGTGCTTGTATGACAATTTGCACTATTCTTTTGTTATTTACCCCGCTATTACGAACCGTCTTCTTACACACAACACAGAAAACCATAATTGAAACAAATTATCAAAAATACTATAGATAGCGAGTATAATACTGTAATACGACTGTACCAAAATAGTTAATATAACTCGAACGAATGCTGCATATTTGTAACTTTGTTTTATTTATATATAATTTCAAATGTCATAAGTTATAATATATCGAACGGAAAAGGGCCCATGAGTTGCGTGTCAAGCTAATATTTATATACAAATATATTGAACGTACAGGTATTTCTTTGGCTTCACACCTGTAATAATGTGACACGGACCCATGATTAAGGTGTGAAGCCAAGTTGCCCCTCGTGTCAACTTTTGCATTACATACACATGGTAAAGTAATACTTGACTTATAAATTAATTGATATTTTTAGAAACATAGATCTATGTCTCTGATATTTTATATTAACCTATATCTCTTTGATTTATTGCATAATAATTACTTGTTTAAAAATATATTTATATCTTTATCATATATTTCTTTATTATACTCTATATAAAAATAAACTTGGTCCGTCACATATTTGACCATCTTGGATTTGACCGTCTTGGTTTGGTCCGTCATGGAAATGTGCCGTCCTGACCCGCATTCTGTAGGGTGAGTCGTCTGATTACCAAGTGAATGTATATTGCATAGTATTTATATATGAATAATGTCATAATAATTTTTTTTCCAGTAAATATGAGCAACAAACAAGAAAGTAATATAAAGGTTCATAGACAGTTTATTATATTTCATTATAAATATCAAGGACTTATATACTATAAGTCCTTGTAAATATATATGTAACAGTTAACCAAGGACTTATATACATACGTGGATTCGCAACTGCTAAAAATAGATCAAACGATATCGTAAGGACTATACTAGATCTAGTGCTTATATTGTTATCATTTTTATCGTTTGGTATATCTTTTACATGTAATAAGCATGATAGTCAAAGTCTCAGACATTTCGTCATAATTCTGGTTATTACGCTTGGTCAAGGACTTATATATTATACATATATTTATATAAGTCCTTGGCTTGGTTCGCTATTAAAAGTCCATATATTTTCAGCCATATTTAGCTACATTTGTGTAGTTGGCCTTCAGATAAGTTGGCATGAAGTACTTGTGCACGGTACTAATACTGCAAGTACTTTTACACTACACACTTCGCGTTTAACAGGACAATAATTCATTATTTTTCTTCACAGTTTACTACTAAAATATTATAACAAACCTACCTATATACTACAATTCATTTGCGGCTGAGCTGAAGTTGAAAAAGAAAAAAGAGACAACCGGTGAGGTTCGAACTCGCGATAAAAGTTTAGCTCATGGGCATTTCTAAAGGCTTTACCAACTGTGCCAAACGGACATCTACAATTGTATTGCTAAACTGTAATATTATATTTGTTTCTTATAAACCCACTTTACCTGTTCAGATAATGGATGTAAACTTTTGTGTACACATAAAATGAAACGTCACTATCACATTATCCTAACTGAACAGTACATATTACAATCACATGCCACCTCAGCAATATATAACCCAACATACTTTATAAACAGTGCATATTTTTATTCTTTCATTGATTTCTATGCTAGGTCTATGATATTGCAAAATAATAGATATTCAATTAGAATTGAATATTACTTTTAGAATTGAGGGATTAAATATCATCTCATCAATATCTAAATTATCATATCTTATAAATTTATTCCTTCTTATAATGAGGAATCTTTCCTCTTTTTATTCTTTTCACACTTCATGATATAAGATATAGTTTAATGATATAAAATATGTGTAGCACACTATAGTCTGGACTGGGAAAGGGCCTGAACTCTGGCCCAGTTCCATTACAGGAGTACTGAACTAAATGTGAATGCCCCAGCTATAACAACCCAGTCAAATCCAACTTGTTATTAGGGTCTGGGTGTGACCGGATGGCTCAATTTGCAGACAACATATAGATCTGAGTCCAAATTGAGCCCTGTGCCACACTCTGGACTCTCTTATTCAACTATAGCCCCTATTATATATCTTGTAAAACTGATGTGATATGAGTCAAAGTGGTAAATCACTCTCACTCCATCAGTACATTTTAACCCCCCTTAAAAACTTCAACCCTGTAAATCCAAATAATAATTAATATAAAAACAGGCCATAAGTGAGATCCATGTTCTATACATGTAGATCCACTGTGACAAGGCCTGCATTGTAAATACTGTCTACTATACATCAATGTATACCTGCAATGTTAAATAGCTGGGGTGGATTAATTTAATGTTGCCTTTCCCTGGTCCTAAAACAACATCACCGGTCAGGGACAAGAGGATTATTGTATATTATGTATTTTAAATGAAATCATCCCTCGATCTGTGTAGAATAACTTTTTACCTGTACAAAGTGTAATATATTACTATACATATATTTTTATTTAATATAATATCCATTCTTTTAAAAATAATTATTTTTATGGCCCTGCTAAGAAAGCCGTTAATTGTTTTTCACCTTAGGTACTGATTTTCTTTTAATGATGTATTATTTTTTAACATTGTTTTAAATACTACAGAGAGGGTGATTATGTTATTTTATGACTACCAGTCCTGTATAATTATCTTATATCTTTTTAAACATTTTAGGTCCTGGGGGTTATTTTTCAATATCAAACCATCATACTCTCTGGTATGTTCTAAAGACTTCATCAAACACATACAAATGAGGCTGGCCGCAATAAGTGAGTCTGATCTAATGATGAAGCATATATGCTACATCAGACTCACTCAAGAGTTTGCATCCTCTTAAATATGCTGTAAAAGAGCATGCAAACCACATATCGGAGAGTACTAAATTTACTATGGTATCAAAGTGGGTAAAAATTTTTTAAGCATTTCTTTTACATAATTCACCCTAAATATATGAATATCAGGCTGGTAGTAAATGTTTTCCTAACCCCAATACTTAGAAACGAAAAATAAAAAAGCTCTTAAGCAAAATTAGCTTTAAACTCCTATTCTATTATAAATAGTATGTTACTAAAGTCCTATATGATTTAGTATAGAATTGTTTAAAATATTATAGCTATACGTCATAACATAGCTATATTATTTATAAAATCGTAATACCTTGATAGAAGAACTACATCATTATATATGAATACAATTAGAAACTAAATTAGTTAAAAATGTCCTCAAAATAGTAAATCTCATACTGAAAATAGTTCTTCTCTAATATCTCACTTAAATTAGTTAAAATATAGACACACACACAAACTTTCACGTAAAATATAGCCTAAATATATATTGTTATATTTTCATATAGTGAATTTTTAATCATAGTTTTTTATAAAATAGGCTATACGTAAAGATAGTAAAATTGTTAAAATAGTGAAAGCTCGCACATATGGGATTATCCCGGTTGCGAGGATAAACAAACTCAATAATCTATCACAGTATAGGTATAATCACAACTATATCCGAAGACTCACACAGCAAACTGTCCACTGTAAACTTCTCTCACTTTCCTCAACAAATCCTCAGTGACAATCTCATGGTTGTCATATAGTTCCCACAGATTTAAACAATTTAATATCCACCTCTTCAGACCGTTGATGTCTGTCCCTTGAAACAGTTCCTTCTGATACCCCCTGCACAGTGAGGTGCACCAACTTCGCTTCCTTCAGCAGGAGGGTTACTAGCACATAGAAGTGTAGACTGGAATTCCTCGCCCGTATGTTGACAGGGTTGTGCCGGCCTGATATTATAAAAAATATAACTGGTTAACATACATGCAATGAATCATGTGACCAAAGATCATCCTTGATAAAAACAGAATGTGATCTTTATTTACGGAAAACATTTATATGGAGATCATTTGTTTCTAAATAATCAATGTTCTAAGTATGGCCATTATTCAGAAGTGACCAATACTGACAAGTTTGACTGTATGAGTGAATTATAAAACTAAGAAAGGTGTTATGGAAACAGAAGTATAGTAAATAAATTCATTTGTGAACTTTGTGAAGTTGAATAAACATTAGATTGGACTCTTGTCATGTAAATATCCATTTTTGAAATTCATGTTCTGGATCTTATTAAAATCATTTTATAATAATAGTTCTGTACCTTCTACATCATCATTTGTACGGACAGCTTGTTTATATACAGTCCAGCTGTTGATATCCCACACGGAGCTGGATAACCATGTTGTTTCCACATATTCAAATAGTTCTATCATCTGAGGGGACGACCCCTCAACCTTCTCCGGTAGATGCTCGAAAGCCCTGGGTATGTCTGCAACTGGCAGGAAGGGTAACCCAAGTAACTTTCTGATAGTCTGAGCTGCAGCATCCTGTCTCTGGTATGTTGTTTGCAGACCCACATTCTTAACCTTCTTGTACAGCGCCTGGCCCCAGTGGAAGGCGCATCCCTTCATTTGTAGTCCTGGAAAAATGTCCCTTAGCGCCTGCCAGAGCCCAATCTCAAAATCCATCATAAAACCCTGGACCAGAGGTGCCTCATTCAGTGTTTCAACAATCTTCTCAAGAACGTGAGAATATACATATAATTATATATTTAAACATGATGACAAATCATTTATTAAAAATATATATCAAATCACTGTACATAACCTCTCACATGTGTGAGAAAAAATGCAGAAAGTATGCAGTTGCTTACGGAAGATGGAGTCGAGTACTGGTGTAGTACTATTAAAACGCAAATAAACTAACAAACAAACAATAAATTAATGGATTAAATATTGCAAGTATCAGTTTAATGAATATTAATTTAAAAAATATATTTTATATAAATACTATAGTACATGGAAGACTTTCATAATCAATGAATAAAACAATAATGACTATGAGTTTTAATTAGTATGATAACATGAAAAAGGTAAAAACACGCACTGCAGTATAGTCTCTGCTTCGGCGCTTAGACATTAGTATGAAGACGAGAGGGACCTGCTTGAGGGATTGTCCATGTCGCACAAAGGCATGTATGGTATACAACTGGGTGAAGGGTTTGGCCACAACCCAGAATGTTCCGTCCATATACCAACGATTCTACAGTTGCAGTATACGAAGTGTGTTGGGGGTACCAAATATCATGTCGTGCATCATCCAACCTCACGTCACCAATGAGGAAGTCATCCTTGATGTAGTTCAGATTAACCTGAAACATAAGAATGTACTACTTGAGGGAGGAACAGTGGTGTAGGGGTAGAGAGTCGGCCTCCTAACCAGGAAGTGGCAGGTTCGAAACCCGTCAGTGGCAGAATTTGACCGGAACCTTCACAGTCCCTTCTTTCGGCGCAATTAAGTACTGGTCAGAATCCAGGAAGCAGTCACCGAGAGTAGTTAATATAAGTTGTAAGAATTTGCTCTACAATCGATGTTAAATAAATTGATGAAATAAGAAAAGTGATCCATAATAGTAAAAATAATAAAGCAACCTCCTTTTTGGATAAAATCTGAAATGATATATTAAAAGCACAAAAGATGTTATGCTTCCTATTTACTGTCAGCTGTTCAATAAAATTTTCGACACACGTAATTTACCTGACACTTGGCTAATAGGGATTATTAACCCTATAATTTACAGGAATAAAGGTTGTCCTCTCGAACCTAATAATTATAGACCTGTAACAATCCTGAGTTGTCTTGGAAAATTTTTCACTTCAATCCTAGATGTAAGAATTACCATAAACAGTTTTTGAATGAAAATAATTTGTTACGTGAAAACCAAGCTGGATTTAGAACTGGTTGACCATATATTTATATTAAACTTTCTGATAAAGAAATTAAGATTAAGTAAAAAGAAATTATTTTGTTGTTTCATTAATTTCAGTTCTGCATTTGATTTAGTCTGGAGGTTAGGGTTATGGAGCAAACTTCTTAAGACGGGGATTAGAGTGAAAATGTTTAATGTAATAACTAGCATGACTTGTATAAAAATGTTAAATCTTGTGTCTCTTCCAATGGTAATGTTTCAGAAATGTTTGATAGCATGTGTGGAGTTCGCCAGAGAGAAAATTTGTCACCCATTCTATTCTCGCTTTATCTTAATGATTTAGAAGACTTCTTGACTAGAAATAATACCGGTGTTACAATAAACACGGAGATAGATGAAGAACTTGTGTTTTTGAAGATTCTTGTCCTGTTTTTTCAGACGACACAATTGTCGTAAGTGATAACGAACAGGATTTTCAAAAATGTTTAGATGATTTTGCTTCGTATTGCAGAAAATGGAAACTTCATATAAACTATAATAAAACTAAAGTTATAGTTTATGGAAGTAATAAATCACAAAATTATCAATTTACCATGAATAACCAATATATAGAAATTGTTAAAACTTATAAATACCTTGGAGTTACGTTTTCTTCATCAGGAAGTTTTGTTCAATGCCAAAAGCATATAACCAAGCTAATAAGGCAATGTTTTCACTCTTCTAGAATTAGTAACCTTGACCTTTCTGTCGATCTTCAGTTAAAACTGTTTGACCATACTATTCTGCCGATTCTAACATATGGATGCGAGGTGTGGGGCTATAGTAATTTGGAGTTTATTGAAAACGTTCATTGTACGTTTCTACGAAAAATAGCAAAATGTAAGAAAAGTACACCGAGATATATGTTATATGCAGAATTTGGACGATACCCTATAGAGGTAACCGTTAAGGCGAAAATGATTACGTTTTGGAATAAAATCATTACGTCAAAACATTATAAACTTGTCCACATATGTTATAAAAATATTATCCTAAGTCAACTCGTGTATTTAAATGGTCAAATCGCATAAAAAGCATTCTAGATTATACAGGATATTCTTATATATGGTTAAATCAGTCAAATATTTCGGATAAAAATATTGGACAGACAGTAAAACGTTTGTTAATTGACCAGTTCGGACAACAAATGCATGGTCAGCCTCCTTAAACCATTCTTCCAAAGGAATAGGTTATAGTTTATTTAAAGACAATTTGATCTTCGTATGCACTGCTGTCAACCAAATACACAATAACATTTTTGCCATTGTAATGATTGTACGCCGCATCACAAAGACGGAAGGCATGTTTCTGGAAATCATCATACATGTACAACACCTTTGTTACATAGCTTGAAAAACAAATGTTCTACAAACTTATCACCACTTTTACAGGATCTCTTGCCGTAGTTTCGCCACGTATAAACATCTGTGCGCCAGTCTTCTTTTTTTGTTGTCTCTCCATTATCGTGATATAAATACACAGTTCCACCTTGTGAACGATAATGGTGGTTCTAATTAGTGATGTTATCCCCAGAATCCTGCACTAAAATGTCAACAGCCTCATGGTGAGTTAGTGTCCTATCACACTTGGCAAAAATTGGAATATGTCATCTCCACCACCACCACCACTACCCACCAGGTTCACACGGTCACTGTCTAGATAAAACATGTGTCTGTTTCCATAAGGACACACATCAAGCGCGGAGATCCTTTTACACGCTCTGACAAAGTCGGTGCTGTTTTCTTTAGGGATTTCTGTTTCAACATGGGTCCTGACTTTCTATCGGCGTTAATGCACACTTGTTTAGCAAGTTTTCTCTTGCAGTTACGAGCATTGGTTGGCGCAGATGGAAGGGTTCTGTTGATGGTAACATCTTTTGTCTTCATTTACGGGATTAAATTTTGTTCTTCATGATACCGTACGACGACTAACTTTACGTTTCGAAGTTGTCAATGCACGCACAATATTTGGTGATTGTCATGGTTCTGTGATCGAAGATGATTTTCTACAACTTTTTGGCCTTGGGATCGATGGCTGTTGTGATGGAGTGGACATGGTTGTCACTACGTCGCTATAATGCTTCGGACTGCACTGGGTTTGTTTGGGCAGTTTTACAGCGGTAACACATGTCGGGGATCTTACCGTTCAACAGCCTTTGAAATGTTATATGATACGGTCTCAGTCCCTTCAAAGCTCAAATGGAGGCCGTCTTAACTCAATAACTTTCTGTTTATACCTGAAAAAAGTGGAGAATATATGGTAAAACTATTTGCAATAAACTTGCTATTGACATAGAATTATTATCCAAACTGTGTGCAATAATTCGTGTTAACGTCTCATCTCATCAGTAGGTACGGTAAAGCACAGCACTTTGTAACAATAGTACATCGCCACTCAATGAATATCTTCATAAATAATTATGTATGTAATTGATGTTGTTTCTTATGTGCAGGACGCCAAATTTGATCAAAATGACGCTAACTGATCAAAAAAGGACATGAATTTCAATGAAAACCGGTAGTATAAAGTTGCACAAAGACATACATTGTAAGCAGTCCAATTTGATAACGAAAATGACTGGTCACCGAGTAATCGCTAAGACATCCTAACTCCTTATAACTCAGCACAAGACCGTAAAAAGGCTGAAGTGGTGATGTCACTGTACAAGTAATTCGTCCTCAAAACCTCCAGTCGTGTCTGAACCATCCGACTGCGTCCACGTACATTTCTGTTAAAATCGCCGGCACTGACAGTCAACTGTACTAAATCAGCTTCCCGCTTGAGAAGAGGCACCAACTCATACAACTGCAAGCCACTATGTACTGCCTTGCTGTTCAAACGATGGTGCCAACGATGAAATATTATCTAAAAGATGAAGTTGGTACATTGTAATACACAGTTACATTACTGAAATAAAGGAAATCCAATTTTGGTTTAGAAAACGTATCCAAGATGAAGCATGTTTTTACATTGAAATTATCAGGATATCTTAATTAATAGTGTTATTATTGATCAGTTACCCCTAACATCGTTATTGGTCCTCACTGTCTGTTTGGAAACAGACCAACATTCTGGCGGAAAGACGGAACTGTCAATCCACTGATCACGGACATACTTTATTAGGGATTGTGTCTGTGGGGTTGATGCCTGGGCCGTCAGTGCGTCCATCACCCGTCGGGATATGTAGGTGCAGCAAGATTGGCAAAGCCAGTAGCTGTCTTACAAATGAATGCAGTCCAGTACGTTTCCTGTATGTTTCAGCCAGTTCTAGCTGCTGGACGTGTCTCCATACGGCCTGAGTCCAGTGGAACACACAGCCCATAATAGACACCCAGGGAAACGAACTCCAGATCGCCTGCCAAGCAGCTGGAAATATAAGAGGTTTCATGTTGTTTGTTATAATATTAAAAGTGATATTGCCTGTAATCATTTTAAACAAAAGAAATATTTTGCATAAACAATTTACAAAATATCTGTCGGGATTCACTAGAATACAGTTACAAACACTAGAATACAGTTACAATCAACAAGCATTGGTCATTTTAGTACAGATTAATGCAAATCCAATATGTACATCTACTGAGCTGTGTGAATTATAAAATGAACAATATAAAAAAAACTGAAGCTGAATAAAGTACCTTTCTCAAAATCCACAACAAACCCTTCCACAGCCAAATTGTCCATTTGCTCTTTGATAGACCTGAATACCTAGTAAATATATAATAATGAAAATTTAACATTTTATACGGGGTAAGCGTGCATGTTGCATAATACATAAATTTATGAACATACCGGTATACACATATGAACAATTGTCTTCAGTCAATACATGGAGGTCTATAATAATGGAAGTCTAAATTTGTCTTCATCAAACTATATTGATATAGTGTAAATATCACGTGACTGTTTTACTGGGAAAAATATATACACTCCTGAGATATGTCACAGTTTTAAGAAAATAATTAGGGAGTTTTAACCTCCAACATTTTTTGCGAGCAAATAATTATCTTTAGACCTTAATGTAGTCTTCTTTATTCCGCCTAGACATCAGACAAAACACCAATGGCATTTGCTGTGTTTTCCCATCCTTTTCAATGAATGCGTGAATAGACATCAACTGTCCCTGTCGATGGAATGGAGCACCGAGAATCTGATAAAACAAGCTTACAGTCAGTATTGCATGCAATACAAGTCCCCTGCCAGCACATATCATTGAAATGTTAGCTGATGTTTATACAGCACCATCAGTCTGGATTTTTTAATGATGATAATTAAGTTATCATCCAGAAACCAAATTTCAGTGAACTAGATATTTGACCTATTGACCCAAATGTAATCCTACTCTAGGTTATCCCCTAAGCTATCCATACACCAAATTTTCATTGAAATTCATCACCCCTAACTGAAGTTATCATCCGGAAACCAAATTTCTATTTTTAGTAACTGTAACCTAGATGTTTGACCTATCGACCTCAAATGCATTCCAACTCTAGGTTATATCCTGAGCTATCCATATACCAACATTCATTGAAATCTGTCACCCCTAACTGATGTTATCATCCGGAAATCATATATCTATTTTTAAAAGCAGTGACCTAGATATTTGACCTATTGACCCCAAATGCAATCCCACTTTAGGTAATCCCCTAAGCTATCTATACACAAACTTTCATTGAAATCCATCACCCCTAACTGAATTTATCATCCGGAAACCAAATTTCTATTTTTAGTAACAATGACCTAGATATTTGACCTATTGACTCCAAATGCAATCCCACTCTAGGTAATTCCCTAAGCTATCTATACACAAACTTTCATTGAAATCCATCACCCCTAACTGAATTTATCATCCGGAAACCAAATTTCTATTTTTAGTAACAATGACCTAGATATTTGACCTATTGACTCCAAATGCAATCCCACTCTAGGTAATTCCCTAAGCTATCCATATACCAACTTTCACTGAAATCCGTCAATTCTGACTGAAGTTATCATCCCGAAACCACTTCGGACAGACAGACGGACGGAGGGACGACAACAAACACTATAGTCCCCTCCGGTACGGCAGGGGACTAAAAAGAACCATTAACATACAAAACTACATTAGTATTGATATGTGTATATAGATGAGGAGAAAGATTAAGTATTCATGCATCATGAGAGAACTGTTTGTCCGATTTTAATATAGTGTCAACGCATAAAGTATTTGTTATGTACACGACTTCTGATTCTAAATTTCTGTCTAACTTTACGTTTTCCGTAATGAACTTTTTGGCATCCTTTGTAATCCAACAATGTTAGAGGTTTTTGAGTTGCATAATATTAAAGGAGACTATGGAAATGTAAATACTATACTTTAAAAGTACCATCAATGTACTATCGCTTGGCCGTAGACAGTAGAGATAACTGGTATCTTGTCAAAAACACAAAATGACATTGGCCATCATAAGACAAGTCAGCAATAAGAAATTCATCGCTGTTGATGAAGGCATGATCAAACTTATTAAAAATGAACTGTGTTGTCAGTACATAATATAACAGTGAAATAAACTTATGCATCAAATACACTTTGTATGTATACGTAACAAAAGATAAAGATTGATCGATGAATACATGCCACATGCCTATAGGCTTATGATACGTTACAATTAGCATACAAACAGAATATATAAAGAAACGGTAAAATATCGATGACAATATGAATATTTAATGTATGCTAGGCTTGCTGCTCATTCGTTATTATACAACTGTTATCAAATTACCTCTAAATCAAGTGAGCGAGGTTCTGATGGGTGCATCGCCGCTTGTGTCCTGTTCGCCACACGCTTCAATAAGGCCTTCTTTGGTATGCAGACATGATTATCGGACGCATTCTCTAGTAGCACTTGCTCCGCAATACTAAGTGCTGTTCGGTACACTTGCTGACATGATAATGCGCGAACCTAATGGAAAAAATGATTAACTCAGTATAATTTACAGAAATAAGAAGTCAATACTGTATTATAATGGATGAACAACATATTTGAAGAAAAATGACAAACTTAGTATAATTTTAAAAAATTAAAAAGCCACAGGTAAGTCGTCAAAATCCATTTCCTCATCCGTCAATTCAGGAAAACCGGACCCATTTACAAGTGTGGATGCATCTACTACAGTACTACATCCATGTATAGATCGACATGCGCATCTGAAATCTAATTATAAATGATCCACGATTAGAGAACCATATATATCAAACTATGACACTCATGACATTTTGTATATACAAATGTATATATTATGAAGAAAATAGCTGATTAACACATGTAGTTCACTTTAAAAATTGACATAGTCAATTGTTCATATCTACTTATGTGGATTCTTTCAAGTATGATGCGTTACTTGAATCTACCATGATTCTACCACAGTTTCATTCATGTATATAAACTAATATATCCAACTCTGAAACTTGTGTATATATTGTATAATTCCAAAAATTATTAACATGATATTATGCGACATCTTTGTGCAATTAAACTGGCAGAATAAGCAAACCCAATAACTCACATGTATCTGTATAACGGGAATGGTGCTCAATTCCAGCACCGGAGGATTTTCGTGTATGATGGGAACATACTTCACTTCCACAATCATAGGACCAGTGCTTAATTCCAGTATCGGAGGACCTTGTGGTTTATACACTGTAAGGAAAATTGCATTTATGTACGTAGATTGATTATAATACATTGAGGCCCCAAATGGGGGGGGGGGCATTATTTTTATACATATTCTTGGTGAAGTGTCCAGTCCCAAAGATGGAGTTCACGGGGTTATTTCCCCTTGATTGTGCTCTGGCCCAGTATTTGACAGTGTGGGCCTTACGTCTGATAGCCAAGGGAAGTACACCAGCCTCCGCTTCCAGTTTGAGAGTAGGGGTGGAGCTAAGGGCCCCTAGGGCAATCCTTAGGGCTTTATATTGAATTTTGTCCAATTTATCTAATAAAGTTGGGGCAGCTGCAGCATAAATTTCAGCACCATAGTCCATTTTGGATCTAATAAGGGAGATATAAAGGAGCAATAAGCTTTTTTTATTTGCTCCAAAGTCTGTATGTTTAAGCATTTTCATCATATTAAGATTAGTGGTACACTGTTTAATTAAGTATTCAATATGAAGTTTAAAAGTAAGTTTTTTATCAAAAACCATGCCTAAGAATTTTGTCATTTTTTCGAATTTAATTTGTGCACCACCAAGGTGAATATCTGACTTATGCTGCGGCTGGTGCCCAAATAGAATACCGACAGTCTTTTCTTTTGATATTTTGAAACCCCAGTTTTGAGCCCATTCCCAAATCATGTCTAGCCCTTTTTGTGCCTTAGTGTCCATATTCTTAAGATTTTTGCCTGTTATCCATGTGCCTGAATCATCTGCAAATTGACTTATTTTGAGATGGATTATACAGGAAGATTATTTATCAGTAAATTATAAAAAAAAGAAGAGGGGAGAGAATCGCGCCCTGAGGGGTTACCTCTCGAGACACTTTCTTGGTCTGAGAGGGTACCGCTTACCCTTACTTGGATTTTACGCCCTTCTAGGAAAGACCTGAGGTACTGGAAACAAGCTCCCGTTATACCATATTCTTTTAACTTATAAAGGACACCGAAGTGCCAAGTTAAATCAAATGCTGCCTGTAGATCAAGAAAAATGGCTAGCACTGTTCGGCCCCTATTTTTGGCCGCAATTATATCATGTTGTAATTGAGCTAATTGATCTAAAGTGCTCCTTCCCTTCTAAAGCCAGACTGAGAGGGATCTAAGTAATTATTGAATTCAATATGGTGATCTAAACGGGCCTTAACCATCGCCTCTAGCAATTTCCCAGAGTGAGATGTAAGGCTAATTGATCTATAAGATTTTGCCTCTTCACTGTCCTTATTTGTTTTTTTGATAGGTATTATGCAAGCCTCCTTCCAGTTTGGTGGATATAACCCTTCACTCCACACCCTATTATATAGATAAAGCCACAAAAGAAGAATTTTATCATCCATGTTTTTAAACATGGTGTAATTAATTTTGTCCTGTCCAGGGGCAGAGTTTTACCTGTCATGAATACACCTTTTTAGTTCTTTTAATGTAAACGGTTTATTTCATGGAGCAATCTGACTAAAGTATTCGATCTTCCTTACGGCAAGATCTGATGACGGCCTATACCAGTTTCTATTTTCAAAAGTCGGAATTTCCATGATCACTATTTATATCTATTTATAATTCAGCCAATCGTATAACTTGTTTCATCGGTACTTTGGCCGGATGAACTTTCTACCTGACGATGTTATTTAAACGTTAGTAAACGTTAAATTACGTATATAACATATTTGTCTGCAACCACTTTTTGATTTTTTTAGTAATCCTGATCGATTCGGCCATAGTAGTATAGAAAATTTAATAAACACGCATGTCACATGGGCGCTATCATTACATTTAGTTGCGTAAGAATAGGTGTTCGTGATAACTACAAGTCAAATATTGTTTTAACTGCGGTTAAAAATAGAATCAGATCACTTTCAGAATTATGAAAGTAAGGCGCTGATTGGCTAGTGGAAAAGGTCACCTGAGGTGACCTTCTATAGGTCGTCTTCAGATCCTCATAGTGTAGCGGGTTTGAGGATATGATTTTAATCAGATTGTTTAATGGAGTATCATTTAACCCCGGCTCATATATTTCATCACGATGCTGTGACTCAAAGTGTTTTTGATATTCTAAAGTTTCAGGCGATAAATTTGAGTCACTTGATACTTCTTTATAGTGTCTTACTAAAAATTGAGCCTTTTCAAAAGGTGTTTTAGCTATATCATCTTTATATTTTAGCAACAGTACAGGGTTAATTCTTTTGCCTGATAAGTTTTTGATTTTGTTCCAAAAGAGTTGAGAATTGGCCCTAGGGAAAGTTAAAGATTCACAGAAGCTTTGCCAATTCTCTTGTCAATAAATTGGTCAGAAATGTTTTAACAGATAAAGGTGATAGCTAGGATACTGTTTATCAAAATCATCTAGACCTAACTTATTGGTGTGAAATACATATATTTGCAAATGTGTTTGAAGCGTAGGGCATTTATTTGAGTAATTAATTTCTTTAATCATATTAAATTCTTATTCTTAATATTTTGCATTTAATACAAAATCACTTTTTCGGTATAGTACATCAAGAACTTACCAGTTTCACATATTCTGTGGTTCCATTTCTCACATCTGTCACACTGAATGGCATGCTGATTCTTACGAATCGTCTTCTTACACACAACACAGAAAACCATAATTGAAACAAATTATCAAAAACACTTAAGCGTGTATAATACTGTAATACGACTGTACCAATATCCAATATAGTAAATATAACACGAACGAATGATGAATATTTGTAACTTTGTTTTATTTATACAGTCCAACCTCTGTAGAGCAACATCCAGTGGGAGCCACAAATATTGGCTGTTGTTTAGAGGATGTTGCTCTATGGAGGTTAAATTTATAGTAAATATCAGCCTAGGGAAATTTTGAAGGTGTTGTTATTGAGAGGTTGTTGCTCTACAGAGGGCTACTCTGGAGAGGTTGTTGCTCTACAGAGGGCCACTCTGGAGAGGTTTTTCTGTATATATAATTTCAGATGTCATAAGTTACAAGGACTTATATACAAGATACAAGACATAAATCTATGTCTCTGATACTTTATATTAACCTATATCTCTTTGTTTTATTGTATAATAATTACTTGTTTAAAACTATACTTATATCTTTATCATAATTTTTATATTATTATTATACTCTATATAAAAATAAACCTGGACCATCACATATTTGACCGTCTTGGATTTGACCATCTTGGCTTGGTAAGTCATGGAAATGTGCCATCCTGACCTGCATTCAAGACTAGCTACTAATTATATAATCAGTTATGGCTAATATATAGCTACTTAAATTGATTCAATTTTAAAAAAAAAAAAAATGGTGCCTCTAAAAATTAAGAGATCAAAATTGCAGCATTGCTAAATCGTTACATAAAATTGATATTGTCTTTGGATATGCATAATTATAGGTAACCATTTTATTGCAATGGTTAATAGTGATTGAATTTATTTAAAACGAACACCAAATGCCATCTAGTTCAATGAACAAAGAAACAATATAAACAAAACCTTCTAAAATGGCATTTAGATATCTTGTTCAGTAATAGTTGTATGTTCAAATGTTCTATTTCCTTAATTACTTCATTGATTATTTTATTCAATCGCAATGGATGATCTTTTCAAAAACATATTATAATGTTGATGTAAAGATGTGTTTTGATTTCACATCTTTCCAGCGATTTCCTTAAATATGTACAGTTGTTATGCTTAAAGTTCAATTTTTTTTAGTTTTATCCAACCGATGTTTCTGATTTTATCCAACCGGACGATGTTTCGGACAAGAAGAATTACAAAATATTTATTTCTTACTACATTGTATTTGAAAATCAAGTTTCACTAGAACTTTATTTTATCTTGATCCAAAAAAAAACATGTTGTTTATACGACTTGTACAGATAGTGCTAAGTAATTGTTAAAATTGGATTGGTACTTGAGTTTAATTATGTACAATCATGTTGTTTTAACTTACTGTTACCAGTTCATTGTGTATGTTATTTTTTTATTATAGCTTATTTTATGTTAAAAAGTAGCTCAAATACATTGAAAACATTATCTTATTTGGTGTCAATTTTTGATACATGAAATAAGAAAACACATTTCTTGTACATTTTATTTTGTTTACTCACGAAGGTTTGAAATATAGTAGTAGAGTGTCACTAATGATATAGTTATTACCTAATACAGATTACACCTTAAAAGTAAGAGAAAAACTAATAAATATACTCTTAAACAATCTTTGAATGTTAATAGTTATACAAATGGAAACTATAAATAGATTTAAACGCTTGTATTTCATCTCTAAATGAAATTTATTAACAATATCATACTAACTACAATACAATCACAGTAAAACCCCGATTATCCGAACTCGGATTATCTGAAAACCTGGTCTTATCTTAGGACAACAACGATTTGTGTGACGCTCGTAAGTGTTTGTGACTGTAGCAATAAAATGAAACTTCGCGTTGGGTTTTTAGCTCACCTGATTCATCAGGTGAGCTTTTAGGATCGTTGAATGTCCGGCGTCCGGCATCTGTCGTACGTCCACAATTAGTTTGTTTACACTCTAGCAACTGCAGCTCTTAACGAATCCTGATTAAACTTGCTCACAATGTATATGGCCACAATGTCTTGGCTAAGTTCGATTATCGGACAATAACTTCTAGAGTTATGGGCCCTTGAATTACAAAATTTGCTATATTTAGCTTGTTTACACTATAGGGCCTTCATTTATTCACTAATCCTAATAATATTTTGTGTAAATGTGTATAACCAAAAGATCTTGGGCAAGTTCAATTATGGGCAAAATCGGACCAAAACTTCAAGAGTTATGGGCCCTTGACTTAGAAAATTTGCTATAATTGAGTTTTTTTACACTGCATTCATTTATTCACCAATCCTAATAATATTTTCAGTAAATGTGTATAACCAAAAGATCTTAGACAAGTTGGATTATGGGCGGAATCGGACCACATCTTCAAGAGTTATGGGCCCTTGACTTAGAAAATTTGCTATATTTTAGCTTGTTTACACTCTAGCACCTTCATTTATTCATCGATCTTAATCATATTTACAATGAATGTGTATGACCTTATGGTTTTGGACAAGTTCAGTTATGGGTGGAATCGGACCACAACTTCAAGAGTTATGGGCCCTTGGATTAGAAAATTTGCTACGTTTTAGCTTGTTTAACAGTATTATACCTTCATTGTTGGTTTTGATCTAAAAAATGTAGGTAAAAATGAGTTTTACGAGATGGAAACTATATTACCTGGTCATTAATTATTGACCTTTGTTCTCAGGTGAGCGATAAAGGGCCATCTTGGCCCTCTTGTTTCTTATACAGATAGATAAAAATAATTTAAGCCAATCATCTGTGCAAGGATTTTTCAATTGAGAAATAGTATGAGCCCATTTGATATCATAAATTATGTTGTTCAATATCGATTTACCACAAGCTTTCTCATTTTGAATAACTGATGTCAAATAAAGTGCTATGCTCGCTGGTGATGCTGGTAAATAACATAAATTGAATTATTGTCTTCATTTTATGAATTTCTTAAAATAAGACATATACTGGGTGATCCAAAAAACATGTCCCACAAACAAAGCTTAAAATATTTTACTGTTTATAATATGTGATTTTAAACTTTACACAATTAAAGCTAATACATGTTAGATTTTATCTGATCAAACTATTTACCAAAGATTAATTACGATGTTTACAAGTTTTTCTGCAATGTGCAGTGTAAGACAACGTCAAAAGTTATTGATGACGTCTTTACATGTTTGTTGATTGGTCATACCAATTTCTCTGCTGACTTATTTCTTCAAATCACATATAGTGAGTGGTTTGGGATTATGAACTTTCTCTTTTAAGCAACCCTATATGTAAAAGCCTAAGGGACTTGGATTGGGCGAATGTGATTGCCTTTCATTATGTTGTCGTTAGGGAATTCAACCCATCACCAAATTTCCTTTTGAAATTGTCTGACACAATACTTGAAGAGTGAAGAACGGCACAATCTTGTTGACACTGTCATTTTCTCAACAGTCTCTTTCTATGTAAAGGTTAAAATAAATCATTTTGTATTTTCAAGTAGCGTTCAGAAGTTACAAGGGGTTTCATTTATAACTTAATGAAAAGACTCTGAGTATTGAGTAAGTTTGAACGCCCACAGCAATGTCTATCTCTCCTTCATGATTTCATATCTGTTACAGTTTCTGTGGTCTAAACTTTTGACACAAGTCTTCTTATTTGTTTCCTAGATGGGTCTGATTACTTTGGTTACTCATTTCTAAGATTTTTTTCAACTACTGCAGAGTATTTACCCAATTTGTTGTACAATCATACAATTTTTGCATTTTCAGGCATTTGAGAATATGATGATATTATAGATGACGTCATTGACGTCACCATGACATTGCACGACGTTCTTCTGTATATACAATAAAACTTTATTCTATACTCTATCTATTGATACCAAAACTATGGATATGCTACATATATTCATGGAGTCATTAAGCATTGTTTGTGGGACATGTTTTTTTGGATCACACTGTATTTTGTAAAAAACTTCAGTAAAACTTAAATTGTTTATTTAATTCTTTTAATCTGTCAACAGTTCGGCCATATTGGCCTTCATCAGAATTAATCATTAGTAATATATATAATAAACAGCATATATTGTTGAGGCCTCACTGTTTTTTAAAATAAGACATGCATGCAATTACTCGTTGTTGGAGGTTCTTTTCCCCTTGAAATAATGTCTTTAACTTCTGAGAACATTCCTTCAGGGTGATTAGAAATTAAACAATATTTTTCTTCGACATCATTCCCATCTTTCGTATTGTACAAATCTGTAATGATGAAAATCAAATACACACAAATGTTGACTTTACAAGATAATGATGTTGTTAAAAAACAAGTCTTGCAACTATAACTTTGTTTTTTTTACCCTGAACATAAATATTATTTGCATTATCAAATATCAGTATCTTGTGTATTTGTGCTTGAAAAACAGAGTCTTCATTAAACAACATTGGAAAAAAATGGACTTGATGGCCAAATAGGGAGCTACTAAAGTACAGTTGGCACGGCAATGCATTAAATGATTTAGACTTTTGGGAATTTAAAATACAGGGGGAACCTGCCAATTTTTTCTGTCACCCCAATGAAGAGTAAATGGGTCAACCACTTCTTAAGTAGGGGTCCAAAATAGAGAATTGAAACATTCTAATTTTGTATTACATGAACAACTTCACAAATTGTTGATGAACCGTCCATCAAACTTGGCTCATGAATTATTGATGAATTATTTTTTATGAACCTTGATGAATGTTCATGAACAATTTATGAACTGTTCATTAACATCATCAATTCATGAACAAATTCTCTATGATCATGACATACAGTGAGAAATTACTAGCTACTGCACATTTTGAAAACCCTTACAAATTCAATGCCTTCAGTGCTTTGATCTGTATACAGTAAACTATCTGTTGTACTATATACTGAGCTTCTGACTATGTGTGATTATGTAATCTTTCTACACTGAGAGACAATACAATATTCCAGCACTACAACTGTGAATGAAACTATTTCATGCATGTATTGATTGAAAATGTTGTGCGTATGAATACTTAATTATTATATACTTGTTAGTTTTATTGTTTAAATTGCCAAAATATTTCCAATGCTTTCAAGATCGATAGAATCCTGCAATATATCTCATACTTATATCAAAACTGCAAAGTCTGCAGTATATACTTATCCAACAACTGGTACTATTTTTCAATGCGGATGAGAGGCGTCACTGTATTGTAACTACATAATGTATTGTATACCTATAGGAACTTTGCATGCGGAACATTGACGCTATTTCCCTATGAAAAGAAAACTCCTGTCGTTATTGATTTTTTACCTGTGTGATAAACTAGTTGTTTCCCTTTACGCCAAAAAACCAATAAGTGGTCAGTATTGATTTTAGCAAGTTTACCTTATCGAATATGGATTATTTAGCATTAAACCGAGATCTATATCTCCTGGTCGTTTTTTGTGCGATCTGAGTTTTAGGGAATGTGAGAGTATTATTTTTCTCACGAGGGTGAAGGATCATGGTCTTCAACACAATAATTAAAAGAAAAAGGTCATATTTTTGTTTTTTAAAATACATTATTACATATTTTAATGTTGATCTTTAAATGAATATTGATGTGAATAACATTAACAAACCAGCAGTAAACTGATGTTGTTTGATTCCAATTTAATGACTTTATATAAGGTCAAGGAAAGTACATACTATTAGATGAAATATTGCAGCAGTAATATATTTTGATTTTTCGGAATCAAACACCTTACAGAACACAGTTCTATACGTGTATATATATTCATTTCACGCAGGGATATATAGCATCCCTGTTTCACACTACTAAAGGAAATAATTATATGAATATATAATTCAAAAATTCAATCGTTCGACAGAACAAAATATGTTGAGTTTTTTATGGGCACGGTTAATTTTTCAACTTTCGCATTTCTAAAAATGCATGTTTTTACACAGCTCAGGGACAAGTCAAACTGACATAGTGATTCTTATTTCCCGACCAGATACAAGTCGTTGTTGGAACGCGATCTTTAATGACTATGCTAAGTAAGGCAAACAAGATATTGGAAACTCTGAAAATATTTTTCTTTTAAATAATATCAGTATTCAATATAGTTTGTTTTATATTTTTATAAATACAACAAAAGTTTTTCATAAACTAATTATCACTATAAATCTTTTAACCAGACACTAAGCTGACCGTGACCAGACAGGATTAGACAGATAAGGGGCAATAAAACAATTAAGAGAATAGACCTCCTGTTGCTTTTGGGGTCACTTAAATAGGAGCTGTCCAATATCTTTAAATTTAGCTACATTGTATTTGATATTTGATGTTTTAAGGGTGTTGGGGTATGTATGTGCGAGTGTGTGCGCGAGAATCAGGGATTGTTTGTTAGCCTTACTCATTCACTGTTTACGTACAATATCATGTATGTCTATATACTTATTGTGATCATAAATCAAAAATAAAGATTTATCTATCTTTAAATTTAGATATTTATTGGTTACTGTCCTAGTACAACTGTATTAGTAAATCTCTTGGGACTTTAAAAAGTTAAAACGGCACTTTCAATAATAATAATGATAATAATAAATTGGTATTCAATTTGAAATGGCGTATATCAAACATTGTAAGTCAATTTTAACACCCGGCCAATACTGCATGAATGAGCAATATCCCTTTAACAGGTCGATAAAATCAATAAATATTACGTAACATCCTGTTAATTGTATATCATATCAGTCATAAAAGTGGTCAGAGGCTTTAGCCATATCTGTATCAGATAATAAAACGTATCCACACGAATGCATTTTCTTAATATTCTTTTCAATCAAGAAGTACATATAGAAATATAGCACGGTATTTTTTTCAATGATATTGCAAAGAAATAAGAAAAAAACATTTGACAACATTTTTACTAGATGAGACTAAAAAAAGGCATTGTGTAAAATATTGTTGTACATCGAAATTGGTTCGAATAAAATATATTTCTTATATTTTATTATCAATTTATCTATTGTTTTGATTTACAACATTCAAAATCAATTAGGCTTTAAAGAATAATTGGAATATACTTCTGAGTTTATAAAATCACTT
This sequence comes from Lutraria lutraria, assembly GCA_964023205.1. Taxonomy (NCBI): domain Eukaryota; kingdom Metazoa; phylum Mollusca; class Bivalvia; order Venerida; family Mactridae; genus Lutraria; species Lutraria lutraria. Next base: position 12,553,738 of record OZ026845.1, read on the forward strand.
AATCTATGTTTCTGACCCAGCAAGCTCACGACTGGAAAAGTTTAAACAAATTGTAGTTTTATAAAGCGTGATAAATAACAAGGACTTATATACATACATATTTTCTGAAGATAATCCTTTCTACAGAATATGTTTCCGGTAAAACATGCACGAGAAAATCATTTAATTTCACCTTCATCAGGTGTTTTCTCAATAAAACTGTCTGCCTTCATTTATTAATTTGTAATAGATATATTTATATTCACAGGGTGACCGTAAAGTGTTATATTTTGAGTTTTTAGACCCGCTTATATAAACCTGATTAAGAAAATAAATATGTATCGAGTTATTGAATTATCGAACAGTTTGCTAAAAATTAGCAGTTTTGTGTAACATGGTAAAAATATACCGACTTAAATTATACACCTGCTAAAGCAATTTAACAATTAGTCACGTGTTAAATGTATGAAAGGTCGTAATAATAACAACTATAATTCGGTAGTTGCTACATCGACTACTGTACATGTACAAAACTACCCCATCACTGGTTGCTTGTGTAATTTTACATAGTGCAACACAATGCATGCAGTGCCATTCCTTTCTGTACTTCCAGTAATCATTTATCTCAGATACAATTTAAGAAGGCTGCTGTCTTAAATTACTCTTTTTTATGTTTTTACAAAATATTGTGTCTGTTTACAGAGAAGAATACAACACAGTTGTTCCTGTGGAATACCTAGGACAACCAATGATGGTGGTCAGTAATAGAGAGGAATTGTGTGCTGCCTTACTGCCAAATAATATTGAGCAGGACTAAACAAAACATGTTGTAAAGTACTTTCAAGTAGTACTCATTGACTGAGTATATATATATAGTGTTTGGTTCAAGAGATTAACTTGATGTGAGGATGATGGAAAATACCAGTGTGGATTTACTAATTAACTTTGATGGATTATTTTTGTTCTTACAAACTGATCATTAATCTGCTAGTTTTAAATAGATAAATCCTTTCTTAAGGAGTTGTATTTCAAGCTTGTAGACTTCACTGGTTTTGTGTGGGGGGGGTAATTGTGATGTTAAATTGCTTTTAATTATGGCTTGAATGATTTAATAAAATGTTTTACTTTGACTAACCTAGTGTGATTATGCAATTAACATTTTCAACATTGCATGGCATATCGTGCTTCACATAGAATTTTTTCCTGTTTCAGTCATAGCTTTTTCCTTCTAAGTATTTACAAAGACTACATTTGCTTCCCCCAAATTTTGTAACTTTAAACATGTCAAATTTAAGTTCTGTAGCAATTGTTAAGATTTTCTTAGTAAGGTTTGGTTAAATTGTTGTCTTTTACTTATAAAAATCGTAGTGTTGTTGTTGATTTCTTGCATGACTGTGTCTGATTTAAAAACATAAGTATCTTTTTCTTTAGATGGTTAATTAATTTAAGATTATTATTACGGTTTAATATATATAATGCATAGAGATATATTGAATAATATTATATCATTTTGAGTTGTACTTTTCGACTTTAGAAGTTTTTCTCATGGAATATTAAAAGCTTTTTTGATTCCTGTTTCTATTTTGTATTGTTTTGGGGAAATTTCTTAGTTTTAATGTTTGTTTGAATTCTCCCTCTTTTATTTTCGTGTGGTTTGTTCTGAGACTATTGTACAGATTCGGTGATCTAAGTTGTAGGGTATACTAGTTTTTGTGTGACTCTGATGGCATAATTTGAAGTTAAGGTATCTGGAATTGTTTCTTATCAGTTTCTTTTGAATATATATCTGTTGTTATATTAAGGATGTTTTTTACATATAAGGATGACAAAGAATGGTAGTCTTTCATTACTTATTATACTTTAGTAAAACATGTCCTTAGGCAAATTGTCTAAAATTTCTATGAATATGTCAAGTTTTTTTATGTATGTATAAAATGTTTGTTTATTGTCAGTTATTTATTGTTGATTTGTCATGTGCATTAGTACATGTATTTTATGCTTTTTTGAAACCTGACAATCAAATCATGTACAAATGAAGCAGCACCATTAAGCTTGCCTTGTGTTTCGTTTCAACTAGGTAAGCTGTATTATGGAAACATTTTATTTCTTGAATGAATATAATCAGTCATTTGTTTGATATTGTCCGTAACCCATAATCTTTTAGTTATAGAGAGATAATGCATAGCATATGATTATAAGCTGTGCACATTTTCCTACAATTGTAAATTTTCTAGTAACACTGTCTGATTTTGTCTCACTTGTTACATGTACAAATTATTTTTTCTAACTTCAATATGGTATTGTATTACATACTTTCACACAATATGTCACCATGCTAGCTATTTACTGGGAAATATGTATCATTAGTGCTTTGTTGAGTCCTTAATTCTTAGGACTAAATATGCAAATCAATTTTATATTATTACATAATATGATTGATATTCATGTTTGGTAATATTTGAAATTATAAAAAAAATAAAATTGTATTGATCTGAATTTATCTAAATTCTGTATTTTATTTTAATTTGAAACCCTACATTATCATAAAATCTTATGAAATAAAATAGTAATACAAATTCTTAAAAACTTTTTCCATGTTTTTGTACTTAGAAATAATACATGGAAAGTTGACCATGGACAATGTGCATAGTCAAAAGTGCTTTCTCTGGACAATGCCATATTATCCCTGGACAGATTCCAGTGTACACTGTCCATTCTCTTGAATTAACTATGGCTTTCCATGCTTCGGCCATGGAGATCCATGGATATCCATTTTAATTCTAGGGATGTCCATGGACATTCTGTAGCCGGGTCTCTCTAGAAAGTTGGTGAGAAATACAATTAGCTTGGCTAAAATCGCTAAAATAACGTAAAATGATATTTTACGTTGTTTACAAAGATTAAATACAGTAAAACCTCGATTATCCGAACACCGATTATCCGAATACCCGGTATTATCCGAATAAAATCTACGGTCCCGATTACGTCGCTATATATTTCAACTACAACGAACCCCGGTTATACGAATCGGATTTTACGAATACCTGGTGTAATCCGAATACATTATTTGGTCCCTAAAGTTACGAATGCGCGTATTTTCACACCTATTATTCGAACTGGTCAATTGATAACAATGGCCAATTGAGAATCAAATGTCGTCACACGGTATAACCGGATGAATGCCCTACAGAGTGATGACTACCCAACAGAGGTAAACACCGATGACGGGTGAGTAGTGGTGTTATATTTCTTACCAGCAATTCTCGAATTCGGGCTTTCTTTTGGATTTAATGATATGTGAATGACCACGAAGGTTGAAATGAACTATTCAAACAGTCTCGCATGCTATCTTTGCGGAATAAAGCTGATAGCGCCTGTTTATACACGACACGCAGAAAATAATGCTCAAATCTCACATTTATTGCCCGAAATTAAACAGTTTGCGATAGTTTTGAACTATTTAACCTCACAGATCTAACGAAATATTATCTATGAACAATTCTGTAAAGTTACAACTCTGTCCATGCTCTTTAACCGATGTTTGACCCTTCCAAAGAGACCCTGGTATGCGCAAAAATGATGACGTTTACCGTCGAGGAGATGGATGACGTGAACGACAGATAATGAAAAAATATGGATGACGTTCACGGCTGAGGAAAATAATTAATGAAATTGCCATTTTGCGCAGTTTCAATCGTTTTTTCCCGGTAAAGCATATAGAATCTTTGGAAATGTACATGTCAATGAGCATTTTTCAACAGAAAGTGTTGAATAGGATAGCCTAACACGTATATTATTCATATACATATGTACATTTATTCAATATATACCGTCATTCTAGTTACTGTAGTCACTCGAAGAATCTATGACATTTGCAAGACAAATCTTTATCAATTTGAATGTAAAGATTCTGAAATCTAGTCATATAGAATTCAGCCTAGTTCTGTCATTCAAGACTATTCCGTCATTTTACTGTCATTTAAACAAGCTTGCTGTAATACCGTTTTTATGGTAAAGCAGTCTGCAGTCTTCCATATCTATATGTCAGGTGTGCATGATAAAAATATTTTTAGCAAGCCCTTTTTAAACATAAATTGGCTGGCACACATGTAAATGTATCATTGATAAAGTTTTTTTTACAGAAATTGATATTTAGTTTTATTTCCTATTAGAGTCTATAGATGTGTACGTACATGCTTTAGTCAACCTTTATGCTCTATAAATGTTTCATTATTATTGGATGCATCATTAGACAGTAAAATGACGGAATAGTCTTGATTAGCTTCCCTTATCATTAAATTACACTGGATAGTATGCTGAGTATGTATGTAATGTCGGAACAGAACTATAATGTTGTTTAATGGCCCACTGTGTGTGTTTTTGGGAAACTCAATGCAGTTATGGTGTGATTAATTCTAGTGGTACTTTTATCGCCTTGGAAATGTCTTTTGAATATTTAGTTTCAGAAATTTGATTTTATCTGTTGATTCATTTACAAGGACAGTTACAAATATGGTGATTCTCAAGTTTTTCACCATGTTGCTTACAGGAACTGTAATGTACTCAAATTGCTTGTTGGTGGGTCATCGACTCACTAGGATAACTACAGATAACTCTGGAGTACATTTAACATTAATACAAGAAGACAATACAAGTTGTGTCCCTTACATTACTTATATAACGTCATAGCAAACTTCCGCTGATCTTATAACACTTAATATAAACATAATTCGGCAAAAATTACCTCTTTCATGCAGTAAAAAATACACTAAACAATCGGATTCATTACACGTTTTTGTACTTAGAAATACAATGAAATTATGATAAATAATTGAAATAAGTGAACCGTCGCTAAATTCTAGTTTAGTGCTCATAAGATTGGCATTTTTGGTATAATAAAAATGTTAATTTTTCAGGTCTTGTCAAGGCAGTCATATTCACTCAGTTCCAATTATGATAGTCACCCTACCCAAGTTATCTGATTGTAAGCAGACGCACAGTCTTCTTAATGACATGATGGTTTCCATGGAAACACAAATGAAATCTAAAGATACCCAACTTCAAGCTTTAAACGAAGCAAAGAAAGGAACTCTGAACAAAGTGACAACATTCCTGGAAGCTATAAAAGCCATTCTTAGAAAAAATGTTGAGTCATCAAAGAATAAATTAGAAGCAGTGTACAAGGAACTGGAAGAAGAATTTCTAGAAGAAAACACAACGTTGATAACATACATCAAGATTTACAAACGGCAGATAATAAACATTAGCAATCAAAAGGAAACTGAGCTCAGCGTTTTGTTTGTTCAAAAATGGCTCAAGAAATGATAAAAGCAGCAGACTATGAGAAGAACAAACAATTACGACATAATACAGATACACATCATTCATTCCCAGTCAAGGTATTGGCCAAGTAGTACAGAAACATGTAATACAGGAACATGTAATTCAGAAACATGACCATCTAAACAAATTCAAGGGAAGTAAAAATATAAACATAAAAATGGCTGATGATAATAATAGATGTCATTCCACTGGAGGTTTTCTGACACAATGATAACCAACTACTTGTCACAGATTTCAAGAATAAGCAACTTAAACCGTGTAGATCTACAGAAGATGTCAGTTGTTGACTATTGTATTTGTACTTTAGGTTCTAAACCACTTGGTGTTTGTTGTATCAGTAAACAAGAGGATGTTGTTGCATGTCAAGACGACACCAAGATCCAGTTTGTTTCCATAGCTTAAATAGAACATAATGGTACACACAAGACAAATTAAAATGTCTCAATTGGTTGTTATGGTATTGCTTTCAATGATGGTTTTAAATTTATGTGACAGATCGGGTTAATTCACTCCATGTTTGTGATATGAATGGTACCCTACTGAAGACTATTACATGTATTCATGCCGGGAATAAACTGTTCAACAAAAGTCATGTTACATTCAATGCTAGTGGAAACAAAATGTTTGTTTGGTTGGTTATAATGGACTTGTGTGTTGTGATGGGATCGGAAATTATTTGTCTACTGCTACGGACACTGTTCTAAACTTTGTAGATGGTGTATGTGTAATCCAAAGATAATAGTTACTAGTATTATGACTATACAAGTTTGAACAATTAACTTTTTAATTAGACATAATATTTAGGTTAATTGGTACAACTTAGATTACCGAATAAACAGTGGTTCAATTTATTTGATCTGTATAATATAATTACAATGTATATATATATTCAATGTATGGTTGGTTCTTTCTTTCTAATCATAGTGCAAGGCAGTTCATTTGAACTTAGACTACAGCCTCAGCACTATGTTTTCACGCTAATCGTTGCTCTCAGCACTATGTTTTCACGCTAATCGTTGCTGTCAAATGTTTTCCAGAGTGAGTAAATACTGGTGAACTTATTTCTGTTGTGTCTAAAATGCAATGTTCAACAATACGTTTTATTTACACTATGGTATTTATAACATAATCATGATATTTAAAGTTTATCATGAACTGACTTAAGATGTGTACATTCAGATACGAGGGATGTTCGATAAGTAATGTGTATTGTGTAATATTTCAAAAAGTACCGACTTTAATGGTCAAAATCACTTTCCATTCTCTCAAATTGTTTCCCGTGGTTAGAAATACAAAACTTCAGTCTTTGAATACATTTCTGAAATGCGTCACGGATGGCTGATTTGGATATACCTCAAGTTCACGGAACAATTTGGATAAAAAAATTAAAACATTACTTTCTTTGTAAAAATGAAAGAAAGTTAAAAATAGAAATGACATCCAACATCAGAGGCAGTCTTCAAGATTCACTAACCTTATGCTTTACCAACTGCGCCACAGCTAGAGGACAGTGATATAATTAATGTTTCATAGATTGCTCTATAACATATGACAATAGTAGTCGTGTTACATAAACATTTACAAATGGTATCTTCCATGTATACAAGAACATTGCTGACCTAAATATTGAACTATAGAACTTATGAAAATATTTACAGTAAATTCCCTTTTAATTGAATTTTACCATTGAATTAAATCATTATTAACAGCGAAGTACCACTGTAGAAACAGTAGATACATGATGCTTAATGCAATACTGTCCAATGCTAAATGAATGCTTGTTTACGACTGAATAATAAATTATATACAATTAATAAGACGACCACAATGTAGAGACAATACATATACAGTACAACCTCCCCAGAGCGGCCCTCTGTATAGCAACAACCTCTCTATAACAACGCCTTCAAATTTTCCCTTTAGTTGATACTTACAATAGATTTAACCTCTGTAAAGCAACAACCTCTAAACAACAGTCAATATTTGCAACTCCCACAGGGTGTTGCTCTACAGAGGTTGTACTGTAATATGTTATTGGTGTGTTTTCAATATTCTCAAGTTAAATAAAACCAGGTTATTTAATCATTTCAAATAAAATGTTGTATACAAATCAATTTGTCAAAATACCGCCTTACACGTATAGAAAATAAGTAAATTGGATTACTGGTTGAAAACCAGAAAAATGACATTTGAGCTTAATGAACGTTATCAGGTTTGTGTTATCGGACCAAGAGCTCAATATTTATAACCTCGATCCTTTAGCGTCAGTGAATTGTGTTCTGCGGAACCATGAAGGGAATACAAGAATTCGATACAAATAAACTATATCTTGACCGAACATGGGATACCCTAATCAACGCATTGAACATTTTTATTCAAGAAATGTAACAAAATTCACTTAAAGACGTTTGCTACAGTTCGCTACATTTTTCACATAGACATATAGGCAAAATGAAAACTGATCAATTTTTTTTAACTTTGCATGAATGTAACATATGACAACAGAAGCATTTTAAGCGAAAAGAAATTGAGGGTCACTGATCTCGTTTTGGAGTTATCTTCCCTTGAATTTGAATTTTCTTTGCTTATTTTATGCAAAGTTTTAAAAAATCTATTGTTCAGTTTTCATATAAACATACTTTGTGTTATTGTGTATTTGAAGATAAATATATCGGAAATCTTTCCATTAATTTGACTACTAACACAATGCTATATGGTTTCTCTTTGTGTATTGTCTCCAACTGATAAACAAGTACAACAAGAAGTAAATGAATAAAGCCACAACTTCGTCCAGGCCAGATGACCGTTTCCTATACCTACTTGAGGTTTATTGTTTGTTTACATATCAAGAATGGGACAAGGAGATTATTTCTTAATTCTTGCATATTATACGCTAAGTATATTTCCCGTGACTAATATTTTGGGACGTTTGTTGAGCGCGGATCAACAATGGGGCATACTCGTATATACAAAAAGCAAGGACATTATTTCACAATTCTCCATCCATCACAATGTACATATACATTCAAAACGTCTTTGTCCTATGACAATTAAATTGTTAAGTGTTTGTTCTGTGATAAGTAGTTGAACACGGAAGCGACTGTGGATGTTATAACTAATTATCAGCACTGCTTTAAAATCAACTTTCAACGATTGATACTAGTAGTCAAAGAAAAAATTAAAACGAAATTAAATATTGGGCCTAACAATTTCCATGTTAAGTTTCCTTTTTAAAAAAAGTAAATTGAAAATGAATGAAGACTAAATTCTAGGATTCTAAAGCACCACACGGGGATACAAACAGGTTTAAATCAGCCTTTACCTCATTCACTTTTGAGGTCTAATATACCATTAATGGAGTATTTTGTATTGTTACGCTCATTGCGTTGTAGTTCAAACTCGCCACATGCTAGGTCTATGTTGATGTAAGAACTGAACTATCGACAGAGTATTGAGTGAGTTTTGGGTTGGTACGTTTTTGGGTAGGCTATATTTTGTAATAGGTAAGACTCTTTGTTTTTCCTTTCTTTCTAATCATGGCACAAGGCATTGCATTCTGAACTTTGATTTCAGTCTCACGCAGCACAATGTTTTCAGGCTGAACGTTGCTGTAAAATGTTTTCAAGAGAGAGTGAATACTGGTGAACTTATATCTGTTGTGTCTAAAATGCAATATTCAGCAATACGTTTTATTTACACTATGTTATTTACAAAATAATCATAATATTTAAAGATTATTATGAACTGACGTACTTGATGCATACATTCAGATAAAATTCTTTAAGAGCTTGTTTTCTATGGCAGTAAGTTTTACATCATACAAGTATATTTGTTGTTTAATATCTGTAACTGTTAGTTATCAAAAGTAGTAAGTGAAAATATTAAGCTACATGTATAGTCAACTAAGGGTTGATTACGGAAGCCCTTGTTCCATTCTTCAACCTCGCATGGTTCGCCGTATCAACGTCTAAAGCAGTTTGTGTGCTATTTTTTTGCATGCGATATTTCCTAAGAGTCCGATATGAATTTCTTTTAGATCAGTCTTCTGTTATAACAAGAGCCAGCTTGTGCAGCAAGTGTCCATACTTTTATATGCACATATCAACAAGTTCATTTGTATTGACCAAGTTGGAATTGCTAAATAGCAATAAAATCCCTTCAGGTTTTACAAAATGTTTTTTTATTCAAACAAATCATCTTCCTGTGGAAATACATTTTGCACTTTAGATGGTCCCTCGTTCAAAAATGAATAAACTACCAGTAATTCAATCATACGTATATTCAGTCAGTATTAAAGCCCGCCAATCATCACACCATGCTGAATTACTAAAGCAAGGTAATTACAGCATTTATCATTTTACATTAAATATTTTGATGGCATCACAACTGTCTAAGGTAACAAATAACCGGGAGGTTTTCTCATCAATGTACAACGCCGAAGGTTCGCCGTTTAAATTTCTTTTCTCAATCAGTAAATGCATATCTTTATTTGTATGTAAATACATGTTTCCGGTAGAGTATTCACTTATACATACGTGCTTACTGCCTATCAGACAGAATGGCAGTGTAGACTTTAGAAGGGTCTTAAATCGTTGTTTGATTGTTCCGTCGAAACAACGGACCTGTACACCCTTATAGAAGTCTGATATATACATAGTACGCTCTAAACCATCATTGATCAAAGTAATGTATACAGGACACTGAAGTCCATCATAGAAACATCGCATTAAATCACCTTCACAGTTGAAGACTTTTACATGACCATGTCCTTCAGAACGCGTCGGCGACCCACCGCAACAAACATACAGCAGCCCGTCACAATGTGATAATCCCCGACATCGATCCCCGACAGAGAAGCTATGACCGAATGTAACTGGATTACCAAAAGATAAAAATTGTATCTTTTTCTTTTTGGAAAGTGATACAGCTAGACGGGTGTCATCAACAAGACAGATACCATCTGGATTATCAGGTAATGTGACCAGTTTAGATACATTGCATGAAACTGGGTCCAACTTCTTTAGCTTCTTGTTGTTGTAATCAGACATAACTAGGCAACCATCAGGAAGAGAGCATATTGACTTTATCGAACAAATGTGTTTGTCATCACTCAAGCGGATATTTTTGCCATTCTGGTACTTTACATCCTGTATGTCGTATTTCTCCAGTAAGACAGCAAACATTCTCTTCCCTTCCATTATCAGCTGTATAGTTTGATCTGTGTGTAGTTCAAGGTCTTGTTCCGGGGGTAACTTCTCTAGCTCTTCAATTTTAGGATAAAGAATGTTTTGCATTTCTTCTTTTCCAATTTTACAAGAGATAAATACATCAGTATCTTGATCATCATCCTTTAAGTGCTTTATTTTCTCCTTTAATTTTTCTAGGTTGGAATCCACCTCAGAAATATTTGCATTGATTGCTTCTATCTTTTGTTTAAACTTCTCTTCCGCTTCATCTAGCAAATCTTTTTCCATTTTGTCCAGTTGACTGTTTAACTGCTTTCGGACTTGTCGTATTTTTTCAAACAGTGATTCTTTGCCTATATTCAAACGTTGAATATTCTCCCGTTTCTCTTTCTTCAATGAGTCCAACTTTGACTTGATTGTTCGCATGTTAATTTCAAGTTCTTGTTGTTCCTGACTTGCATCAAAACCTGACCCAACAACAACTGGAATGAACTTTATGTTTTCACACGATCTGAAAAATTGAAAATTGGTTTTGTCTGTAAATGATTCAAAAGTCAATACTTCAACAACAGATAGATACGTAACCATGTACATTTCTTACATATCTTACATATCAATCTTAGAGTACGCCCTTATTTCGAGCTATATTAATTACTAACTGATGCCTTATAATGTATTCTTTTGAATATAACAATATGTTGCTCTTTTCGTTATGAAGCAGAAACAACTCAAAATGTAATGAATGCAGGTTACGTTTTTATCATTGAATTGGCATGATAACATGATTGGTTGCTTTGGGAAAGTTTTAACAACGAAGCACTTTGTTCGCGATGAACATCAAAGACAAAAAAAAAAAAAAGATTTTCTTTGACATTGTGTTTAGTACAAAACTATTGTTGGCTTGCGAAATGTTATGCATGTAAGTGTGAAAAAGACGCACAAAATGTACGCTTGACAGGACTGTAGATAAAAGAACTTAGAGCTTCCATACAGTTCCATGTATAAAACCGTTGTATCCGCAGTATTTTCTTCGATATGTGAAGAAGACGCCGGTAGTTGTGTGGAAGGTTACGTTAGAACTGACTAGAATACAGTCATAGAAAACTAATTAGGTAAATCGGCCGACGATTATAACTGAAATATCGGTAAAAAACGGCGTTAATTCAACTGAATCGGAACGCATTATTTAATATGTGTGTCATAGGCGTCATTGAATGAAACCGAATTAGAAGTCGGCATATTACTTATACTCGTATGTCGATTTCAGGTTTGTTAACAGGTTATACACCGTTCCATCAAAATTATAACCGCGGTCAGAATGTTGGTACATAAACATAAATATGATTTCGATGCAGTTTTTTTCTGGCTATTTCGCTTTACGATGTTTCTCTGTTATAATAACGTGCTTAGAATAATTCAAAATAAATAGCGAGGATAGAAAAAAATACCTGTGATCCAAAGCTATACAAGTTGAACAACCAACAGTATCATGTTTTGAACAGTAAACATCAATGACCTTTCCACCATGTTTGCTACATCGCTTGCTTGGAAGTTTCTTCGAATGTCCTTTGCATGTTTGATCCAGTACTTTATGCCCTTTCGTTCCCGCAAACTTGTTATGATGTGTAAAACAAGTGGAACAAAGATTTTCATCACAATCAACACAAAACTTAACAGAATCAACATTTTGTCCGCTTTTTTCACAAGGCGAACAAGGAAAGTCATGTACGAAATCAGAGTCATGGACGTAGTTTCTACCGTCAGTCGCCATTTTAAAGTATTGTTTACCTACAGTCCGTCTTTAATACATGTTTAATCAAGAGTCCTTATTATGTTCATTTCTTCTGTACGAAATATTACATAAAACATCTTTCATTTATCTTCCGTATAAGTATATTGTGTTAAGTGATGTTCGGCATGTGTTAATGTAACGTGACTAGTAGTACAGACTGATTAGAAATGTATTTGTTATTGTTTGTATCAAGATAGGTAACCCTGGAATTCATTAAATACGATAATTGGAGCTCTTCTCCTTGCGTATGCTTACAAAATGACAAACAACACAAACAGAAATAAAAACAAGGTACGTTATTTGAACTGTACATGGAAACGACCACAATAATAGAAACACTAACGGGTTAATAGAAAAAACTTTAATCTATTTTATACTTCGTTTTCACTCTTGAAATACAATTGTATCCTGTTTCTACATTGTTTTTTTAGACGTAATAAAGCAGTGACTGGATAAACCTGGCTTTATCCTGTCACGTGGTCTGCTTTATTTCGTCACTTTGTATTCCTACGCGCCGTAGTCCGCTTGTTATACAACAAAGTGTGCTTTTTATATTACAAAATGATACAATGATGTATAAACAAAGTGGATGTTTAAATCTCAACGTATTCTAAGAGTTTTTATTCCAAATAGCGTGACGATTGTATGGGACTGTTTAATTGTCGCGTCATGTTGCTGAACGGTTATGACGCTGTGAAAGAGAGGCATTGCGTGCGTTTTTAAATCCAAATAAATAGAGTTTTGAGACTTTTTCCGTGTAGAAACATATATTTTGTTGTAGCAACAGGATAAATCGAATACATGGTAGGTGCTGAGATGGAGAAAGTTTATCCGGTTCGGCACGAAGGCTAAAATGGGCTCGCCCATTTCAGCTTTCTAAGCCTCACCGGATAAACCTTCTCCATCTCGGCACCAACCATGTATATTCTATATTAGCTCCTGCCCGTATATTATTAACAGGAGTGACTTTGATACTCCGCTTTTTTCAGATGAATTCTTTAATATTTTTATTCCATGCTCATTGTCCAATACAAAACAACGCTCGGACGTACATGTAATAAAACAAAGATACTACTTCACAATCATTGTCCCCTACCATTATATTTGTTCATATACATTGCTGACGTTAGAAGTCGTATGAAGTCCATTTCCATGAGTCAAATGAATCGGTTGCCGTTTGTTTTGGGAAACAGTGGATATTAATGAGAACACTATGTTATGTTGCGACCAGTCATGCAGTTCACATGAATATTTTTGTTCATTCAATCGACCAATCAACACATCTATTAGATGATTACGTCATTCCTAAATGACATTGCAACCAATCAGCGTGCAGTTGACAAAAATATGTTCTTTGGTGTTGCAACCAATTATTAGCAGATTGTTTAAGGCACAACTGCCGAACAGTTTTCGTAAATCACGAGTTAAGTGCATTCGTTTCTACAGAACTATTGTGTTTAATAATCATTAAACCAAAAATGCAAATGCTGTTCATAAACGTCACTTAAATCCTGATTTTGTCCAATCATAGTAAGCATAGTTTGGAACAAACTGTTTGTCTCCTCTCATATGTTCATTATCATCTCCTTCTTCATCAACAGAAACTTTCCCAAACACACATTCTGAGTAACTGGGCGGGGCTGAAGAAAACGAATGGTAGAGTACGTTGCAGCAGGAAATAATCTCGACTTTGATCGTGAAACCTCGGATATTTCCGTAAAAACGGTTATGTGATCAGACTGACTTTTAGCAAAGACCAGTTTATTATATTATTAGGAAAATATTTTATCTCCCGTATTCATTCACATATATACACTATTTATTAGTGTTATCGTTTTTTCAATTAAGCAAGTAATATTAATAATGTTCGTTGTTTTTTATTGCATATTAATCTCTCTATTTTACCAAACAATCAGTAGTTTCAGAACCAGCTGCAGTTCCTTTGTGGAGAATGAATACGCATTATCTCAAAGATAATGAAAATTGCTTTTAGATCTAAATATACTTTGACTGACTTACGGAGATCGGGTGGCTGCATCGGATAAATACTTCCAGAACGTGCTGATGGTTTTGAAGGCCGTCGTGGAGCCGGGTTCCAATTTGGACAGAGTTGCTGTACGACCTGTCTCAGAGGTATTGTACCAATGATAATATCCAATGGAACAACAAGGTCAAAGGCTGGACCGGCGGGGTCAACTTCCAGCTAAAAGATTATAAGAATTATATAACGTGTTGTTGCTATTACTCATGAATATTGTCTTTGTAAAAAATGGACCCGTCTCCGTGGCTAAATGGTTAAGGTCGCTGACTTCATATCACAGTAACCTCTCACTGATTTAGGGTCGTGGGTTTGAGCCCAGCTACCGACCACGTCTCTTAATGTGAGAAAGAAGGAAGATGCTTTCGGAGGATGGGATTCTACTACTGATTATTCCCAGGAATGATGGTTAGGTGAACTGTCCGCCTCATATGACTTTGGCTATTTTGCGTACGTTTCGATTCCATGATTTACACACAGTATATTTCACACTACATTTTATTTACCCTGTGTGCCATTTTAAAACGTGAAGTTAGCAAGCCCCGATGTAACTGGGGCATAAGCAATAGAAAAAAAACTCCATTAAGATGAAACAAGAGATGATTCTGTCATGTTTTCGTGATGGAGTTATTTGATTCTAGGCAGTATTAATCCTAAAACGACACACTTTGACTTACTTGTAAGGTATATTTAATGTCTATTATAGTACATCCAGCTAGAAACGAGGGAGGCACAGGTGGTACTACTATGGCTACCTGGGACCATTTGTCACTTTTATATCCGTCTATCCCTCCTCGGCATTTTTCAGCGACGCATTTTACAGACATTTTTGATTTTGCCGTTGCGTGAAATGTGGTCACCTATAATAAACAAAGTTATGTTTAAAGGCTATTTAAGAGCATAAATTACGTGAAAATTACACGGAATTGACTCTTCGCTGCGAATGGAAATTAGCTACCCTTTCCGTAATTCATATTAAAAGAATGCCCAACATCGAAAGCTGGTACTCTGTTTTTTCTTCACATTGAACACTTGTTCAAGCATTTCAGGACTTGTATTTGTATGGATAAAATGTTTTCGTTTATGTAACAAAGTTCAATTTCAAGCCGTACCTTAGGCCTTAAAATCGCTTGTTTCTGCTTACATATTCATTAAAAATAGGGTAAGTAGGTAGCAGGCGATTGGAAAGGGTGAAAGTGGTTTTCCGTTCCTCGGGCATATTCTAAATGTTTTGGGTCGCGGGGAAATATTTGGGTAGTTCTGGTAACCAGATATTTTTAAGCCTTACCATAAAAAGTTTCGCCCTAGATGCCTTCATACGCCTCGATGAATTGTTGATGATATTGGCATTGACGTGAATAGTGTCACCAGGAACGTATCCAGCTCTGTCCACGTGACATTTGGCTGTTATTGGTCCGGATTTACAACATAGACAACACAGATTTTTGAAATCCTCGCCTTGCACTGGTAACTGTAGATGTACATGTATATATATTTATTTGAAATTCAAGTCCATTAAAGCCCCATGAGCTTTTTGCAATAATAAAATATATGTAAAAAACAAACATTTGCTGGTATTATCCCAAGATAATTATTACTGACGAAACAAGCCAATTTTTCTTCTAAAAACACTCATTTCGCTATGTATTTTGCTTTTGTAAACTTGAAGTATATAAGGCGCGTGACGTCACTTAATGCCGTGTGCATGATATGACTGCGGGAAAACACAGCTGTTCTATAAATAGTATTTTTTTCAATGATATTGAAAAAAATACGATAGTGGTTTTGGAAACATTTTTTCTTGCTATAAAGTATGCACGGGAAGAAAACACACCGGATTCCTCTGTTATAGAATAAACAGAAACTGTTAGAACCGATAAATGTATATGCTTATGGGACTTTAAGCCTTGCGGTCCATGAGGACAACATATTTACAGATCATACAGGACATATTAATAAAAGAAATGTAACGGAGAAGATACATTATAACATAATGTAAAAACTGATATTCGATAACAGCTCCAAAATTTGACAAAGCATATTATAAAATACAATAAGCATAATTATGAAAACTGTATAAATCATACAAAAATGAAGAGTAATGATGATTTTGCGACATCACAATGAACAACACTACTAGTATATGTTTACATTTTCGTAGTAAGTGTTATCATATAAGTTGGTTATTATAGATTAGAAATTAATTCCATGAACTATAGATGAATACATGTAGTTAAAACGATACTGCATTGTTATTAAACTTAAACAAATTATCGACAACAAATAATCAGTATATATTATATATATGTAAAAGAATAGAAAAGATGCTAAAAAACAAAAGAAATCTGTATTAATTTTTTTTTAATATAAAGCCTTGTAGATGTAACACGCTAATTGTGTTTAAGATATTTTCATTTTCACAACATATTAATTCTAAAATATTTTGCATGCACGGTCTTTTCCAAAAGTATGAGTCTATATATTGTTTCCTTAAATTGTTTAAAACAGTGTATTCCATAATAAAATGATATTCATCATCTAGTTGGTTACAAAATCGACATTTTCTTTCATCAAATGGAATTTTTGCGGGTTTATGCCATCTGCCAGTCTCTACCAAAAGATGATTAGACGACATTCTTAATTTACTTAATGCAACTATATGATTTTGGTTTGTTATAATGACTAAATTAAATGTATACAAATGTAGTCTGAAACAGGATAACAATGCAACACAATTGTGAAGAGGTGTACGAGTACACAGGAATGCTGACTTATTCATTTTAAATGAAAATCTTCCCTTAATGTAACGTATTTTAATCGTTAATTTTAAAGATTGGTAGTTGAATGTTTTATAGTATTTTGAAGGAATCACTCCTCCAAACAGATAGTTCATGAAAATGGAAATACTAATTGTTCAGCCTAGTAAATTGTTTTGGGTTATTGCGTAAACAGAATGATATGAAACTTTTGGAATAGAATTAACACTACGCATCTCATCGCATTTTTTAAAAGCGAATATACTATACATAACTAAGATAAATACGGACTTTGGCAATCCTAAGTCGTCAAAATAAATTTGACAAAAGACACGAACACTTGGCTCTCAATGCGTTTGTAATTTATGAAATCATGTTAAACTAATTATCGTTGAAGCGCGTTAGTTGTTCACAGCGTCATCAGTTGCGGGTTTTTGTACTAAACTTGTTTTGCTGAATTATGTCAAGACGTCAAAGTGAACAAACACCAACAGATAAGTTATTCTTGGTCTTGTTCGTAGTTATTGACGCAAGCAATTGAAAGAGCATGGCTATTTTGACTCCGCGTTTTCTAAATAGCACGCATTTGTTGATCAATTAACAGTTCAATCTTGTTAAAACTCTAATGCGACTTATTTAATATCAAAATCTGAATGTATCATTATCTACGTTTTAACCAAGAAAACCTCCTCATTGTTCAACTATGACGCTGGCAGCATCTTACACTATGGCCTGATACATGGTGTAGGTGCACATCAAATGGTTTTGTTTTTGAAAACTTTTAAATGTATCTCCATTGTAACTGGTAAACCACTGGTACAGGTGGAACACTAATGTAGGGGTAAAGCGTGGTACTCCTAACCCGGAGGTTGCGGGTTCGAATCCCGTCAGTGGTGGAATTTGACCGGATTTTTCACAACCCTTTCTTCCATCTAGGAAGCAGTCATCGCGAGTATAGTTAATTTAAGTTGTAAGAATTTGCTCTGCAATAGATGCAATCGGGTAAAATGTTGTAAAACAGTCCAGCAAGCAATTAGTTGAAAATAATCCGTTAGCGACAATTTTACCACGGAAACATTTGATGTTTGTGGGCAAATTTGTTAATACATTAAATCAACCTCTAATTTAGACCATCTAAATTGCTAACTTTTCAATCGAGTCTTTTATTGACTTTGAACATAGTCGGAAATGTGGTACCTTCAAGTTTCTTACACTGGCTGATGGCAGCAAACAAACATTAATGATAATCTAACTTACAGACGCACTGGGCTGTTGGTTGAGGTCTAATAGACTGACGACAGTAAATATCTTCTTCGTCTTGTGATCGAACTTCCATGGTTTGTCGATTCTAGCTTTGAGTTGATATCTGACGTTGCCGATTCCCCCTTCGAACGACGAAGGTAAATTTCGCGGGAGTTGGTAGGAAAATGGATACGTATAACTCCCAGCGGGAAGAGTTGTCGATCCTGACGCTGAAATATAGACAATTTCCGTTTATGCACGACAAACAGTAAGACTAATTAACACGTAATCTTATCTACAATTCTAGATTCTGTCACGAGAGTGTCGAGTGTCTGAGCACAGAATTCATACAATTATTGTTATGATAACGTAGCAAAAGATCTTACCTCATCTTGTAAGAAATCTGATAAGGGACATGAAGCTGCGCAGACTTTAGGGTTCACATATTGGGAACTTGCAATTTTGTTGCTTCATTAGAAGTATCATGTACTTGTTTGATATGTTTTGGTATGATAGGAGCTTTTTTAACGTGATACATAAACGAAATGAAATCAATTAAGCTGAATTGCAGCTTGGATCATTACATGGCATAGTATTTGAGTCACAGAATGTTGTCAAGAATTGAAAATCCACGTATATTCGTATTGACTGTACACATTCTAATCACACTGTGGGGTCCCTAATAGGGGATTTAGATAAACTGAAAGAAAATATTATCTAAATTGTCCAAATAGGAAGACTTCAAATAGAACACATATGCTTAAAGCGTATAGATAGGAACAGAAAAGAACACATGCTTAAAGCGTATAGATAGGAACAGAATAGAACACATATGCTTAAAGCGTATAGATAGGAACAGAATAGAACATATATGCTTAAAGCGTATAGATAGGAACAGAATAGAACACATATGCTTAAAGCGTATAGACAGGAACAGAATAGAACACATATGCTTAAAGCGTATAGATAGGAACAGAATAGAACACATGCTTAAAGCGTATAGATAGGAACAGAAAAGAACAACTAACCCAAAATATGACCTTCACTCAAAATCTACCTATTCAAAAATCCATCCAACGCATTGAATCACATAAAAAACAGGGGAAAACCTGTCTACAAAGAGGTACTGCTTGTCACGGTCGCTTTGCATTGTTCTTAAAAGCAGTGCATTATACATGTACATCTGTAGTATATTTCTATATTTCATGTAGTACAGTGCGCGCTGTATAAAACTCCCTTTATGCACCCCTGAGACACAAAACATTGGTCTGTGTACAAAACAGACAAAACTCAACTAATGTAATTTACGGAAAGATCTTCGCAACTTGATTTATTGTTATGATAAAGAACAAAAAAGAAAACATTACTTCCCTATGATGAAATGTTTTTGTCACATTAAGCAACTCTTTCGACTTCATTAGATTAATGTACTGATAAATTAGAACATCAGCGATAACGTATCTATTACGATTGCCGAAAAAAATCGTAACTGTGTTGTTCCTTATCTAATACTCTAAATGTTGGTTGAAATTTGCGCAGCCTGTTCTTCACTTAATGATGCTGACACATGCAAATAAACAATACATGTATATATCAAATAAGTTGTGAGGCCACTGTTATTTTGAAACTGAATAATCAACCAATCAAAATTTAGATCACATTTAAATTGACCAATCAGACAAAGTGATAGTGGTTTAGATTCCTGTTAACGGACGCCGTATCTAAATGAAACGATTTGTATCGTGTTCAATTCTATTAACTCACAATATGTAACAAGTGAAGGAATACTGTCGAAACCAAAAGATTTTACGTACTTGGTCCAAACAAAATGTACTCCAAATTGAAATACGACTCGCACGCCGAGTAATGACGTGTCTCGGTTCGTCTGTTTTTGCCAGAGCCTGTTGTGTGAGATTCGGACCAATGAACGGACGCCCCTCCTGTAAACTGAAGCTTCACTCCTGAAAAATATTTTATTACTAATGGTATCACATATGCAGTAAAAAATGTCAGTAGCATCATTAAATGTTGCTCTAACTTTTAAATGTCGTTAAATATCGTAACGTTGCATTTATATATCACAACCGTCGCTAAATTCACGACATTAAACGGCAATGTTACAATTTTGCGACATGGGGTTCATTTGCTTTCCTTTCTCAAATTATGCATATGGAGAAAAAAACTGACAGAACAGTTGAAGCTTGAAAAAAAAACCAAACAGAAAAATGAAAAATAAAATTTGATTTCTCAACAGGGAGATGAACCTCAAGTTGATAAGCTCGGAACTTGATTTTATTTAATTTGATTTTAATATATATAGCTTAACCAATAAAAAGCTTTCGTTACTAACTATAGCATTATTATTGGTTAAGTAAACCAAGACTGGTCCCACAGTAATACTTAAAAAAAGATGTCTTTTACAATAACTTAAGTGGTTTATATTTTTACAAATACTTTTTTATTATTATTACACAGTAATAAGACAGACTGATTATATAATAACACCAAGGCACTATGCTATATTAAATTTCATACGATCTATCAATTTTGCTTTGCGTGAAAATGTAAACGTACAATGTATGCTACAGTTAGACACGCGATATATCAATTATATCACAAACTGCCAGATTTATTCAAGTATAGTATTCCTGGTGCCAAAATAACGTTGGATAGTTTATATTATTATCATTCTACTATCGTGAACAGTTTGTTTTAGACAGTTGTTTTACAGTACCAACAAGATTTAATCATAAACCTGCTAAAAAAGTGTAAGTGTGACATTTGAGTGTTCTTCGTAAATAAGAAAGCTAAAAAGGAGTGGTAGCGACTGTAGCCTTCTTATTTCTTATACGACTATATCCCAGCAGAGCTATTCAAAAAGTGTCTTCTTACGTTTTTAACTATATAACAAGACGCTGGCGATGACATGGTTCCGTTCTATGTATGCTTCAAATTCGCTGCCCATGGTCGCTCTCAGACGGCCACCCGGGGGGGGGGGGAGCAAAAGAAGCCGACCAAAATAGACCTGGGGACGCACCGTCCTCAAAGACTTGAAGATCAGAGGTCTGGCCAATGAGCAGTCTTCCCAAGCACGTTGCGGCACGGAGCGGACTGAGTGAGTGGGAGAGAGGCAATGAAGAACTTTATGAAAGTAACGACGAATCCTTCATCTTAACAGTTGTACAAGCAATTGTTCTCACTGTGTAACACAATTCCCTTTTGTTAAATAACCAATCTTGAATTGACATAGTTTAATGTATTATAACCACCCATGCGCGTTTACGACTTCTAACTTTATGTCAGGATTTTCCTGAATCAGCCTGCCATGACAGTTCAAACTTTGCCATAAAATATCTCCCAGAAATAGATAGTTTTGTTTTAATTTTATATCTATTTCATGAGCAAATTCAAACATAATACGCCATGATACAGTTCATGTGTATTTCGAAGACTTGAATTTTCATGAACACACAATTCTTGGCAGCAAATAATTCCAGATTATTTAGGTTTATATTCGTTAACATAAAAACATGAACAATTATCAAATTCTACTTAAGAATCGTTACACAATATGCCACGGATAAGCTATTTAATTACATGTTGAGCCATCTGAACTGTACTGAAGGTATTCAACGAGATAAACTTATGATTAAGTTTTATCCTTACTATGCATGTTTATGTACTATGTTTGTCTTTCTTGTCGGGCATCGAGTTTGTTATTTGAAGCGAATTCAACTGAACTAAGTACATGTATAAGTGCACCCCCATCCTCCCCAGAAACGAATATATGGCTAAGGGTCGATAACTCAGTAATAAAGTCGTACCTATGATATAAGCATGTGACTTAATGGTATGGTTATTCTCAGACAAATAACTGATCCAACCAACGGGAGACAACATCTTCTCGGTTAGTAAAAATCGATCATGTGTTGGGTACATAATGACCAGAATTACTCAATTTTTGTCTTAATTCCCAAAATCAACCATATCTTTTACTCCACCGTAAAAGATACAAATCCAAACGCGAGACACTGAGGTTGAATCATACAGAACAATCGTCTAAGAACTACTAGTACTTCATGCATCTGTCATTTAGCTAGTGTATTTTCAGAGGCGCCACAGAGATATAGGGGTTAGGAGAAACAGAAGAACATACGAGCACATTCATTTGCGAGTCTTTCCCTAATCTTAACGAATAGTTTTTCCTGGTTCTTCCTTTCAGTAGTCCAGCGCGTTACCAATATACCAACGATCATCCCCGTATTCAACTTCAGGCATTACTTGCGTCTATACGATAGGGCGACGCATTCGACATGATACATGCAAACTTGTTAGAAGAAATGCTTTCATTCGATGTAGTCTTTATTCAGCTTTAAAAAGATATACCCGATTGATTCTGCCCACCTCCGTGGTCGAGTGGTTAAGGTCGCTGACTTCAAATCACTGTAACCTCTCACGCATGATTGAGGATCATCGGTTCGACTCCAGCTACCGACCATGTCTCTTTATGTGAGAAAGTAGGTAGTTGCTCACGGAGGATTGGAGTCTAATAATGGTTCTATTCAGGAACGCTGGTTAGGTGATCTTTCCGCCTCATATGACCATCTAGGGCTCGAAATTGGTCTTAAACATTGAACGGCCATGACTTTGTTACACACGTAACATTTGTAATATCTTGTAACAAGCGCAACAGATTCTAAACAAGGCGAAATCGCCCGTCTTCCTAGACAAGAAACATTGGAAATTAATAGAGCCGCACTTTTCATAAGCATGTTACATACATGTATACATGTATAAGTAATTCCAATGTAACTTGTTTGTAACACTCATGTAATATCAGTGACACTTATATAAGAATAGATTTTATGGCCTGTGTGTCCAATAATTATTTCACGAATCTGAACTGTTAAAATACTTTATTGTAATATCTGATTATGTTACGATACGTGTGTAACAAATTCATGGCCGTTCATTATTTAGGACCAATTTTGTGCTATATCTCAAATTATGAGATATAGTTCAGAAGAAAATAAAAATATTAGCATACAACAAATGACACTAACCAAAACTGTCGAGGGCCGGTTGGAAATTTCACGTCTAAAGATTATTCAGTACTTCTAAAAAGTAAACTAGGTCATACACTTTTCAGGGTGAAAAAAACTGTAACAATTTTTCAACCTGTTTTCTACAAGGTGATAATTAAATGGGTGAATATGTAGTAATCTTAAACGACTATAAAACAGGGAACACTTACAGTGAAAAACAATATTATGTCAGCAAATGATATTTTAATTCATTTCTAAGATTCTTATTCGTACTCGATGTTAAAGATACGATAATTAACGTGTCTAGTGGAAGCCAAGAATTGCGTATTACTTGACTGGTTCCCTGGCAAACTGAATAATAAGATAATTACCAACCAGTCTGCTTGCAAACATGTTACATACGACAGATAAATTGTCTTAATATCATCTTCAGTTCAGAAGAAACTTAACGGATTGCTGAGAAATAGAACGTTTCATGCCATGCTTATTTTATCAAAGAGATAAAAATTTGGGAGGGACCCATTGTCGCCGTCGGCCTTAGTACTGTCCGGGAGGTAGTGAAAGAAGTTATATAGCCTTGTCTATGTGTAGTTATTGCAGGGATATAGGACACTTCAAGTACACTTGATGTTAAATCATAGCTACAAATATTGAGTGGCTTCCTACAAACCTAGGGACACCGTATCGTTTGATCAGTAATTTATCTCCCATAAATATACTCAACAGGCATTCCCCACTTGTTTCCTTTAATGCTTTCCCTATCTAGTAAACTGATTTTATGGGAAGAAACATATAAACATACTTTGAATACGAAAGTCTTATACACGTGTGGTTGAATTGTTGGTGGGTTTGATTTTAGTCATATACCGACAGGCAGATGACCTAATATTTTTTTTTTTTTTACCTTTTTATTTATAATGCTACTTATGCTACTTAAGCTTTTCTTGATTCTTACTGGTACTGAATGATGAGCGACAGAGCATTTGATTCATCAGCGACAGAGCAACAATGGCCATAGTCGCAATTATTTCAACATCAGAGAACTAAACTATGCCTCACAATGGGTACAAACCCATGAACACGAGGTCCGTATACCAAACGCTTTACATTGAGTCTAGTAGATGAGCTGAACAACCAAATGATGTACATGGAAAAATAGAGGGCGATAATGGACATGGAAGCTGTTTTAAACAGGGTATCATAGAAATGATAACAAGACTGTAGACGTCACATCTGAATTGGGTCAATCTTCAATTTGCTTGTTCCAAAAATTCAAGCGGTCTATAATATTATTAATCACACACTCAGACTTGCCTTAATATGTGGCATTTATAGGACAAATCTTAGATTTCGTTAGTTGTGGGTCCCATAACTAAATTGGTGTTTTTCATTTCGTCTTGTTGACCATTTTAGTTATGGAATTCTCCTCTTTCCATGTCAACAGCTTAAGACGCTTGTTCGTGCGTCTATTGAATCAGATCATTTCACATGCTTTCCGGAATGCTACGGACTTAATCCAAAGCATTAACGCGGAAAATTTTGAAATTAAGGGTAGTATGAAACATCGGCAAAATATTTGATAACTTTCGTCTGTTGAAGGTATATTTTAGGTCAAATTGATAGATTATGCTATAATTCATCGAATTGTACACAAATTTTACGGAAATTTGTGCGTTAAATAGGAAAACGAACGCGACTCAGATTGAGTCGTTTACCTTTTAGTTTTTAAAGAACAAGTGGCTTTGACGATGAACTGCAATGCCATGCGTACGTATCATCGTCAAAGACCTTCGACTAAGATTTCGTAGAATAAAATCTCATGAATCTTATTAATAAACTGTACAAACCTCTAGTTTTCATTGGACCAGCTAATGTTACACGAACATGTCCTTCCAATAAGTCTCCAGCCTTATAAGTGGCCTTTGGAATGTTAAGATTTATCACAAAAGACGTTAACTTCCCCATAATTTTAATGATGTAATATAATATATCTCACAGTAAATCTATTCTCTCTGTATATCAATGGTCAATATTCACATCGTCAAAGATATTGTGACGTCACAATCGTGCAAATGGACATGGATGTTTTCGCGCTAAATCGGCAACACGTACTGTACATGAATCTTTTTTTTTATTTGCGTATGCGTTGATAACACGACATGTCAGCAGTTGTAATTTACTTTATTCAAAAATCACAAACAATTGTGGACGATAGTTAATTCCGAGAGAGTCCAATTTAACATTTAAACTCATATCAGTCGATCCTGCTACAATAAATTCCAATTTCATTTGAAAAGTATGCAGCAGACACCTGTGGCTCTCTGACAAAATGAACTGTAAACATGATCTCGTGTTGGCTATTGGCAATAAAAACAAACATATCCGCTAAGCATTGTTAGAACCAACGTTGACAAGATATTTAGATCAATCGCAGATAAACAAATATTGCAAAATGAGACAAGTTTTTACTGTCACTTTATAGGAACACAGATAGTTTCAATTAGTGTGACTGTTTAACAATGAATTGTATTGTAAGTATATTATTTTGTATTCATTACATTTATTTGCGGTCCATTTGAACCTTTTCATAATGTAAGACTATCAGTTCCCATATGTTTGACACGAAGATAAATACAAATCAAGTTAGCTAACTAATAGTTAAACCTTCTCACAGATTTACTTCTCTAAAACCACACGACCACCCATTGTCACACAACCATTGGTATCATTACGTGCACGAACGCACGTCATTACGAGTCACGAGTAACCATACTATTATTCGAAAAAGTGCTACTTACAAAACAAATTCCGGTTTTTCGGAAACTGTTACATAAAGGGCTCCGAGGATCTGCTATGATATGAGTAAACATTAGTGAGAAAAATAGGTTTACTAAATTCAGTAAAAAAACAATTAAGTCTCAGTTTATGTTCAATGGTGATTGCTTATTATTTATACATCATATCGAATAGACAAAATTATGAGGGCCATGCTGAAATAAAATGACCCAATGTATCCAATAAATAGATGATACTAAATGAGTGTGGATTCCGTATTGAATTTATTGAACGAGTTGAATAAAACAGTATGAAGCGAGCCTCTGGCGTGCTCCTCTGGCGTGCTGCATACTGTTTTATTGAACGAGTTCAATAAATTTAATCTACACGAATTTAATATTCTTTTTGTCACATACCCTGAAAATACGGCGAAAACATACGTACCTGTTTGACATTGCTACTAATAACAAAAGAGTGACACATGAGTAATAAGACTTTTTAATAATGAGCACGAAAATAGTTCCATTAGTAAACAAGCTAAATAATAAATGTGTGAACATATCTAACGATATAAACATTGTCTTTGCGAACTCAAATTGTTAAAATCAATTCAACTTTACTCGTTTTGTTGACAAACAGCGAAGGAATAAATTCATGTGAATCGGCTCATTTACGGCACGGCCAAAACGGCACTTGTGTGTGATAACGGTTTGAATGACATCTTCAACAACCTGTTATATATCAAGTGTCAAATTCAAGTGTATAAGTCTCGACTTATTTATTTTTCAAAAATATCAAAATCCAAGAGTTTACGTCCCCACAAAGAAGCAATTTATGAAAACAAAAAAAATAAAACCATGTTATGAAGAATGTTATGTTGAAAGGTGGTCTTTGTTGGGAGATTTTACTGTGTAATACATGTATAACAATAATTATACATATTCCTTCCATCTACGAAATAATGGGTTCTCATAATGTAATTAAAACTACATCGGACCCATGTAGTAACTTATTTCAAATAGACTACATAATTATATCTTTATTGTAGTTTTTAAGCTAGTTTGTCTGGTAAATGTTACGTAAATTGAGATTCTCTGTGCAGGAATCATAACTGAAGCGAACGAAATATTGGCAGAGACTGTTTAGTTATTGGCCCGTTTTATGCAATTTTCTGAATTTAATATATTTTTTCCAGGATGTGTTTTACAGAGAATACAATGGGGACGTCTGATGAATAATTAATCACGCCTGTTGGTGAAAACAGCAAATTATCCCCCTTACAGTAAATACAATCAAACCCGTGAACAAAGCTCATCCTTGGGAAAGACAAAACATGACCTGTATTGACAGGTGGTTTTTATTCGGAGGTCATTTTGTTCTGGATATACCAGAAATGTAAACATCGTTTGGGGACGAATAAACGTACGTTTATATTATATCCATAGTTTCATTCGGTTTTATACCAGTTAGAATACTGAATTTATGATTGTACGCCACCTATAAACACTTATTATGCAATGAATTTGATGTTCTACAGGTTGCTGATATACCTACTATAATAAATTTGTAATTTTGAATACCGCATGCTGTTGGTTGCAACAAATAATACCGTATATATGTGGATATATTCATTTCGCATAAAAAGATTTTTTTAACGCGAATTCACTATTTCCATCCTTTACACAACGTCTTAATACCCCACCACAGCACTTTTTATTACGTCATGGAATTCCGCGAACACAATTAACGGACAATGTGTTCTTAAAGTGTTATTAAAGAACTCACAAAAATATATCAATAACATACTTGCTTAATTACGTAATTACGGATGTGATACAGGAACTATGAGACGAGCTATACATCACATAATTTATAGTTCTAGAGCATAAGTAAGATGTTCTATTCAACAGCAATTGTGAAATTCCCATAGAATATATTTTCGCATTCTTGGTTAATTACATGTACACGTATAGTATGACTTAGATACAAACAATGAAAGCGAGACAGATATCAAACAGTAAAATTATTTCTGGAAAGTGGATTGAACATTAACGGGAATGGTTGCAATAAATGTCATCTTAACTAAGCTCTATGTGATAGAAAATAGTATTATTAACACATAATAACAAATGTGTGAACACTTCTGAATTGATTTATACATTTGTTCTCCTTTAGAAACTAATATCCAGTATGTTTATCATTGAGACTTTTAAGTGTTATGTGACCAAAGACACGTTTATTTTAAGAGGCATGAATACTCTGACACTTAAGCTTTTAACTGTCCCGAATGTAACAGTGCAATCTCTCCAAAGCAACACCCTTTGTGAGAAGCAACATTATGTTGTTGTTGGGAGTTTGTTGCTCTGGAGAGGTTAAATTAATAGCTAAATCATGCAATCGGAAAAAATCATGCTGTTGTTGGCCACTGAAGAGAGGTTGTACTGTATATTTCTTAATTTTATGAAAAACAAACATAATACGAACTTCATATTATTTCAAAAAGAATAATCACAATAGTAGTAGAAATGAAATAAAAAGAAATTCGACAACAATAAAAACACAAATAGCACCAACAACATCAGCAGGAAGAGGAGCAACTAAATCATCAACAAAAAATAAAACAAGCTCTCTAGGAGATAGAGTTAATTTTTCTTAGGGGCGGAAGTTACGTTAAAATGATATTACATGTAATAATAAGCTTATGGGGTTTGTTCGGGGTCATTTGGCAAATATCCAGACGACAATACTGATAGAAATGTTTCATTAAGATACGTTACATTATTATGCATTGTTATGTCGGAGTATGATAGACTTGCCGTCGTCAAGCTTCTATATCATGCAAACTTTGTGCAATGTATTGTATTAAAATTAATCAACATTTTGTCATCATTTTATCATCTCATTGGTCAATCACAATGGGTACCATGCGATTTCTCAATGCAATTTGATCATTAATTGTGATCTCCAAGCTTGACCTGAAAACAGTTATATCAAATACGCGATAAGAATCCGATAAGCCGTTTTCAAACCCTCGAGGAGCACTTGTTCACATTCGTCTTTGTTAATGATTGCCATATTGTAAGGTATTTCTGTATAATTATCAGCCTCCAACCACCAAACTTTATAAATTAATGTAAATTGTAATCTGAAGTAAAAACCCTGATCACTTAAAAACTGCTGTAAAACATTCTTCTCCAGCAATGAACTATTAATATTTCCTTGTACATACGATTTATCATCAATCTCAGTTTTAATGCTTGCCTAAATGTTATGCACTTTGTACATTTGGGAGGTCTATCATAAATCTATGATAATACATTTGCCTGCCGGGAACAATAAAATAATTATTTCATACCATTATCATTGCTTTTAATTATTTGATTCGGTGTAGTATGCTCAATACATGTCGTTGAGTGGAAGTGATTTAATGAATACCTTACCAAAGTAGTTTTTATGATCCTAACAAAGGTTCTATATCAATATTAAATAAGTCCTTCCGGGTAGTACAGTTCGGAAAATTCAATCGGAGAGAAGTGAGTTCGAATCCTGAAAGAATCAAATTTTGCTTCTTCAGAAAGATTTGACAGAATATATTGCACCTAATGTCATTTATCTTCCTTCCATTGTTGATCCATTCAAGATACGGAGAGGTAGACAGAGGATTGTGGTATAATGGGATGTTTATTTATCCTAGTAAATTGGTAAAAACTCATATTCTGATTCAGCGTACCGTCCACAACATTTTACTGAAAAACTATTAAAGTGGTAAGAGCAAGAAGTTACTTATCTCCTTCTTTGTCAATATGGAGATAGGTCCTCTTGGAATTACATCTTCAATCGCTAAACACAACACACAATTGTGTGGCTACGGAGCATCCATTCGACAATGACACTTAAAGTAGTCGACTTAAAAAGAAAGCGTATCTGCACATTCTATCCTAATCATGATTGTTTTAAATACATCTAAAATTAGAAGTGAAAATGATTGACTCTTTAATAAAGAAACCTGGATGACGTACACTTCGTACACGAACCAAATCAACCCCGGTGTCATTTTCGTCTGCTCTGGTTTTCCAAATTTACAAGAATAATTGACAGCATGACTTCTGGCAAGTAATTTGTTAAACGACAAATCAAATTATCTGCCATGTGTAAATGCTCTACGCATGTTGTAAGCCAACCATTATCTGTCATGGGAATTCGCGATGAAAACAACTAACTGCCAATGCTTACAGTACATGGGAATGCGTATACAATATCAACAAGTTTACAAGTCTTCACCTGTTTCAATCACCTTGCAGGTTCTATCCACCCCATCACTTATGTTATTGCTCCTGACATCACAAGGCAAACGTGTATTCAAGACAAAATCTCACGCGTACGGTGATCATACGGCGATAACGCAATAATAACGGACCTGAGCCGCTCAAAATCAACCCCTTGATAGCTTGATACAAATAATTCACTAAAACACCACCTAGCGACCATCTCTCGAAACCATCACATCCTCAGTTTAACGATCAACTCAATATTGGACCGTCTT
Source organism: Lutraria lutraria (assembly GCA_964023205.1). Taxonomy (NCBI): domain Eukaryota; kingdom Metazoa; phylum Mollusca; class Bivalvia; order Venerida; family Mactridae; genus Lutraria; species Lutraria lutraria. The sequence goes on from OZ026845.1 coordinate 12,584,437, forward strand.
GTAGGGGTACCAAAGATGTTTACTTCAAGCTAACAGGGCGGACAAACATCTTTGGTACCCCTTCAACGTTAGTCTACTGATCGAAAGGTTGTAAGTTCGAACCCCGTGCGAGGCTCACACTGTTCGTGACTTTGACAGAAGATAGCCCGGTATCCTACGTTAAAGTATCCCCTGCCTCTGGATTGTGTGCTTGACAGTAGCTTGCGAACAGAATGTAATTAGTACTGGTTAAGGCCTAAATGAAGTCCAGGGAAGCTGGTTACAAAATATAACTGAAAAACAATGTTGAAAATGGCGTTACAAAATAAATAAATTACGAGGTGTTTTCAGTAACGTGACATTATGTACAGTAAATAGAATTCGCAAGCTCGCTCAACTAGAAGTGTCTGTATTATGATAGTAACAAGAAATCTTTGTAAATAATGAACATTCAAACAATATCTACTCAACATTTTGTAAAAGTCTGTTTATAAAGCAAATATATATAGTAATTGTGTTGAAGTAATTTTCAAAATCAATGAATGTAGTATTGTTACAGACTTTGAAGAGAGGAGACATTTTCAGTTATCTGTGTCATCTTTGTTTGTAGAGGTATTTTCTGTTTAACTTTTTAATTTTCAGATATTGACTCGAATTGATTAAACTGTTCATAAACTAGACAAATATGTTGAAGTCGTTGTTCCAGTTTACAAACAATTAAAATATTCCTTTGATTCCCACTTTCTGTTTCAAGTTCAGGCATGATTTTTTAATCGTTTCATTTGAACTGAACTAACATTAATGATAGCGGCTCAGACAGTTAAATCATATGTTGGTAAGTGCAGATTTTATTCCCGTGAAAGTCGGGAGAGCTTGTATTCTCCAAATGTAAATACAAGTAATTGATAATCAATCAGGCTGAATTTACTGTCTCGAACTGAAGATTATTGATGTGCAATCAAACCTGTTAGCGGCCGCCTCCAAAAAAAGGCCACCATATGAATAAAGGCCATTCTTTTAAAAACCGTCATTAATTATGAAAACAAAACGACCCCCAAATAAAGGTCACCTGCCAATAAAAGTCACATTTTTTCTTTACCAAGGGCTGCCTTTATTCACAGGTTTGACTCATATGACATTTTAATACAATCATTACATAATACATACTTTTCTTCAACTATTACACGGTGTGTCCATGAATCCGTTTCTTATGTTTCTTGAATGGCGCAAATTAATTAACTAAATTGAAAAGTTTGACATTATAATTCCGTGAATAACTGACAGTCGTATCATTTGAGTGCGTGCAAGCTTATAAATCAGATTCTTTATGCTTCCTATGACTTAACAACATAGTCTGGGAAAGTTCTTCTGTATACAGTACATGTTTTTCTAGACGAATTATACTTATGAGTATTAGTTAATTATAGCTGTTTGTGGGTATATAGTGTAGTGTCTATTACTAGTTTGGGTAATCCTGGCCATTTGATTGGCTAATGGTGATGACTGAATCTATTTATAGTTGATAGGTAAGTAAATCATGCAGGCATTTCTCTGTGATGTTTAACCTCGATAAGCTGTTGTGTGGCATAATATCTGAAATGCTTTTTGAAGCTCAATGTGGTTGTATCATAGCAGATTATGGTCATTTAGGGTTTATTCTATTTGATTGATGTAGGGTATGATATTACCATGTGCTTGTGAACTATATACATGAATTTATTCATTTGTCAAATACTCATGATTGTCAATATACATTGTATGTGTATTACTCATACCATGTAAATATGTTATACTCTCCTTATTGAAGGATTGAATAAAATATACAGTCAATATCCTTTATGAAAAAAGCAACTTCATACAATAAACATACACTAATATATATGCTTCTTGTAATTCGTCTACCTATAACGTTTTGTTATAGTTTTTCTTGTTATAAATGTGCTAAAATCTACTTCAATTAATTAAAGGGTTGTTGTTAATAAATCTCTGTAATATAACTTTATGAAGTAGGTCATGTAAGAACTGATTTTACTATGTTCATGATATGTTATCAAAATGCGATGCACAACAATATTGTATCATAAGTATTTCTATTCCACAGCATTCTTTTGTGAATATTGTTACAATCAAGCTGCAGGAAAAACATGTTTTAGATCGGCTAGAATCTTTAAATAATGCCATAGGTCCGTCTGGTCATGATAGAAATAAGCTGCGTATATCGTTTATTTAAAACAGAATACAAAACAGAGCAGCATTTAGCAAATTTTATAGGCGGTGTCGCTCCTTTACGTATAGAAACTGGGCGTTACGAAGTCTTATTTAAAGTGTATCGGAACTGATATGAAACGTAATTATGTCAAAACTTGTTTTAATATCTTGCTGTAACGTCGTGTTTTATTTATTTGTAAATAAAGTCATCATGTTTTATGCATGTAATGTATGTGTGGTCGAGTGATTATGGTTTCTGAAAAATAATGACTAGCATTCACCACTGTGAGTTCGAATTTCAACAGAGCTTGATAAATTTCACTCGTGATGAAACCGTCCAGATAGCTTACATAAGGTCAGTTGTTTTACCCAGGTATACGACCGGGGGGTTCCGAATGAAACAAGAGGTTGTTACGGTATTTTTTGTCGCTCAATGGAGACATATGTTCAAATGAGGTATCTTTAAGAGACTTAGTACCGTAATAATGAGCTGTAGGGATAAAACACAGCGGTGTGTCTGTTACTGATGTGTATTGCAGGTTAATAATGAAGCTGTAAGATCCAGCATCAACATGGCTAGAATAACTCATCGACTTGAAGGAGGAACATACTTACTATTATCCACTCCAATAAAACATAGTAATATGTTACGCAATAATTGAAATGACAGAAATTATATAAATTGGTGAATGTGTTTTCGATTATATGAGAACATTATTTACGTTGGCTAGGTTCACATGCCGTATAGTACTTAAGAGAATACTTAACACAGAAGTTTGTTGTTTTACAAATTAAGCGACTGTGAAGCAATGTCTTACAGTATGACAACACGGTACGTTTTTGACTTTAACCCAGTTCTGAACTTTGACCCCAGTGTCTGAACTTGACCCCCATGCTCTTGAATTAGACGATCTACCCCTACTTCGAGATTTCATCATTTGTGTTATTTTCACATAGAATTAAGATCTTCACAATTATATTTGACCAAGTATATTTATAAATATTGACCCGTTTGTTTAGCTCGATTGAGAGGGCGTTAGGCCTGCGCACCTCGGGTTCGAATCCAGGGCTTTCTACAATTACAATATCGTACTTCCAACTTTTCAACATTTCAAGATCGTACAACCGACTTGTCGACATTTCAACATCGTACAACCGACGTGTCGACATTTCAACATCGTACATCGTACTTTACGACATCTACAACATCGGACGTTTCGACATCAACATCGTACATCGGACGTTACGACATTTCAACATCGTACATCCGACGTGTCGACATTTCAACATCGTACATCTGACGTGGCGGCATTTCAAACGGTACATCGGACGTTCCGACATTTCAACTTGAACTTTCAATTTTTGCCTCAAAATGTAACACAACCACGATGGTCCAAATAGCACACCATATATTTTAGACTACAATCAGTTTGATGAGACGTAAATTATCGTAACAGACAGAGGGAGTGCTACCGACTATGCACGTAATTAATTCTAAATGTAATAATTATCATCTCTTTACAGATTCATAGAAAGTTATAATCATCAAATAATTAGACACTTCGTGGAAGAAAAGCCCTTAATACGGACTATGACAGATGATGAACTTGTGATATTATCATCCTATGCTGACACAGTAAAACTTTATTTTTAAGACCACCTGTAAATACGGTCATCGCGTGACCAACAACCACACTGTAGCACATGTTTATCGATTTGATTGACCAAAAGAGCTAAAGGTCACATTTCTTCGCCCCCGATCGCGGTCTTTATTCTATATTTCGGTCGAGTGCAGAAGAACACGGTCATATAGTGAACTCGGATATAACGAATAACTGGAAATAGTGAAATAATCACACATCCGCTAACAGGCAAATTTTCTTTATTGTTGCATATTAAGTGATGTATGAAAAACAGTAATAATTAGTGATCTGTTCTTGATACGTCAAAAAGTTTGAAATACATGTTTGTATTTTTAGAGATGCAATGTAGGAAATAAACATGAACGCCAATATTAAATATATGATCATAATAATAAAAGATACCATGTAATAGCAGTACCCGTTTATCAGGTGCTTTTAATACAATAATTCCTGGCTCTGATAATTCCTGGCTCACTCAAATAAACTATTTACAATCAGATTTATAGCTCAACATCATGTTCAGTCCAATTCAATTATACATTAAGTATTTGTATACTGCAAACACTCACTTGCGTGCATATAGTTTATTATAACCATTTATGACATACCCGTGCCGTTTTAGCCGTGCCGTAAAAGTGATATGACACGGCCGTGCATATAATATGTAAATGACGTCACGAAGTAACGTCATGGACTTGATAAAGCATAGACATTGATTGGAACATGTTTTTCAAAATTATAACTTCACAGGAGTAATGTTGAATTGATTTTAACAATTTGAGTAAGCAAAGATACTGTTTACATCATTAGATATGTTCACACATTTATTATTTACGATGTTTCATAATGTAACTGTTTTTTTTTGTGCTCCTTGTTAAAAAGCCTTATAACGCATGTGTCACTCTTTTGTTATTAGTAGCAATGTCAAACATGTGTGTTGGTTTTCGCCGTATTTTCATGGTATGTGATAAAAAGAATATTACATTCGTGTAGATTCCGTCTTGAATTCATGGAACTCCTTAAATAAATAAAACAGTAAGAAGCTTGCCCGAGGCAATATAAATATAAATTCAATACGGAATCCACACTCAGTTAATATTCTCTGTATATTTTCGGGTCATTTGTCAACAATGATGATCTCCCTTCAATACTTGAAGGATTTTTGGGTCCCAAATGTGGTATAATCATCGGGGTGCTATTTTATAAAGCATTGTTACACGCACATTGTTTCGACACATAGTAAACTTGATTTAAAATATCCCAGTATGTCCATTGCCTAAAAACTTGATTTTAACGCCCTACCAAAAAAAAAGTATTTACGTTTTATTTGAAAAATTAATGAACATATATTGGAGGGAAAATCTTAACAATCTCAGACCCATAGTTTTTCTTACAATTCTATCGTAGGGAAGAAGTAAAAATGTGTTATCGTTCTGGAATCTATAATTTTCTCTTTTTTTTATTAAGTCAATTAAATTGACATCAAATAACGTGATTACAAACTATTAAAACATCAATCCCAGGTTTATATTTTGGACCAAACTTAGCCGTCTTAAATTCGTAATATTGACATGGTATCACTGTCAAGTTGAAATATAAATTAGACATAGACTATATGATCGAAAGAAAATATGATGTCGTTATAACGAGGTAGCCTTAATATTGAGGGAATCGCTAAGCGAGGATTTACTGTATATAACTTTTGATATGCAACTGAGTTTAATACTGTTTTATGGCGCATCGACAACTAACGGCTAAGTAGCGCGCATTTCAATTACAGGAAAGCAATAAGTATAAAGTGTGAAAAAAGGATTTCATGTTAATGAGAAATGAAGGGGAACTGATGTAAATTGGTTAAAACCATGTAACATGGCAGTGGATATTTCGTGAAATCATTCACAGGCTCAAACTGAGAATTATTTTCCCCTAATACATGTTTGATAAGCTGTGTTGACCAACCTACCTCTCATTTTCATTGATTCTGCCAACTCAACTTCCACAACTCCCTCTACATAATGACCTTCACAATAAACTTCCGTCGGACGATTTAATTTAATTTCAAATTTATTTAACTTCCCCATATCTGTTGTAGTAAATGTCGTTCAAGTATTGAGATAACGCAGTATGTAATAATTTCTTAGAAGTTTAAATCCGAAAGGAAACACAATTTGACCATTATAATCCTATACCGATAATGAATCATTTCTTGTTGTTTAATTACCAACTAATAAAATATACAACTTGTTTGTATAGACATAGCATCCGTGTACAAATATCCGGACTTAAGGTCATTCTTGATTTAGATTTATTTTTGAAAGTTTATCACTTTCATACGTCAGTATCGCGATAAGAATGAAAGGCGGATCTTATGATTAATACTAACATACTTATACACTATAACATCCGAAAACACTGTGAACAAAATATATCACAATAACTCCATCACTGAGTTCACAATGAAACACAAAAGTTGTCAGACAGTACCAAGTAGACACAAATGCCTTTTTCTCTGAGGCGCAACAAAGAAAATACCGCGAAAAATTGCTCACACGTTCCACCTTTCGTTCTTTGAACGGGACAGGAGTTTGCATACAATGCGCTACGCGGTTACTTTGCAATAGTACAAATACGAGACGAATCAACCGCACTATAGACAAGGGTACCACACTAGGTAGGTGATTAGTTAGTAATAATATTCATTTTCTTCTATAATTAAATACTTTCTGAATACAACATTTCGAAAATAAAACAAAGAGTATTGTTGTGCAAAATAGCGAAATATGGATAATAAGAGCCAAAAAATAACATATCCTAAAGAATATCGTAAGGCGCATCGTAAAGCATATCGTATAACGTATCGTAAGTCGTATAGTAAAGCATATTGTTATGCGTATCGTGAATCATATCGTAAGGCGCATCGTAGAGCATATTGTATAGCATATCGTAAGTCGTATAGTAAAGCATATCGTAAGTCGTATAGTAAAACATATTGTTAGGCGTATCGTGAATCATATCGTAAGGCGCATCGTAGAGCATATCGTATAACGTATCGTAAGTCGTATAGTAAAGCCTACTGTTAGGCGTATCGTAAAGCTTATCTTAAAACGTATCGTAAGTCGTATAATAAAGCATATTATAAAGTGTATTGTAAAGTATATCGTAAAGCAAACTTCCTGTTGCCATTAATCCAACCGTTCTATGGTTTATTTGCCGTCTGTTGATTTTCGGCCTCGGGTAATTTTTCTTGCAACCATTTTCATATGAAAAGTTCTGCTGACATATTGACCATATCTATATATTTATGGGGACCAAGGCCCGTTTACCTTGACTGTCACGTGTCACTTAGATAAATGTACATCGAACAAGTATGAACATTGAACAGGTGAATAGGTAGGTTTTGGAACTCGGAGATGTAATTTGTATCCAGTTAATTCATTGACAATTTTTAAAAAAATCTGGATCGCTTCCTCACATGTGTTTGGTCACTGGTGAGATTTTAACTCATATCAGTGAGGGGCCAGTTGTTACTACTCAGAGACCGCATAGCCAAGGGAGTCATTGACCCCTATCCGATAAATGTCGTTCCTCAGTTCCTACTATCAATCACTTCCAAAAGTTTGATACCCACGAGTTTGCTAATTAAACATACATGAGCGTTTTTACTTCAAACAGTCAACACAACAGAAATGAGTTAAAATGAATATCAGAGAACCTGGATAATAACCTCAATACAAATGTATAACTATATTTCATTCCAATCAAAACAATAAAAAAGAGAGTATTTGGGGTAACATTTATAATGACAAATATGTTGTATCGGAGGTCATCACAACCGTGTTTTACTGTACCTTCTGACATTCAAGTGCTTTCGATACAATACAAACTTTATTACGAACATATTTCGGAAATGACGCTAAAGTATTGTTACAGGTAGTCAAGTTGTAAAATGTTGATTGTTGTAGTAAATACAAGGAATTATGAGTTCTACATAGACATATTCTTTATTTCAGTTTTCGATAGTGCTATTTATTACACAGAGGGATAAAATAAATCATTACTTATGGAACATCTGAGCATTTTGGAATGATATATATTGCTATATAAGATATGCAAATATTTGATATAACATCAAACTTGCTGTAACCACGCCAGATATTCATTTTCACTATATAATGACAATTCTCGTTAATGTGCCCATTAAAAAAATATCTCGATTTACATATTCATATAAATACAACAGAGTACAGTTATAGTGAGTCCCAGGGTATCCGGGCACGTAAATCAGAACAGAACATATCTTTATTTAGACAAGCACTATTAGTACATAAGGACAATGTATGCATAAATAGAATTATAATAATATCCACGTGAAACAAAAGGGAAAAAGAAAATGTCAATCTGGCATACAATATTGCTTATAATAATACAACGTAATTACATGTGTTATAAAGTGTAACATACATTAGACAAATATTATAATGTATAACGGAGGATGAATGAATGCTAATAACTATCATATATGATGCAGCTTTGAATGCTTGAAAAATAAAATGGTCAAAGTTAATAAAAACGTCGATCTATTTATTGAGCTTAGTAATTCAATAAACTTATACATGCTAGGTTTTGTTTAGAATTCTTTCGGAATATATTTTACACTTAGGTCAGTATAGGTTTTACAAGTGATGATAAAATGATATTCGTCTTCTACGCCTGATCCACAAATAATAAAAAGTTATGTTCTATTTCGTCCGTGTCGAAAAGATTCAATAAACACATTATGTGAAGATACGCGTAATCTAGTAACTTGGTTGCGTATTTCGTAAAAAATGATTTTCATTAAGTATTCTGGTATACCAAATCTTGGTTTTAAATGAATGTTTAGGGATTCAAGAATCTCTTTTCTGAAAAATATTTGTATCATTGAATGTATCCGTATTGCACTGTCTCTATTTCACTACATCTAAAAACACTGAAATGCAAAGTGCATGTTCGGGGAAGGGGGTGGGGGGGGGGGTTATAATTTTTATAGTTCGCTTTATCCAATTCTCGGCGATATCCTTGTTCAGTGTAACCGTGCTCTTCTGTACATGTAAACCATGAACATTTAGTATCTATTGAATAAAATTAGATGTATAAAACCATGATTTAGCAAAATTCTGTAAAATTTCTGATGGTTGAAAATTACATTGAATCACCAGGGGAGGTAATTCATTGTGTGTTGGTTTCCTTGATAGGAAAACCATCTCGGTCCACTCCACAGATACTAACGTATAAACAGACAAATGTTCGTAGTACCTCCTTACATACAGGTGTTACAGCAATTATAACGGTATATACGTATTTTTTTACGTCACACATGTTAGTCATTTAACCGAATCACTGAGAGACATTCTAAATATGTCTGTACTTTATTGCAACGAATATTTTGATGAACTTGGAACTGCTATTTGGTGATGAGAGCAATCAATGTCAAACATTTTGATGATATGCAAGCAATGTGTCTATGCCAACGTTTCATTGCTTATGACAAATGTATTCTGCAAAAAGTGATATCTTTGTATGCTAATAGATTTATCGAAGTAAACATTGGATATTGTCTTAATACCTTGCATTCGTGGCAAATATTTGACTGGCATAATTACAGAAAATACGTTTTTTAAATTTGTTTTTCAAGTAAATAGCACATTGCTGCAATATTCAGAATAACGTCATTACCCGAAATTTATGACTGTATAATTGTTACATAAATGATGAAAAAAATGATTCATCAACGTTTTTATTCACAATTTGATCACCGCCACAACAAATATCATCGTCATCATCACAGTCATCACAATCAGCTATAGCAGGAGGAGTAGCAGCAGCAACAACATCATGATTAGCAGCTCCAGCAACAACCACAACAACAACAATAGTAGCAGCAACATTATGATAATCAACAACATTATCAGCAGCAACAACAATAGAAGCAGCAACAACAATAATAGAAGCAGAAGCAGCAACAACAACAATAGTAACAACAACAACAATAGGAGCAGCAGCAACAACAATAATAGAAGCAGCAGCAGCAGCAGCAGCAGCAGCAACAACAACAACAATAGTAACAACAAAAACAATAGGAGCAGCAACAACAACAATAGTAACAACAACAACAATAGTTGCAGCCAGCAACAACAACAATAGTAGCAGCAGCAACAACAATAGAAGCAGCAACAACAATAATAGAAGCAGCAGCAGCAGCAGCAACAACAATAGTAGCAGCAGCAACAACAAGTTACATCAGCAACAACAACAATAATAATAATAACAACAACAACAACAACAGAAGCAGCAACAACAATAGTAACAACAACAATAGTTGCAGCAGCAATTGAATAATCGTCTCAGCAATACTAGGAAATACAACAGAAAAAACAATAGCACTTACAACATCAGCCAAAAAAAGCAAGTAAATGTGTATTCACTCCTTGATATTGTTGTATTTTATGTTTATATTTCAGATGCCATACTAATAATCTTTTGTTAACTACGAAGACGCTAGTTGGCGTACTAGATGGTAATTAAATGGTTTATTCTAAACATTTTCTTAACCTATCAACAAACATTTGTGCAACAGAATAAAAGGTGTGTGGACGTCTTCCAGAAAAAAACATTGCACGCATAATTTAACAGCAGAATGGCAGAAATACAATACACCTTGTATCAGAGGCTAGTTCATGACATATAGACACTTAGCTGGCAGAATAGAACACACGCTTCCGGCACGTCAAAACATTGCGAAATATCAGCTTGTGCGATACAACATACTCTTCATTCAATATAGTTCCATCTTTGTTGTGACTGATTTCTGACCTGCTTTAATTGAGAAATTTTACTTTAAATTGGAAGGGTACAATGGTACAGTCAAACGTGTTTTATCACAGACTAATCTTCTAAAATCTTTGGATGATATTTTCCAAACTATTTCTTGTTGATATATCTATATAATTGACTGGCAGCTTTTCTTGAATGGTTGTTAGTGTCTACATTAGTGCTTGTCCTATTTTTCTAGCCAATCAGCTGCCGAGATTATTTGAATTTTGTACCGATTAATTCATGAAGACGACTGTCTGGGCTCTTCAGCAGATAGAGTCTGACCTACTTTTTTTAGAGTACAATGGGGAAAATAGGGTAAACACAAAGTTGGTTAACCTAACGCTCGCTTCCTTAAATGCGTTTCTAATTTTGATGTAGACCAGACATTTTAGACACTTACCATTACGCAGAACACGGTTTTAGCGCATACTGAACATTCAATTCATTATGTGGACATTTAAGTACATTTCTAACATCGAAAAAAGAACGGTGAGTTTGTACTTCGTTGTAAAAAGAAGAACTGTTTCACTATACCCGAGACCAAAATAACCGTGTTTAATTGTATACCGTGTTTAACTGCATATCATGTTTTACTATATACCGTGTTTTACTGTATACCGTGTTTTACTGTATACCGTGTTATACCATGTTTTACTGTATACCATGTCTTACTGCATAACGTGTTTTACTATATACCGTGTTTTACTGTACACCATGCTTTACTATATACCATGTGTTTTTACTATATACCGTGTTATAATATATAACATGTTTAACGGTATGCCTTGTTTTACTATATACCATACTTTACTATATACCATGTGTTACTATATACCGTGTTTTACTATATACCGTGTTTTACTGTATAACGTGATTAACTATATACCGTATTTTACTACATGTATATTCCATGTGTAACTATATAGCATGTGTTACCGTACACCGTGTTTTACTATACACCGTGTTTTAATACATAACATGTTTTACTGTATACCTTGTTTTACTACATACCTTGTTTTACTATATAACATGTGTTACTATATACCATTTGTTACTGTATACCATGTTTTGCTATATACCATGTTTTACTATATACCATGTTTTTACTATATACCATGTTTTACTATATACCTTTATTTACTATATAACATGTTTTACTGTATACCGTGTTCTACTATATACTATTTTTTACTTTATACCATGTTTTACTTTATACCATGACATTTTGTTTCTTTATACGCTGCTCTTTTTGTAAGTTTACGTTTATGTTTCGATGTCTTCCATTGAATTTACAGCTATCAACAAAAAATCTGAATCGAGCATGTAAAACATGAAATCAAGGTAAAATACTATTTTAAGCATTTCTTTCTTTGTAAAACTAAGTAAAAGTGAAAAAAATGCATTGTTGTCATGCGCAATGCAATTACCATATTTCTGACACGCTTGTAGTATCTGTGAACTGGATAACGACTACATCGAGGAAATATAGACAAAAAAACGCGAAAATACAAAAATACACGAAATTATATGTAGGCTTATCAGAAACAATATCTTATCGTGTGAGAAATACACGTGGAATATTAGTTGTATCGCATCACTAACTTAACGTAACAATCGGGGAACAAGTTTCTATAGCATCATCATGTAACAAAAACAGACTATAATTAAATATAAATATAATCACAAGAAGGAAAGAAAATGCAGGTAATGATAATGATTTTTCCGTAGTCGTTCAACAAGATATGAACTTTATTGTATTTCGAAACGTGTTTGTATTTTGTTTATGATTTCTGGGATGGTTATAGAGATGTCTTTCTTCGCATTTACAATGTAAAATTACCAACAGCATGTTTCTGCTTTGCGCATAAAACCCAGTTTTTGCTTTTCGTTTGTGGTAGACTATTTACTAAGTAAATAGTGTTAATCTGAAGACACAGCTTGCAAAGCGATGTTTTGTTCAGTACACCTGTTAAGTCATTCTTGCAATCAGGATTGACTAAACATAAAAGAGCCTATCTGACGACAACAGGTTGCAGGAATAATTACAGTTTAAACTAATCACTTGAATACTAAGAAGGTTATTCAACTTATTTGTTGGCCTGGGGAAACAAATTTTAAAACAAATTAAGGACACAAAAATGTTCTTGATGTTGCGTAATTTTCTCTTGAAAAAAATACAGTCCTATAAGTTTTAAACAAATGGTGGGAATAAGATGTAAATAATAGCAAAAATATTGTTCAGTAGGTGTAACATGTCAAAGGGTTTGTAGGATTTGGATGGTAAACACGCCTTGCTGTGGTTTTGTATTCTATGCAAATAAACCAAGGGAAATAACTCTTGATAGCATATTGGAGTTGTTAATACGCAGTTATTGATCTTATAATACAGTTGGCATTATATTTGATCGTCCCAAAGCTGGGGCTTCTCTAGGACATTCGCTGAAAGATACTTAAATGTACACAAACTGTATATGAAAGTGTACGAATTATTAATGTGTGTATAGAAATAGATAAGATGACAAAAAAACTCATCTGAAGATGCATATATTGTAGACAGTTTAATAATCACACTGGTGCTGGGCTTGTCAGCATAGAGTTCACGAAGGAGTAAAACATAACTAGAATAAAAAGGATATGGGAAAGTCAGACATAATGTGGGTGTTGAAATGAATAAAATGAAATAGCAAGAGGTATAAACATACAAAAGAACAAACTAAATGAATATATATAGGGATGGTGAACTATGTAGCACTGCAAGACCTTTGTAAATATCATTAAATAAAGATGATAAATTATTACCATTAGTTTCATTATTATTACACACACATCGGCATGAAGGTCTGGAGAAGCGTCACACTATTACATTGGGTCTGGAGATCCAACAAAGATGGTTTAACAATCAGCATACAACAACAATATAGGGTAAGCCAGATAAAACATTACAGTATGATACGGGTCCTGAATACGGATAGCAAACCATCAAATGAATGGAGATAGTATATACGGGTTAAAAGTATACCTAAGATACAAATAAAGGTACACAAAATGTAATTAGTCATGTTGAAAATAAACAAGACAAAACGAGTTACTACCTAAACATTGGTTTTAATAATTATAATTGTGAAGTACTTGACAGCAACTTAAAGTGAATGGAATAGAGGAAAGCATGCCCCGAGTCTGAGCGAAAGTGAGAATAATAGACTTGGTCAGAATTGTGGCATGAGTAGAGTTTGAATTGTTATATTCACACAACACTAGGACTTCCCTTGGTACACCTTTCCATATACATTTGTATACATGTACAGTAAAACTTGTGATCTGTAACAGGAGGAGTAAAATAATGCACCCGGTGTTTGGCTAGAACCCGCTAACTCGAATGTTTTACCAACTAAGCAAACCAGGCTAATGCCAAAGGCAATTTATATTCCAATAATACATACTATACTGTAACAGAACAAAACTCATTCTATTAATACATACTAATGTGACCTTTATACACAGGTAGTCAGTCATTCTTCAAAGGTCAGTTTGTTCTAAATAATCAATGACGGGTTTTCAAAGAATGACCTCTATTCACAGGATGACCTTTCTTCGGAGGTGGTTGAAGCACAGCTAGTCTGTAATTCTAAATCGAATCAGAAAATGAGTGGGTGACAATCAAAACACTAATGCATGCAAACAATTGAATTTGATGAAACACTAAGTAAAAATGGAGGACAAATATATAGGATTATGGTCAATAATACCACTGTTAAACTATTAATGCAAATGTATGTACAAAGAGTGTAGTTCTAACACAAACTAATCCTGGCTTCATTGGTAATAAAAGCCCACAATATTGTGTCATGCTGTTCTGACATTTTAGAAATGCCATGTAACCAATCATACGTAATGGCAATAAAAACTCTGAAACCAATACACAAAGAATAAAAGAAACAGATCACAACAACAAAAAATCAACAAAACATCGGCATAAAAACTGTTTATGGAATATGAATCATGAACTGCATGGTCCAACAAATAGCAATGACAATCTTAGAAAAATACCCGCCCGTTTCAAATTCAGTATTGCAAGGAGACTCTAATCCATGTAAGGTAAAAGTTTTGTTTGTTATGGAGTCACACGTGTTGAAAGGGCCAGCCGAGTTGACTTATGAGACAATGTTTTTATTAATTCTTTATGCGTGCAGTACCTCCTGAATCCCTTCTCTTTCTTCCGGGTGCCTGGCTGAGATGAGATTATTTAACTAGAAACGTGGCGGCTCACTAACCGACCGCATCAGTTCTTACCCGGTCTTTACTTCGAACCTTCGATCTCACGCTACGAAGATATTAATTTGGTGCTATATTAGCTGATATAGCAGTGTATAAACTTATTAATCTTGTTAATCTTTTACACTTCAGACAATTGCTTTAATAGTTGCCAAAGACTGCCCAAACAAAAATTTAAATATATCTTATTTTCTGTAAAACACGGAATGTCTTGTTTATTACGATGAAAAATGCTATCTGGATTTAGATATCTTTGAATCGACCCCTATATGATATTATTTCACACGAAACTTACAGCTTCTCATATGTAGCGTTAATCAAAGTCGAATGTTTTTGCATATCATATGTTCAGTTTAAGCGCTTATTTTGCTGTGAATCATCATAACTAATAATCTTGTATGCACGTTTATTGATATTTATATGGAATGATAGCCATATTGTATTTTCCTGCATAAACTATATGATGTATACTAATGATTATCTCAATAGACTGTATTGTCGGTGTACCAGTATTAGTTATACAATTCTCATAAAGTAACAAAATCCCAGTGCTTTGTTTCTGTGGGCATAACGCATAGTCCAAAGATATTTCAGAATAGCGATATACGGCGGCCGTTCATGTAAGCTTACCAGTTTTCATGGACCATGTTCTAACCAGTGCTGATTACCTTTTCACATGGAGCCGGCCATTTCTCTACATAATTATAAAGGAAAATCGACATTTCTGACTTTCCATAGAAGGATCTGACCTGCCATACCATGATTACTAACCACTGGACAACCAGTTTCGAACTTTTAAAAATGAAATCATATTAATTTTATGTACATTACATAAGTTTTTTTTCAGATTTCATCTCAAAATGAATAATTGTGCGTACAACGTATCTTAAAATATATCAAGATCCGAAAAAGCCTTATGTAAAAATAAGAAATTAAGTTGGGCAACATAAAACGCCTTATATAAATTGACTGTTTATTCAATGAATACTGAGCACCGAAAGTTTAAGTATATAAAAGTCATTTCTATGTGGCAAACGTGAGATACCTGTTCTTTTTTATGTTTCTATTATGTATTCCATAGCGGCCCAAACTCTCAGAGGAAACCTACGGATATGATCTCCGAGAGACGGCAGGTATGACACTTTCGGTTTGGCTAATATATCAATAAATGTGATACAAACAGTAGCAATTGTTCATTTGATGGCTATGATACGAGGTAGTCATTAACCCAAGGTCCACCACTATATTCAGTTATTTAAAATATTATATAGATTTTATTAGCGAACGAACGATAAAAAATGGAAGCCAGAGTTGTGTGTGGATTATGATAAAATGCCGCATTTAAATATCTGATTTCAAACTATAATCACAAAACAATTGTTAATTTTAGTGAAACAAAGAAACACACGTTTTCTATACTCCACATTCCCATGAAAAAGGACGAAAATTGGGCAATCTTCTAGCTCCTATTCTTATGCAAATTGCTTTAAATTGTGTCGCGGAAGTGGAAATTGTCCCTACATCAAAGTATCCGGGAATAAACAAGCATTTGTCTATGAATACATTAACATTTGTGAAGACCAGGCAATGCTATTTTTGAATGTTGGAATTTAACAGTGGTACTTGATTGAGATAATTAACCCTGAAAAAAAAGTGTCTACTTCCATGGTGTTTCTCTTCCATAAATGCAACTATGCATTAATCGGTTAGATTAATAGATTTTCTAAAAAAAACATTAATAACACATAATGAATGTTTGCTTCATTTATAGGATCAAATAGCATTAGGGCTCTCATAGTCTATTAGGAATTCCCACTAGCCCATTGGATGCAAGTTGGATGTCAAATATTCCATGCATGTTTTGCATGTCTCAAGTTTTATTTTAGTACGTTAA
The DNA here is from genome assembly GCA_964023205.1 of Lutraria lutraria. NCBI lineage: Eukaryota > Metazoa > Mollusca > Bivalvia > Venerida > Mactridae > Lutraria > Lutraria lutraria. The sequence goes on from OZ026845.1 coordinate 12,601,288, forward strand.
GCCATACAGAAGTATCTCGAGATTATATCAAATACAACATGTAAATGCATAAAACTGCTTACATACAGTATCAGTATTAATTAAAACCATTCCTATGATAATAATGATTTATCATAATTTTTGTTAATAACTCTTCTTGCATAACTCTAATGGCCAACCGCCGCTGAGTTCATTAGGCAATACGCACATTTGGTCTACGGGCCTGAGTTTGAACCCCGGGCCGTAGTTAATTAGAAGCAGTCTCGGATGCAAAATGAAAGTTAAGATAAATATCAATTACTCGTCGAAAATCATTTTTTTCTGCACGTAAGTTTTAAGCGCCATATTTGTCGAGTGCATTGAAAGGCTTGGAATTTCTAGAAACACATCTTGACAACCGTCTGAATGATCATGATCGTATTTACCATAAAGCTTCAAATAACTCTGAACAACCGAATCACTATTGTGTTACTGCAGCGACAATTCATATTATTATACCTCACGTGACTTATTTACTCTATAGCCTTATGTGACTTCAGAGGGTGACAATCCGTAATGATACCCTGTGACATTACATTTCGGCCCGCTTGCCATTACGAAACTGCCCTCACGCGCTGACGCGATATTACCGGGTGCCGTGTTTTAGTCAATCTGTTCTATATCCTAGACGTTTTTATGCCGATTATCGAAATCGACTCATAATTTGACATCCCGTTATTAGATAATTTGACAGCGAAAATAACTATGCTTCGTTTCAATCTCTGAAGAAGACTTAGTGTTTTTACTCAACCAGTACGAAAAGAACCGTATAAGTGTTAGCATGTCTGTTGCATTCTTGTCTTTCTTAATTATTATTTTGTTCGGTATAATAAAATAAATATCACATCCCACATAGGGTGATAGAACGTAATGTTGCTCATCCTTGACAAAGTAATGTCAACCTCGGCTAACGCCTCGGTCGACATTATTTGTCTCGGATGAACATTACGTTCTATCACCTTATGTTGGATGTGATATTTATATAATATCCTTAATAAGATATTAAGGATTCCTCTTCTAATTGGTCAATAGACAAAAATAATAAACATTGTTACAATAACTGTTGTCACAACTAATCGGACGTCCTCGGCGTTTGTCTAAAGAAAAGTGCCTCGGAAATAGTAGGCAAGTCGCCATTTTGATTTTGTTGTTCACGGGCTACTTTCTAGCATGGCTGAGCCATGGAATCCAACGATGGCAACAGTCTGTTTCTCTTTCAATGGAACCTTGATGCCCATTCTATCAATCGTGAACGATAAAGTCTGTAATTCTGAGAATGTCTCTAGAAATTTGTAACCCTACACTTATGTACGAGGCGTATTTTTCAGTTACGGGAATGTCCGAGTAGTAACGATTGACTCAAAACGACAAGAATGTCACACATTTCCTCCGTTATATGTAGTACATAATTTCCTATCTTTTATTTGATCTTGTTTCTTGTTTTTATTTTATATGATGTTTTCATATCCCACTAATTCAATAGAGTCTTTCTGTGTGTTTGAATCAAATCTATCGTGTGTAATATGCTGAATGCTGTTAAAACATTGACAGAACTAAAGCGCACCATTCTAGACGACACAAAACGACCCTTGTTGGCCTTTTCAGATGTACCGGAAGTGATTGATTGCCTTAATGGAAGTTACTAGTCTATCCGGAACACGTGTTTCCGGTTGTCACCGAATCCAAGCTTCTGCGTGACTGAGAATGTTGTGTGTCTATTTCATTGGGCAGAAATTGATCGGTAATTTTGTCACGCTTGTTTTCGTTTGACTTTCTAATATTTGCGTTACTTTTAGAAGACTCGTTTTTAAGGAATGAGTACGGATGTCATTAGAAGTTGGTTTTATTACCCGGGTGAAAGCAAATATTGATTATACTCCTGGTTAAATGACAGTTACAAGCCGACTGCACGTTCTTGGAATGAAAAGACACAAACGTTATTTGAAAATTATGCTCAGCTCGCTAGATGGACAGGAAATTATGGGAAACACTTATTTTCCAATCCAATATTGTTAACAACATCTGATTAGAAGACTGATGCATCAAAGATGTTATAATAAATCGTTGGAAGGATTAGAAAATCGATATGCAAATAAAATAAATTTATTGATATTGAAAAGAGGTGATTACTGAAATTGTCCTTTTTTGTTTGTTCAATTGTATGTCAGCCTGCAGGGGCATACCATAGTTTAAATTAAGTAATAGGCCAAATTCTAACGGGGGTCTGGGGGTATGCCCTCTCAGGATTTTCTCTGCTCTGGTTGTTTCCCTTATCTGTAAAAAGTTTAGGCAGCGGTCTACATGTACGGTATATGAGAAGCTACGCGCCTGGTATGTCTCCGTTTTAACTTCAAACATAGTTGTATTGAGGCCGCAGGTATAGCTATTATGTGGTTACTAACCGTGTAAAAAACATCTCTATAAATCATAATGAAAATTGACTTATAATTGACTTGCTTATGAATTAAAAACAAGAACTGTCAACAAATATCACTTATTGAACATTCATTATGGAAATCTCAGAATAAAAGCGGCCAATGCTTAGAAGTCACATTTCTCCCTCTGATTCGTTGACTCCTTTTTCAAATGTTTCCCAATAATATTTGTTTTAAAATCGAAACATTTTATACACGAAATGAAATGATTTTCTCCTATAATAGTAGTTTACGTCGCACCAGCAACCAGTGTCATTTGACGGGTTTTCTAGTTTTAAATGTGAGGATAGACCCAGGTAGTGGAACAACTGACCACACATACGTTAGGTGGACAGCTTCTTCGCATATGAATTCTTTCCGGTTTTGGGTAGGACGACTCACAGCGGAGAGGGACTTGTGTTAAATAAGAGAGCATAACCACTCTACCAGTAAGGCCCTTAAATGAAATAAAATCTATTACTTCAACAGTTAATTCAACAAGAAGTTAAATATTTGTGGTCGTGCAACAACGATTTGCCGTAACATAATTTATTACCAAGTCAGACTTGCAGATTTATGTTTATTTTGTGAGACTACACGCAGTGTTGTCAATTAATTGACCCTGCCCAGGTTCCTCCGTGCGTATAATAACATTTAGTTAGTCTGTAATTAACATTCGTTTAAGGAGATGGCTTAAATGTATTTATCAAATATTTGCATTTTATTGTCAACTCAAATTGTGCAATGTTCATTCATTCTATTTCCGTATTATGTCGCTTGTCTTGAATTATTACAACAAGGAATGTGCCATGTTTTTTTTGTTACCTTTAGGCCCGAGGCCACCTTGGTATAACTAGGATTAATGGCGATTTTTGACCAGTCCTATCAAAATTATCCCACGACATAATCTAACTAAAGAACCGCTTTGAGTACAAACTACAAAAAAATCATCCTTAGTTACTTTTTTTTTTTTTTGTTATGAAGAAAAACTTCTACCACTACCAGAATATTTTCTTCTTTTTTAACCATTTTTGGTGTTTGTTTTATTTTTTGTTTTTATTACATTAGGGAATTCTTATTTTAAAAACTTTCTCCAGAATTTTAAAGGAAAATAACAATATGTTAATTACTAGTGCATGTAAATCATTAACATGTATTTTTTATTTATAAATCACGAAAATATAAAACTGTACCAATCGCATTTTAAATTCACCACGAAAATCGGGTATTGACATGATGCACGAGTATTTTGCAACTACATGTATCAACTTTGTAAAAAAAAAATGTGTGTACTTTCGAGTATTGATAATTTATCGTACGAAGGAACCTTCTTGTTAATCAAGACGTATTTGGTTTTAATTATAAAATATATTAATATTTTTATTCATTTTCAAGAGTTTTGATTCATGTCTGTATTTTTTTCATTTATGTTTTCGCTTACTGGTTGACTAGTCTTGTCTGTCTGACGTTGCGGCTCGACCACCATAGATGACTGATTCATTTTATACTTAAACGAAAAAGAATGTGGGCTCTAGGTTGGTTTTTTTAGTTGTAGAAGCAAAATTTTAAGGAAAATGTTCTAAAATATATTGGCTACACGATGTTTTACTTTTAAATTCACATACGATGAATATCAGAATATTGCTTTTTCGTGTGAATAAGAATGCGCCTTGGGTTTATATTTAGATGTTATGCCCAGTATAAAAGTGCACACTTAGTATATTTACAAAAGTAATGTTTGTGTGTTATATTGGTAATACGCGTAAAATAAATATATTCTGTATGAATACTTGACAGATGAGTTGGCTATACGAAGTTATTAGATATTTATAAATATCGCCAGCGTGAAATGTGCCGTTTATATTATCTAGCGAAGCTTTTTCTACAAACTAAATACTAAAACACATTAGTGGAATGATTTCGCACTGGCGTATGCATACATATTTGGGATTAGGACGAAATGCGTATCACTCACCTACTATATACCCATTGACTGGAGACAAAGGCATTTAATGGAAATTGAATTACAAGATTTATTTTTACTTGTCACAATATGAATTTATAATAAACCTCGATAATTCATCTCCAAATGATACTCAATAGAATCGCAGCAGGATTTAGTATCGCACCTGTGTGTTTGTGAAAGCGTATTGACAGAGTAGCCAAATATTTACATAAAGTCTATGCTGTACTACTCACCGACCGCTTTGCGCTTTCTAATCAAATGGAATAACCGTTTAACAGGCAAACACGATACACTGAGAAGTTGTATTTTCCAAAACATGCTATAAATAATTAGGAAGTTAAATTTCATTATGGTACGGTCGTAGGATAATACATTGGCGCACATGATTGAATTGGAATTTACAACAGCTGGTCAAGTGAACAAAGAAATGTAGAACTGACAGCCATGTAATAAACTTTCACAATAATTTATGAATAAATGGTAAAAGAAATTATATCAATGGTTTCATGAATCTGATTTTTATTGAAAACACCAGAGTTAAAACTTTTACTGTCATTGACATTAAGTGTTCAGAACATTCTAATCTAAAGATTGATTTGGTTTACCAAGAAAAGCAATAGAAACAACAATACAACCAAAAACAACAAACAAAAAACAATGAAAATAACAACAATGGAAATAATAATGAAAAAACTAAATAACTCTGACAACAGTTAAATCACATTGACGACATAGAACCACATCGACAACAGTAAAATCACATTAACAACATTATTACCAACTGATGCAACAAAATAACAACATGTACTACAAAATCTGCAATAATATGGACAATTAAACTACCGCGCAACCTCTCTAAAGCAACACCCCTTGTGAGTATCAAAATGATGCTGTTGTTGAGAGGATGTTGCTCTAGAGAGGTTAAATTGATAGCTAAAACAAATCATGCTATCATCAAAGGAAGGTTGTTACTCGAGAAAAGTCCGTTCTGGAGAGGTTGTACTATCCATCTATATGTACTTTCCTGAAAGACAATGAATACATTTACACCAGTACCATTTGACATTACTAAATATACTAAAATTTGCGGACTAAATTGCACATTGTCAATAACAAGGCCGTAGGAACTGGGTGTCTTGGGCAGCTTGGTCCTCTCAATAATTTCGGCTCTGACAAAATCTAAAATATGAATGAATCCTCCACCAATCCCAAATGTTTATACACCCATTTTCAACAGTCAGATTCATATTAGGCGGACAGATCACCTAACCTAACCTGGGAAGAACCAGTACTAGACTCCCATTCTCACATTAAGAGACATGGACTGTAGCGGGGCTCGAACTCACGACCCTCATCAGTGAGAGGTTACAGTGGTGTGAAGTCATGAGCGAACTTGACCACTCGACCACGGAGACGGGTCTGAATGATACAATTTAAAGTACGAAGTCTTAAACATATTACATAAAAATGAAATCGTAAATAGTACAGTAGACTTAAATGGAATTCGTTGATTTATTTTTGATTGAGTAGTCTATTGAATTTTTATTCAATTAGGCTAATTTAGGTTTTGGTGAATGTCCAAGGTTATTGAAGTTATTTACATTAACAGAGTATTTTGCTGTCTGTTCGGACAAGAAGCTTTCCCTTAAAAGTTGAAATAAAGTACATGTTAACGAAAGTATAGATACTTTGTATAATAGTTAATTCACTGACCTCATCACAACACCACCTTGTCTTCCGAATAATATCTAAATCGCATTTTAATTTGGCTTATGTTTGCTGTGAAATACAAATTGCTGTCCAGTTGTGTTTTGGCCGGGTAATAAAATACCATTGCACTCACCTAGGAAACACAAAACTTCCAAATGAAGTGATGTAGAATTTGTCTTTATTTAACTCAATAAGGGCATGTTATTGACTAAAAAAACAGACATTTGTCCATTTGGCTAGTTCACATTATTACCCGGATGAGACAAAATGGCGCACGAATGAAAATAAAGATTTAGTGTCGTTGCCGTCTTTGTATTTTATACAACGTTCTCTTATGTTTAGTTCGTCACCGGAAAATATTATTGGTCTTCCGTCTCGAAATCGCCCTCACTGGTGTCATTGTCAAATATTAGCACGTGTTAGCTTAATGAGGCGCGTATGCCTAATGTCACTTTCATCAACTGAGTGTTATTTCGAAATGTAAAAGAGATGGGTGATGTTCTTTGCTTTTTTGTGAGGGGGAGATTCAATTTTATCTATGCTTCGATTGAGTTACACGAAAATAATGTTGAAATCCTTTCTGTATACACTCAGCAAAGCGATTATTATGAAAAAAGCAAACAATCAAATCAAATCAATCAAATCAATCAAATCGATCGATCGATCGGTCGGTCGGTCGGTCGGTCGGTCAAACGTGTTTGAGTTAGCAAAAAAGTTATCTATATCAAGAACTTATATACTTTTAGGCTTCTGAATGTAGTCCAACTGTACACAAACTTGCAATGTTTTACTTGATAGAAAAGCGTGTTTTTTTGTATGTGAAATGAATCAATGTAGCCGTAATTTTTGTACATTGCTATATTGATACATTGATATACATGTGATTGAGGATTCTTATTATCACAAAATCATGTGAGTACTAGTATTATTATAACCTTAATTGAATTTTGACGAAATGCCAAACATGGCTTGTTTCGTAATTACCCAACAGTTTGAATAATAGATTTTTTTGAATAAACAAAATTCAATATAAACTTGAAAAGAGTCTGAATTTAATTGGTTTTATTCACAGATAACTGAATATTTAATGTTGGAATGAGTTGACGTATCCATGTCAATAATGTCACATGCGTTCACCTTTGTCACCGAACGCGTGAACATTTTATTGCAATGACTTAAAGCACATTCTCCCATTAACATGATATTGATGACGTTGGAGGCTAAAGTCACGAAATCGGATACTGTTTAAAATGAAACAAAGATATCTTTAAAATAATGAATCCGAGTACCGAAATATGTTTACCAGCGTCTTCTATCTAATTTTAGTAACACGATACATACTTCAGTGACGCCTCCTGGTGGGCAGCCATCAGGTATCTGATTGGCTGAGGTCAGAAGTCATGACGGCGATGAAAAATAAATCGGGAAAAGAAGCCAGCTTTTCGCATTTAGACTGACTTCTTGTTTTGACAGATATTCAGTAGCGATGTCCCTTTTTAATGTGTGCTTTGACACAAGACGAACATCCAAATTGAAAATAAACAGGTATCATTTACAAGTCATGAATTATTAGAAATTTGATTTCAACAAAATAATTTGTATCCATGTTTACAAACCAGAGAATCGTTTGTATCAAAATATTTATTTTGTGAGTCGTTGTTGAAATTGAGTTGATTAATTTCTCTGGCCAGACTTTGCTTAGGACGCAAGCAAACGTGACATCATTATGTATTACAAAGTAATTATGAACAACTGGCTTCATATTTCTCATGTTATCTGACAAAGCCGGTGACGTCAGTTTTTAGTTGTACACAATGGTAATCTGCGTGGGTGGGGTAAACTTGTTTTGCGTACCAGCCATTGTATGAAAATCCTGAAAAACAGAACATAATTTATAGAGTTTATATTATATTTTATTTTAAAATGGAATAGAAACTCAAACTGATACATGATTATTATTGTGTGGCTTCAGGTAATAGAACATGAATCTTACAAGCAAGGTAACGCTAGAACGTATATACACACACAAATAATTGTAGTGAGTCGAAGAACAAGAATGTAAAGAAATCCCGTTTTCTTAGAAACAATATCTCAAACAAAAGAAGGACACTACAAACTTAATTATACTCTGTTAATAAATTCAACGTAAAACAGCAACATCTCTGAACAACACTTATAATGTTGCAATATTTTCTAAAAATGTTTCATACCATCAACATGTATTAAATGAGGTTACTTTATTTTTATACTATTTTATTATATATGTATCAATACTCATCAATCATCAATAAATAACACCATATGTACCATACATCAGGTTATCAAGTAAACAATTTTTTTTCTATTTTCGAGAACCCTTGGGAAGATTACTTGTATTTTTAGACTTTTGTACCGATTAAAAAGGCAATAAAATTTGAACATTAGAATATAGTACAAGAACTAACTTTTGGAACTTGATTTTATCAAAGTCAAGTTTCTTTGTTATCATAGAGCAATCTATCCTCCTTGGACTCCACAACAGCTTGATTAAAAGAAACCACATAAAGGAAATAGTACGTAACTAAATATTGTGATTATATGGATGTATATGGTATATTTCCTCAATTAATTGTGTCGGATCTAAATATATTTCAAATCATCTTATCGTAACTACATGGAAAGAGTCATGTATCTAAATAAGTGTTCGTTGGTAAATACATGGCGTATTGAAATGCGTAGTAATAAAACCGCGTTTTCGCTGTTAGCCAATAAAATATCGCTCCTAAGTGGCTGTTCTCCGTAAAAGTAGTTCTACTTTCGGTTTTCGTTCGATGGTTCAGTAATATCTTTACAGACGTATCCATGCATTTGTAACAATCTACCATCGATGTATGCGTTTTGTGCCTTTTTAACATTATCTTGATATTACATGGCGAATTCTCATCTAATCGTATTGATTTATACTTGGCATAAAATGGCGACGTAAACATCAATTTCATGTCGGGTAACCTGCGGAAGTCGAATGTTTAAACTGCTGCTTACGAATAATAATTCGAGTCGCTAAATACGAACGTAAAAATTATACTGGTTGTGTGCTTTAAAAAATGATAGTTAAAGAGTTCTATTCATGCAAGATTATTTAGAATTACATTATCACGTCTGGATCTAGTGCAACGTCTGGTTAAATATATGCTCTAAAGGCCCTACAATGTACTCTGTTGCGTCAGGGTCTTTTTATGTGTGAGTCATCCTGATTGTGTTTACGTAGATGTACTGTTGTGTTAAAAATCAGAAGTATCGATGTTGATATTTACTGTTACTTATGTGTTGTTCACTAGTTTGTGTACAACAAAGACTATTTAATGCAATTTCATTAATTTTCTTTAACTAATGTGCGGAATATTAAACGTTCCAATGTTTTTTTCTCATTTTAAAAGCTAAAAGACTAGTAAAACGTATGTCCTTCACATACACATATATGACCTGCATTATACTCGTATATGAATGAAAAGTCGGTCCGTTAGTGTAAATGTTAAAATATTTGCATGGGCACGAACGATATGGGTATACATTTCTCTGTTTTGCTTTGTATGGAAAAAATCACGTTTCGACAGTACTTTCAGTACTTTGATTAATGATAATTAATAATATGTATACCCCTTTGCATTGAATTATAATATCTACTTAGGTACGCTTCATGATAACGTTGCATCTATAAATCCTTAATCGACAAAATGTTTAAATAAAAATGTCACGTGGCACTGAACGGCCATGTGATTATATTCCCAGCAATTCGCAGCAATAACGTCGTTTACAAAGATAATGTTGATAAATGGCCGTGTTAAAATTTGAATATAAATTTAATTTCTTCAATAAGTCACTAAATAAGGAGACCCAACCAGCATGATATAATCAAACAAGACAGGTTTATATGCTGTGTGATAGCAAACAGGCGCCGTAATGATGTTGGTGTTCCTTTGAAAGATGAAATCAAAACATGGTAATAAATATAATAAAACTCGTTAAAGCAGTTAAATCATAGATTAAAAGACTTTGGTAAACACAGCTGATAAGGCCCGCCTTAACAGTATATCGTTTTTCAGTCACGTTACCGACTCATATAAAATGTCCCCGACCCCAAATATCTAGCGATTGACAATTTCTTTCGTTCTTTTAACCAGGTTTTTCTTTTTCGGTACAAGCATTTATAATGTTGGCAAAAGAGAGATACATGTATACATACATTGTATCCATACACGCATTAAAAGGTTCTGGTCGCGTTACTGCAAGGACGGTGTTGGGGCAGAAATTGACGATTATCTCCTTAAAGAAAACTAATCTTATAACTTCACATTGAAACTTGGAAATCATGATAACGAAACATATTCATGGAAAGAGAGGCGTCCTTGGGGAGCGGGGTATAGTTCATTATATCTTTGTCTGATGTTTCGTTGTATCCTAGTCAAAATATAACCGTTTTTACTGTAAAAAAGTGAATGTGTGGGCAGACAAACCGGTAATAAGTTTTATAACCACGAGGCATGGTCCCTTAAAGCACTGGTTGTATCAATGGGTGGAATGCTGGACTAATCAATGATCGCTGACTGTTAAAGTTTACATGATGGACAGTTGTCGTTATTAGTGCTCTCGGGTAACCATGATACCAGAACGTGGCCTTCTTTGCTGCCAGCCCCTAATACCCTTTATAAGTTGCCTGAGAGGGTGAGATATCCAAGTTCCCTTACTCATGATGTCGAGATTATTTGCGTTTCAAGAAAGGGGTGCGTTTTGGTCGCACACAACACACATCGTTACCCATGCAATATGTACAACATATCTGGGAAAGAAATAAAGGATTTGTTCCGTTCTGTTCTGTTCTGACTATAACAGATTGCTTTACCAAATGTTAAAAGGCTTCTTTAATTGGCTTATTCATTTAGCAGTTTGTTTATTTCTTTGTCTTCGAGGACAGCTATAGAATTCTTTAAATACATACGAGTATATTGGAATAGACGTTTATACAAATATGTACATTCCTATTATTTTGCTAAGGAATTGTAATGTCTGGCCTTGATATGTACCAATTCAGCACGAACTAAACGAGCCTGTATGATCAATCTTGTGATATTAATGTGCTTGCAATGTCTCCTGTATAGAAGAATTATATTTTTGTTCATGATAATGTATTTAATTAATCCGCAAGTTTGTTTCATTCACGTGATACAATAACGCTCATAGCTCAGTGGAAAATACAATATTCAAATCTACGTTTACATTTATTTCTAAATGATTAAAACACAGTGTAATACTGTTTTATCACCCCAGTTCACCAAATGATACAAACATCTAAACATAAATAAATTAATGTTTGAGATGAAAGGCTAAATAAATATGTTTGATGTTGGCCAAAACCAATAAACCAGAATCGGATCGCCAATGTGCACAGCTGAATCAATGCATGTGAAATTGGATTACATTAGAACTCATTTTATTTTGATATTAAAAGTAAAATATTGCTACAGCGTATATTGGCAGTCAACAAAACGTATAATATGTACTGTATGTGTTTTCTTTGATGTTTATTGGGGTGTAATCGGATGAAAGCCCTACAAAGGGATTGGTCGTTTATGAGCAGATTAATACATATAAGAGTGTTGTTTGAAAATCATTTTCATACAAAAAGATGACATGAAACCGCTAACATTTGTAAGACATCATATTGAGTGTAGTCCTTCAAGGAGAAAGAATGTATGAGGAAGATTAGTACCATACTCAATGTATGTTCTCATCTCAGTGTCTGAGGCTTCTGTATCTTGTCTAAGACGGTTGACATTTATCAAACCACTAAAGCAATCAGGGACCGTTTCATAGTTATATTTTAGCAAAGACAGCATTGTTTTATAACTTGAAACCTTGCTATTGGCATAAACATTTCAGACATTTATATTAAACATCTTATAATATAATCACACAGAAAGGTAAAAAACATTTTTCTGACAAACAACGGCTAGCAAGATTCTTAGGTTTTAAAATATTTTATTTTAGTAATATAATGTAAAACAAAATGTGTCCGTGACGTGTAAGATGCTCATTCCTCCTGTGACAAGGAAAATTCTAAAATAATTTATTGACACATGAAATGTGGTAATGTATCAAGCAAAATTGAATGAAGAACACATAATTTCAGATACCAGTTTTTCATTTGTCTCAACCAGGGTCTTTTTTAAAAAATTGTTCCATTTATGAACCAATAAAAATAATGCAAAAGGGAATTATGTATGTTACAAAATCTCGACTCGAATAGAATTTTATGAAAAGGCAATTAAATTTTACCAAATTTTACTAAGTTTAATTAATCTTAATTCATATACGGTTCTAGTTTAATTTCTCATTGGTAGAATGCTACTCAACTGTCACATGATTCGTCAAATCTAGTCACGTGGTTCATGATATCCATTGCAATATTTGGAATATTAACACAGCGGTTACAAAACTTGGAAATTATGTTGTTTGAAATCATTCCATGAAATGATAAACTCCACGAAGTTGTCAAAATGTCTTATAAATTGAATTTTGCACGTCGACTCTTATTTACTTAATTATGTTTGGAGATGCTTTGGTGAGTTTGATTCACTTATGCAGTGGAATATAATTATACATGTAGACACATGACTATTCATTTATATTGGGAATGATCATGAGCGGTGGATCTTTATTCCTTGAAAGCACTTGTCATGTTTTTTTTCGAAATAGTTGTAATGATAAATTGTGCCCTTACGAACGAATATGTGCATTTGGTAACCCTGTCTTTCTGAACAACACTTAAGTACAAATGCATGAACAAATTATATCTTATCTGACAGAAATAAGTTACGGACTTGCGATTTAAAGCATTTATTTTTTTCAAAATGATCTGTTTATGATTCTCCTGGCTGGGTTACATATAATGTTTAGGTATTTTCTATATTTAAAGCTATTGTTTTCTCTCTACAGGCTGATATGTATATTCGGTCACGTGACGTGCGATATATTCTGACAGGCGTATAAACGATCATCTTAATAGAGTAGAATATGATATAATATCTTCAATCAAACATAATTTATACACAGACATGTTGTGTATATTTGATATTTAAAGCTATGATGTTGTCTCACGTGTTTTGGATGCCCATACTCGGTCTAATGGATGTTTACTGAGAATCAGTTCAAGCAATGATCTCGCTTGCGTTAAATATTTCAAATCATTCAAAACTAAACCAGTAATCAACGTACAAATTATCTTTTTGAAAATCGATTGCTCTGAAATAATTGATGCTACATGCTAGTAGCATGTCTTGCATCTCTTACAAATGAACCGTTATGTTTAAATCCACACCATGCAATATTCTTCAATTTATCATCATCTGCCGTAAAGACCCATTCAGAAAATGTTCTCAAAGGAAGCGATTTTAATATCAAACAATAATTTCTTTTGCGTGAAATATCGCCGTGTTTCGATTGCAAGTATTGATAATGAAAAGTCTGGATTTGTGCAAATGCATCCTTATTATGTAACCAATCCTCCTTCTTTAATAGTATACTGTATATGGTGACCAATTCCCTGTGAGTCGCCCTTTTTTCTGGTTCTTCCGAGGGACCAGTATTCCCTTTAACAAAACGACTCGCCATAAGAGACACACATTGTCATCTTTTTATGTGTCTTACTCTCATTCTTTAAAGATTAATAAAATAAGAACTACATTGTGAAGATCTAAATACTTTAAAATCCAGTTAAGTCGTACTCCTGGATGTGCCGCACACGTAGTTTCTGTAGTGTAGTTATGATTATACTTAATCAGCAATGATTTTTTTGTTTATGCATTCATTTTATTTTTATTGATTCTTTTTTCTTTTCTTTACATTTGATACTTGCAGCAATATGGAGCGACTTGTCTGTTCTGTTCTTATTTCATTTGATTTCAATGATTTTTGTGACTAATTTAAATTATTGAGAACATCTTGCTATTGAGGGGCATATTTTTATAGTAGGTTGATATCTTGATATAAATATTAAGTATCACGTAATATTCTGGGGATTATGACCGAGAACAGGGAGTTTTCGTGCGTTTTGTTCATATTTCTGTTTAATTCTGTTTTTAAAAACTTTAATTTAAGATAATGCCACTCTTTTTGTGATTGTAACCATTTCAACTGAAGATACAAATTATATACGTATACACCCTAAGAGTTTTCAACAATTAAAAACTCGCATTATGCGGTCAGTCTTTTCCGCCACTCTCCGTAAATGTACGGAAGTGATCGGAATTAATCGTGCACTTGCTTTCCACGAACGAACGTGATTCTTGAGACAGTAAATAGCAAAAAAAATAAAGTCAAAATTATGTCGCGTATTTATTGCACAAAAAACGGAACAATGTTGTGTTCAAACATATATACAAACGAATCATTACGTATAATTAATAAATGAAACATAATCGGAATACATATATTTTAAACATCAATAAAAAAATCAAATATCCAGAGAAGACATCACAAGTATGTGCTTACAGCACAATAATTCATTTATAACAATAAAACAGTCGGGCAAATTACATTATTTGATTCGTCATATATATTCGCGATATTTACAATTCACAACTCACAACACAATTGATGCAATTGTATTTAAAACGGTAAAGAAAATAGTATGCTTGTCCCCTTTATCTGTGATTTTTTTCTATAGACACCAATGTTACTTAGACTAAGTATACATTTATAACCAGATAGGTCATAAAAATGCAAATTAAAATACTTCCACAGTTTTACTAAAATGACTGTTTAAAGATAAAATGAAAATAATTCTTATATGCTGTGCATACTAAATTAAAAAATTATTTGGTCAAACATCAATAAATTATCTTGCACTAATGGTCTGGTTTTCGTGTATGTCACTATTAAATCTATGCGCATCTTCTATAGGATGTACTTCCGGTCGTCTGCTACATGTTGGAGACAGTTGGTCTTTTGTCGGCTTCAGTAAAGAGTCAACACTATGCACTATATGGGGCTTCGGTTTTTCTAAATTGTCCGTCTTATTGCCTAATGCTATGGCCGACAATGCTGTTGGCTTTATTGGTAACGGCAATGTCGGATGGTGCAATGACGATTTTATAGAGTTAAAGTACTCCAACGCTGAAACACGTCCGTTCATCTGTCCGTACGTACACGCTAAACTTGACAACAGTTCTGTTTCAGTGGGTCTTAATCCATGAAAGGGTAACATGAAATTTGCAGAAATATTTTGAGGTACTGCAAACTGACTAGCGAAAGCAGGCAATGGCGATACCGGAAATGACGTACCGGAAGTGCTGCTTGATTTGTTCTCCGGGGCAATAATATTTTCTATGGTAAATGGTTGCTTGTATGCCTGACGCCCTGGCTGAGATAAATTGTTGAAGTAACCAGCATTGGACGCATTTGCTGCGAATTGTTGCAGACGAAGCCTTGCTTCATCTTGCATGTATGACGTCATCTCAAATCCTTGTTTCATGTTCGCGTCTGGTGGAAGCAACCCAAGCTGTTGGAGTTGTCTGGAATGATAGAAACATTTTGTTGTACTAAATATAACTAGATTTTGAAACATTTCACTAAATGTTTACTATGATAACAAAACATAGTATTATAGACATAAACTGTCCAGTTTGTATATTAGGATGTTGTTTACATTGTTTTCATGTAATACTATGTTCTTCATATAGATAATAAATATATAAAGTTAAAAAAACAATGGTACAAAAAAAACACTTTATAATTACAGTCATCGTCTCTATTGCTGTTGTGAGCTACCAAAATTGACAATCTCAACATTTGCCGTTTCTATTACGGTGACAAAAAGTTTTCTCATAATCAATTTTATGTATATTATATATTTCACATGGATGCACCAATAAATTATATTTGGCTAATAAAAAAAAAACGTACACCAAAGCGATCGTATGAATACTTAAGAGTCACGCGGTGCACAGAGGTTGTTGTATCATGTTTGGTGATTATTTAGTCATTACTAAACATGTATGAGCATCAACCTGCATGCTAACACGATATAATGATACAGATTCATAGGCCAAAACGCATAAAAGGGTAAAATTTTACAGCTTATGTGCCCAGACAATACAATGTATCAGAAATTTACCAGAATAAATATGGAAATTAGTGAGTGACATTACCGGTCTATTCTCACCAGTGTTACCAGTTCTGTTTCTGTGATGAAACAAATTTTATGAGTCCAGGAACTTAATAAAGAAAGTAAAATTGTGCTGCACTTTTTCCTGACAATCTTATGATATTTAACCATATAACATTTACAGTCAGTAATTCAGAGAAAACCTCTGGTGCCAAAGAAACATGCTTTAACCGACCTATTTTTAAGGACTGATAATTTCAACTTCATGTTTGATGTCTAAAAAGTGATATGCTACATTCGGTTAAAAGAAGTATCTACAAAGTACACACCAGGGGTTAGAATAGAAATTGAAGTCTTTCAGGGCGGTTCAATCCAAAATAAAGTCGTCATCCGACAGTTAAAAAAACAGATTCTGCAGCTAGAAGGTATACTTTAACAATTTGTGATCGAAAATATTGTCACAAATAACTTTTCGAGTCAAAATACCTTAACTGAATATGACAGTATTTATACACACATTGGGGTGTTTTTAGTTTAAATCTTATCTTAAGAATTGAATCTTAATCAAGTGGGAACAACAGTGGCTAATAAACTACAACAACCCAACAGTATAAACCGATGATTTGTTACATTTAATTATGTGTTTATTTCATCGGATTAACGACATTTACAACATTATTTCAGTCATATCGTGACGTGCAGTAATTCTTACCAACTTCCCTTGACTTCATTTAGGCCTTAATCAGTATTAACCACATTCTATCCGCAAGCTACTGCCAAGCTAACCCGCAAAGTTTTAGAGGTGGCGGACACAATTTAACATAGGATGTGTGTGACATCTTCAGTCAAATTTGTCACGGACAGTGTGATCCTCGACCTGGGTTCGAACTTTTAACCTGTTTATCTCCAGCCACTGAGCTAACCGGGCGGGATGTTAAATTCAATCACTGGGTTAAAATTGAGGTTTGCGTACAAAGTTAACCAACGTTTAACTGGAAATGAGATGACTGCCCTTATAGCACCAAACGCACGATGACCTCAACAATTCAGACGAGAAAAATCGACAAACAGAATCTTCATAGCTTCTTAATTAATATCAGACACTTGACTCGAATTTAACGAGAAATAATGTCTAGGCAAAAAGTTTTATACAATTGCTTAACCAGACTTTAACTCAAATTTTAACCCAATCTAAAGTTTAACCCAGTGGTTAAAATTTGCCAATGATTATACAATCAGGTTCCGATAGTATCAGTTCCTGTTTAATGTGCATCATATTTTATAATTTTAATATGACATTTTTTCTATTATTTTCCTGCAAACGTGCATACTTTACAAACATATTTTTACAACAGTTTTTGTTTATCTCAATGCAATCATTTTATCAGTATGTTACCCATATCATAATATCAGCCAACAGTCATTTAGACTTACTGGGTGAGTGGGTGATAACTCCAGGACTCCCACATAAATATGGTGATTACCAATAGAACACATGTCACATGGCATTCCAATATTGTTATTATTATCTACGAGAAACTAGTTAAAATTTATATATTGCCAATACGGGTTGAGAGAGCTATATTGCAAAAAGGACTCAAAAACGCATATTGTTAGACTAAACATCTCTGAAAGTTTTTAATATTTAATAATAAGGCGGTCACTATATCATCAAGTTCAAATATAATATGTACTAAGGAGAGGTGGTTTAATTAAGCTCTCATTAAATGAGATTTTAGTGTATCAGCCATTAATTGAAATATAATTGAAATCGCAACATACATGACATTGTATATACAATGAAACCTATCAGCTTAGTTAATATTGCGAACGCTAATTTTTGGTTCGCTTTTAAATACTTCTTCTGTGGATAAACCATATATTGAAAACACATCAATATTAGAACTGTTTTTATCGAGTCCCAAGAGCGGTCTTAACACGGAGGTTTTGATAAAGTGATATAAATGTAAAGAACATTGATGATGAACAGACTATTTTTAGTTTCAAATCGATTCAATACAAATGAATACAAAAAAGAGACACCCAAATATTTACCAAAGATAAATTAAACATTTTCCAATGTTAATGCTAGCGAATCGCCGCATGTACCCTTTTATTGTAAAATACCCCTAACTAAATATAAGTACAAACAACTTCTTCCAAATCTAAGGTTAATCGCTACATGATTGTTTTTATTGTAGAATACCACTAACTGAATGAAGTAAATAACATTCTTCCAAATCTAACAATGTAGTATTATCCAATCGCTACATGAAGAATACTCAAACTATAAACTACTTTGTGACCACCAAATCAAAACTGAAACCAACACTTTTTCCCTTTGTGTCCCATTACTTTACATACCTTTAAATTCAAAACATTAGTAAAATAAAGTAGTATTTATACTCTAGCCTTAATGCGTCACGTGAGAAAGGTATTAACTTGTGGTACAGAAATAAAATGATAACGTATGTATATACACACTGAATGTTTTATAAAAGTGTCGTCTTTAATATGTTTCCTACAGCGCTTACCTTTGTTGGTGCAATTTGAATCGCTTTCGACGGCGCAGAAAGCTTCCATTTTCAAACATATCTCCGGCAAAAGGATGCAGAGCCCAGTAGCTGCCCTTTCCTGGCCTATCAGGGCGTCTGGGTATCTTTATAAAGCAGTCGTTGAATGACAAATTATGTCGTAGTGAATTCTGCCACCTTTGAGTATTTTGTCTAAAATGTGGAAAATATAACTAATTAGAATATAATATTTTTTCTATACAAATTTATCAGATATTCAATAAAATCAGCTTTAAACAATAAACGATCGCGCATGATGGAAAGATGGATAAAATGGGGGAATGAGGTTAACGGCGAAAGAAAGGTCGAAGCAGGGAGGGGTCGAAGTAGAATTGGTTGAAGTAGAGGGTGAGCGATGGGATCTTGGGTGTCCACATTTTATTAACCATTAATCATAAATCTACTAAAATGTGAAAACATTCATCATCTAATTTAACAAATTATCTCAAATGCTGAACGAAAGACAAACAGACAAGACTAGAACAACACGATGACTTCGTTCTTATGTTGTTGTTTCATTAAAATACCTACAACATGTTGCTCTTAATTGTAATTTTGTTTCAAAAGTATGTTTATTAATATACAGGTTAAGGTAATTTTATAAAGTTAACTATAAATTATGTTCAACTATATGTGCACAAATTACACGAACTCTCGCGAGAGGCAGATTTTGGGAAATTCAACTTGTATTGTTAATAGTGGTTATATAAGAAAATTCATTTGTTTTACTTTGAAATAAGTCTTGATTTTCAAAATATGATTTTTATTGTCATCATGTTTCATATGTTGATGAAAATTGTATAAAATAATCATATCTTAATGCATTGGATAATTAATTTATATATTAACATGATAATTTATTCACAAGTCCTACCTTGCTGGTATAAGATATGAAGATATTTATTTAGAAATTCAAGTCCATTAAATGCCCAACAGCTTTTTGAATTTAGTACTACAGAACCATAGATCAACTGATAGTAAAATATAAGAAACATATTTATTTTCTCTAAAACAATATTTACATAAGGTCTTTCATTAGCCACATCGCGTAAAAATGTTGCCAGGTGCTTTTTCTTATTTTTTGCAATACCATTCAAAAAATACTGTGCTACATTTCTATATGTACTTCGTGATCCAAAAAGAAAATTTCGGAATGTGTTTATTGCAAGTATAAGCTCATGGGGCTTTTATTAAGCATTGCCGCATGAAAGGACAATAGATTTACACGTATGTACAGAACAGATATAAATAAAATGGATGTAACGGGAAGATGCATTATAACTTAAATACAAAACTTATAACATGACAGTTAAAACAACTGAGAAAGCATATGAAATATAAAAAACATATGAAGACCGTATAAAACATATATTATCAAAATAAAGGATGGTGGTAATCTTACAGTTATCATTAGTAAAAATGGACACATCGTTATTCTGTAATAAAAGGTATATACGAGTAGAACTGCTTTTTTAAACAAATCAAGTACAACCTGTACATATTTATCACAAAATAGATAAATAAATACATTTAATTTAAAACTTAAGATTTCTCCGCACACCTATATAAATGCATTCTTTCATATACATATAATATACGTATAATGAATACATAAAGACAAGTCCATCAATATAATTTTTATGAGATAAGTTTACTACACTCAAGAATGACGTAAAGTTTTCTTATTCACATAGTCCTCAATATATGTCTAACTTGAATCGTATACATTTGCTGTTTTGGTGAGTTTAAACTGTTTACATATTCTGATACATTTATTACCATAAAAAGTCAAATATTTATTGAAATGAAAAAGAAACACATGTAATATATGCTATAATATAAAAGAAATGCACATAAATGTTAGAAATTATTCGAAAAATATTTAGCTCCACTATATTTTTTAGAATATTTGAACATTTATTTTAAGTATATACTATAACATTTAGGTGTCTTTTTCATCGACACGTTTTAGATAAAAATTAACCTAAAATATTTCTAATTGTATATATTTCTGATATTTAGGCCTACATTTAGCAACTGACAATACATCCCTAAATCAATCAGCAGGATAGAACGCCTTTTATTGACAAACAAGAAGCAGCAAGATTTTTAAGTTCGAAGTCTTTTTTCTTAGCTATAAGATAAGTCGTTGAAAATCCTTTAATTTTCTTTATAAATTAATTCAATTAAAAAAATGAAAATATTTTTTACACATTTTAGTGAAAATTTCACTTCCATTTATGTAGATATGAACATTATTTCCTAGAAATATATATACGCGATCAAGTTTAGCAGACCGATTATACTGGCATCTCTGAAAGAAAATGTACGAATACTTAAAATATTCAATGATTTAATATTTCTAAAACCATCTTGAATAATTTTTCAATTGCAAACAGATCGGATATGAATTATTAGTCATGACCTGCAAAAAAACGGATATTAATACATTAAATCATAATCTATATTAAACATTGTTTAAACATATTTGATTAAACATGCTTCGAGCACTAATCTAAATAAATTTTCACATCCATTAAATAATAACTTGCTTTTATAAAATGTGTTTGCGTCAAAGTTATTTACCACAAATACTTACTGCTGCCATGACAACTCGTTGAAGACTTAGTGTTGATTTTCCGTTACAGAATCATGGTATTGTATATAAGTATAATATTCCGATAGTATTCTTTTCAAAAAAAATGTTTGTGCCTTAGTTGGATTAGGCTGCTTTATAATAACTGGCCTCAGTAAAATATCAGACGAATTTTTTTATTACTGATCAACAAAAAATGAATTGCTTATTTATAAAGTATGTGCGAGTGGTCAAGCAAATTTATACGTTCTTTTTGTACCTTTTTAATGAATTTTGTTACACCGCAATTTAGAAATTTAGTGAAGAGGCGTGAAATCTGAATAAAATCATAAAAAATTGTTTTATTTATATAAAGAAATCAGTTACTAATTACCTGTAGAACGGAAATTTGTCCATGATAAACTTGTATATATCGCTAAGTGGTAGCATTTTCTCTCTAGACGCACTTATAGCCATGGCCGTCAGAGCAATGTAGCTATATGGTGGTTTTTGGTCATTATACGTGTTCCGTCCCGGACGCGGCATGACGA
Source organism: Lutraria lutraria (assembly GCA_964023205.1). Classification (NCBI taxonomy): domain Eukaryota; kingdom Metazoa; phylum Mollusca; class Bivalvia; order Venerida; family Mactridae; genus Lutraria; species Lutraria lutraria. Next base: position 12,623,236 of record OZ026845.1, read on the forward strand.
GTCTTTAGTTCAAACTATATCCGAAGCACGTTTACGCCTTAAAGCTGTATATTTAATGATTTTAGAACAATAAAGTCTTACTTTATTTTCAAATGTTCTCAAATGTTTTATCGGATATCAATTTCAACAAATGTAGAAATAAATGCACCAAATATTTGTCCAAACTATTGCGCACTTTCCAAATCCAGAAAATATGTATATTTTATTACGTAAACAAGTTAAAAATCAGATTTTAAATACTGGATGTGGTTCACACAAATAATGTATCATTCACTTGTCGTTCCGAACCACATTTTAATAGTCGTTGACCAACCTAATATTTACGCCCGTGTCGCGAAACATTTATTTTTCAAATGATTTTCAAAGCTGCCGAAATTATCAGTTTTGGTTGAAACGTTAATAAAAGCACGGTTCACAAGATGAAATTTGATTTTGTGAATAAACATTTACCATACATCGCCACCCACCTGCCGTTCTATTTGGTTAGAAGCTGGTGTCGCCCCGTGAAAATGCCAATCACGCGAGAGATGGGCGGGGCTTAGATGCTTAATTTGAATACAGGGCTGCAGCGACGAATTATTGTGCTCTGAAGAAGAATTGAAAGCGAGGAATGAACGTCAATAAATATTTGTGATTCAAGAAGTTGTAAATGTGAACAATAGAACATGAATAGAAGTGCTTCATTTAACACCGGAGGATTTGTAAATGGTGAATAACATTCATCTTGTCCAAGCATTCAGTGGCAACCGTGAAGGAACAACTCAGCTCATTCCAAAGATACTTTTTACTTTGCGTAATGCGCAGAATGAAACAAATGTCTGTCAAAAGTTTAACTTACAGCACATCTAAGATATCCGTAAGAAATCTATTTATTTACTTAAGCAAATATTCGACATTTGAGTGACACCGTAGGTGTTTGTGAGCTAAAAAATATATATGAACTTTATTACATATAAAGCCTGTCGATTTGTATACTAGTAGTCCATTGGATAGAGATAAACACATATTTACAAAGAAACAAAAAAATGAACAAACAACACACGTAAGATGCAAAGGAAAGACACATAGTTACATTATTAAAGATACATATAACTGCCAAATGCTTATCTGTATTGAACGGAACGTGTCACCGTATGAAATATATAATAACAGCATACATGTAGTTATAAAATAAAGTTAATGCATACAGAAAGTAACATATGAATCTTGACACAATCTTGACGGCATAAAGCAATTTGCAATGATATGTAAATGAGATGATGAATCTGTAAGTAACTGTAAAATAAACAACATACAGTCAGTTTCGGGAAACTCAGCTTAAGACTTAAATAAAATAAATTGATTATAAATGCTTTTAAATAAATATAAGACGTATTGACTATGGTTATTTTTCATTGTGTTTGTCTTCGTAGCTTTAGTTACAACTGTTAAAATAAAAACGTTGGAAATGTTCTTTATAGAAGCATATAAGATTTCTAAACCTGCATATTCATGTACAAAGTAGTTTGTTGTCTTATTGAAAGCAATATTCAAACATAATGTAAACATTAACAAGCTATTATATGCCCCATCTGATTGAGTGCAGAAACTTAGTGTTAATATATGAGTCCGCGTATAAAGTGTCGTCGTAGACTTAATACTAAGTACAAAGTACATCCTTTATTAAATTGACAGGTGACTGTAATTCAGAGGTCATTTTATTCTAAATAATTGATGACAGGTTTTGAAAGAATAACCTCTATTCGCAGGGTGGCTTTTATTCGGAGATAGCCGCTGACACAAGTCTGAGTTTATTCATTCCTAGATTCACTGACATATCCTGGATAAACGACTTGAACGGGGAATGTCCCTATTTTCTACAAAGTATAGCTGACACCCCGACGGATTTTCCCGTGTGTAGCACTGGTACGGGTAAACGCAAGCAGGTCTGGCTTTTTGTTTCAACGTTTTGATTGAAGCTAACATTGAAAAGTCCTTTGCATACACACAGAATATAACAAAAAAAAATAAACTTGGTTTATCTTGTTTATGTGTTGGTTAAAGACTGACCATGCTGTTTATGACTTGAACAGCGCTACCTGATGAAGTTTTACCATTGGTAGACCGGCATCAGATTAAACGTAATATTAAGTTGCGTTCAATAAATACATCTAGTTTGACTTAACCTCGTACGGACGGACAGACAAGACAATCACCATATGTCCCGCGTCATTTGATGCCGGGGCATAAACAATCTTAAAGGATCTACACTGTTATACTCGAATCATACTGAACAGGGAACAATCAATGTTTCACGTGTTTTAATGAATACCACTTTGTCTTTATATATTTTATAATGAATGGAGTTCCGTACAGAAAACACTGTAAACTAGTTTTATGCGTAAAGATGATTGTACGGGTATATGTGATTAATATGATATTCTTGTTTTATGTATGTTTCGTAATCTGTTTTTTAAAAATTTGTGCAATCTTCTTATAGGTTTTGATCCTATGTTTTCAATTATTATATTATTTTACATTTTTGTATATATATGCCCTATCCTTGATTATTTTATCAATTGAAATATTATCAAAATCAATATAACTACATAAATACAACATAATTTTATATTATGAAATAGTTCAGGGGTTTATTGCAAGGATATCTAAAATGGAGAAATATGATATTAATAATAACTTGTTTTAACTAAGGTTACACATAAAGACAATGAAACATTAATAATAATGAAAATGAAACAACACTGTTTTACAATGTGGCCCTCTTGAAAATATAGCAACAGTAACTTTGCAATTATTGAAAATTAAACAATTAATCATAATTGACGTTTAAACATGATGCTATACGGATTATTCTGTCGATAAAACTTATATATGTACTTATTTAATGGTATGTTTTCATGTTTTTATTCATATTGATACATGTGAGTGGGAAAGAGACCGTTTAATCGGAAGAATGAAAGTTAATACTAACATACAAGCAAATCGTGAACCGAGAATTTTAATTTTTCTGGGAATAGATGCATTACATAATACCTTCCATGAAAACAAAAAATATTTTGCAATTCTCAATTATGCCATTATGGATGGCTTACCTTAAACAAACTTATGGTTAAACGACTTGGCATATACATTTATTGTGGTGAAGGCGGATTTTAAATTGCAAACGAACACTTTTTAAACGATTGTCTAATTTAACTTATTTGTACGTATTTGTTTTGTTGTGTAATCGGATTTTGCTTTTCTTTTTAACTTACATACATCCCTCGCTCGCTTATAATAAAACTGAACTGTGGGTTGATTGAATCTATGTGTGCCCCTAATATACTAACGATCTAATTTGACACTTTCTTACTAACTGTGCCGACGTCTATCATCTATCCTCTACCCAACGTTTTTTTATATTCCGTCTGTATTGGTTTATTTAAACACTTAATCGAATTAGAGTATTAACAACAAGTTGATTCAATGAATTCAGGACAGATCAAAGTGGCGGGAATCAGCGACCGTTAAGGATGTGCTATTTTCAATCTTATCACACCTAAGTTAGAAATACTTCCACTTAAAAAGATCAATGTATCATACATTACGTCATGGGTAGCTACTTTCACAGTAAACGATTTTACATTTAAAGTTAACATGTTTATTGGTTTTTCTGGCATGAAAAACACCAAATTAAGCGTACTGCAATTTACTACACACGTTGTATACCATACAAAAGGCGATCTTTGATGTTTATATAACGTTTATTTGTGTATTGAAGCAAGCTTTATTTGGATGGGCGAAAGTAAAATCCTTTTATTCTTAAATGACTTCGGAATTTCTTTTGAAACTGTATCGTTTGCCAATTGACTATTTCTGTCAGATATCATTCCACGGATAGGTCGATTAAATAACGCCTTCCAAAACACCAAATTCTTCTTGTATTAATCAGTTCAGCGGGATCAATGAAAAAATAAAATCGAATGTAACCTGATTGAAAATCCGGCCTATGCCATCAATTATTTAACTCAATCGCCTTTTTTCAATATTTTCAAAACGGTTGAATATATCAATATTGTGACTGGATTTGTTCTATCATTTCAGATATTGACTGACACGGTTATTTGGCAGCATTGTAACAATTTATATGACAACGTGTACAATCCTCACAACGCCTGATTTCGCCTACACGTGATCTTGTCTAGATTATAAGTGTTCATATCACCCTCGAGAAGGGCATATTTTAAAGAAGCCTTTACTGACAGAATGCCTTTGTTCGTAGGTCATTTTGCTCTTAATTATCAAACAGTTCTTTTTAAACAATGAAAACACCAAATTTGGAAATGTTGCCGTAAAGAATATTCAGGTTATTAGCAAACTTTTTAGACGTCTGTAAGAAAATTTTGGTATTTTATTTTGTCCGATGTTTATTATTTAAAGTATTTTCCATCTCGATGCAGATATCCGCGCTTTCTTATCAGAATAAATCATGGGATATTAATAAATTGTCAGTTATTCTATTTATAAACCAACTATAGTATATCTGTGTCCGTCACCTTCTGTCAGTATAAAGTCATCCCGAATTTTATAGGGAATCCGTGTGGCACACGTTGACCATTTATTTAATATTAATTTCAAGTGTCATCACCTTAATTATCTTGTTAACACTGGCCTGAACGCTTGACCATCGGTCATCTGATACTTAAAGGTCATCTGAGGGGCTGCATTCGTTACTAGTCAATATCAGTTGCTTTGGTTGTTCATGCATTTCAAACATTTTTGTCTCGAAACTAATGTATGCTCTTTGTACATATATACAATAATATATATAATAGTTTTGTTGTTAATTTTATGTTGCTGTTTAGAACTATGGTTCGAAGTATATTTTTTATTTTATTTTCTTCAGTCAAAAAGTATGCCGTATCTCGAAATGATAATACATGTATTACAAAAAAAATATTTCTTTAAGTATAGGCTCATATCGTCATCCAAGTTCGACAGTTGGAACCTAACGCCGTGGTTCAGTGGTTACAACACTGGTTTTGTAACCCGGTGATCCAGGTTTGAGTTATGGTCGCCGCTGGTCATAACCATCTATGAAAAATTGACAAAATATCAGTTTGTCTGACAATGTAGAGAGGTTTCCGGCTGCTTGAGGGAGGGTAAGTTAGTGCTGCTTAAAATACAGTCCAGGAAGACTGGTTAGGTGAACCGGTCATCGTATGTACTGGAAACGGTGTTTTAACCCCACTGGCTGAAACGAAACACTTTTTGTCAATATTTATTCTATAAACTCTACTATCAAAGAAATTATAATCACGTCTTTGAGAGAATCGACCCTCACTCAATGATTACACTTATTGTAAAACATGTAGTTTTACTAGACATAGAACAAGTGTTCTTTACGAACATATGGTAGGCATTCACAGGACAGGAGGTTGTAAGTGCAAGTCTGAGAGTACAGTAAACACTTCGATGTAAAGACAACCTCTAGGACCGATAGAGGCGAATAAGATGTTCAAGTGCAGGTCTCATTACGAAGCTGAAATTTAGAAGAAATTCTTAAAGCCTGTCTAAATAGAATGGTCCTCTCGTATGTAGTCAGGACGACTTAGAAAGTTATCAAATTGAAAATCGTTCGATAAATGGAGCAACAATTTTAAAGGACTAGTCATTATTTTTTACTGGTTTTTACGGATACATATTCCAGACGGGCCTCTGCTCATGTTCACAGTATAAATTGTCAATTGGTAACACAACCAAACAGATTCCACACTGAATGAAATTAATTTCAATAATCGAATATTGAGTCTAGAAAAAGATATCAATGTGATTAGATAGTTCGTGTCTCTGTGTATTGTACATCACAGCAAGTGGTCAACATTTTGTTATTCAGAGACAAAAAGTGAGAGGTCAGTTTGATGACAGAATTTATTTCGGCGTTTATAGATTTTTCAATTTCTTGTCAACGCCAGTATAGTAACGGAATTACTATGGTATAATTTGGAATATTTAATTGAAAGTGTAAATTGGGCAAATATTTAACTGAATTGAATCTATCCCTGGTAAAAACGAGACAATTTTATTGTGGTCATTTAAACGGTGGTAGAGCGTAAATTGGTGAATAACCGGTTACCACTAAACAGCTGGCCAGTTGTAAACATTAATGAATTGATTAACGGTGAAACATGGTAACTGGAGTTGTTACATAAGACACAATTTATTTCTAATTAGAAATTTGCTTAAATTTGAACTATTGAATTTATTAGGTAATAGGAAGAAACCTGTGCTTATACCAGTACAAACTAGTTAAAAGCAAATCACAGCTTCCGGTCACATGATGATAAGCGAAATACCAATCGTAACTACTCGAGCATTTCCGTAACTGAGATGTATGCCTCGTACATTAGTGTTACACATTTTTGGTTATTTGGTTTCCGGTCACTACTTTTTTCAATATTAGGTACTCGTTTTCTCAGAATTTTAGATTTTCAAACGTGTTTATTGTTCGCGAATGATAAAATTGGCATCGAGTTCTCATAGAAAGGGAAACATATTGTTTCCAACGCTGGTCTCCAAGGGTCAGCAAGGGCGGAAAGTAGCCCGTGAACTACTATAACAATAAGACAGCCTGTCTATTATGTCTGAGGCATTTTTCTTTAGACAAACGTCGAGAAGTTCTAATTGGCGAAATACAAAGCATACTGGTTCCCGACCTAGTACCTCTGGGCAGGTAATCCAGACTAATGTGAAATATGGAATATATTGATAAGTGATGCCCAGCTGCCGCAGAAAGTGTATATTCAGAACTCGAACACGTTTCGGCGGTCCGCCGTTCCGCCGGGCTCACATGTGAACTGACACAATGGTAGAGGAGTAAAAATATCGCGTCCACCAAGAAATATAATAATCTGTCGAATTGAGTTTACATTAAATCGAATAACATTTTTTTCCAGAAAAAACATCCCTAACTAATTAATTAAACAATCTATTAAACATTACCAGTAACTACGAATGATTAAATTAGACTCCAATTTTTGCCATCATAAGTCTAGGCAAAAACGACATTTGCAATAAAGTCGAATTATTTTGTAAATCTCTTTGAGAAATAGATCGCAATTAGATTATTTAACTGTCCTGATGTACTAACAGAAATGTGCTGTAAATCGAGAAAACATGAAAATCTGGTTAGAAAAGATCCAATTTACTGTAAAAATATTTGCAAACCAGAATAGCGAAGCGCAATCTAATACTAACTTGATTGTAAGGACCGTATACCATTATTACGCCGAGCGATTTATGTTATATTCTGACAATAATCTAAACCAATGATCAGCAGTAATCGTATTAGTTTCTTGTTGATACAAACCAAAGACGTGAATTGTTGTTCTTTACACGTGCTGTATTAATTTCGAGAAAACAGAGAAAGGAATTACGATATTATGGTATAGAGTTTCCAATACACCACGCGACGGAGCGCGCCAAAAGGCGGCCATCTTTGGATACGTCACGCGGATTCGCTGCTGTCCTATTAAAGGGCAGACGTTCTGGAATATTAACACAAACGTGTTTCTGTCTATCAAGTCTTTGGAAAAACGATGCTACAAAATTTATCTCAGTGGTTCCATATGTCGGGATTTTTATCTTGACTCTAAGTCGATTTAAAACGTAGCCTGTGACAAAATATACACATGATTTGTTTAATTAACATTTTATCATTGACAGACAGTGGCTAGTCGTGTCAAGAATTCTCAGCACATCTTATTATCAAATAAAGTCTATATTACTAAGCAGTGGTAAAAATAACAGGAACTGGGCGTTCAGCCGTACGAGCTTTGATTTTGTTCATAATCCCAAAAGTTTGCCATAATTCCATGAATGTTTTAAGACGAATTATGTCGGCTTATAGTGAAAAACCAGATCGTATTATGTAGAAATGCGTAAAGAAGAAATGCAAAAAGCTGATAAATAAAAAATATTCACAGAAAATTAAACCTAATTCTCCGCCATAGAAAAACACCATAGTAGTGTATTGTTGCAAAGTTACTGCAAAGGAAAGGACCTTGTTAAATGGTGTCGCGATTGACTTACATGAAAACATGAAATTTATTTGAATTTTTACTGAATTTTAAATAAAAAGTAACATGTACGAGCTTTGTTCTTTAAGCATGTTTTGCAAATTTAGACTACGTTTCACTTTGAATTGCTCATATTAATGTTTCCATGACAATCAGTAGCGCTATCCGGCGAACGAGTCATTTGAATAGTATGTGTTGATATAAAACGCTAGATAATATAGTTAAAACTAGTGTATTGCGGACAAAATTACGTCTGCCTAAACCCGATGTTATTACGTCATTTCTTGTGAAAAACAACGGAAACGTTTTCTTTTTGAGCGAGAAAAAACGTATGTCCTTGTGTAATTATCTTGTAAATAAACCATGTATGAATTTCGTTTTTCTCAAGTACAATCTCTCCAAAGCGACCCTCAATGTGAGCAACAACACTCAGCAACAACAGTATGATTTTATCCACTGCACGATTTAATTATTTATATAACCTCTCTAGGGCAAAATAACAACATACTTTTGCTACTCCAAAAGGGTGTTGCTTTTGTGAGGTTGCACTGAAGAGCTTTAAATATTTAACTGGCATACTGTATCTTACTAAATACTAGTCCTTTAAAGGCGTAGAATTACGGGTATATTTGTACGTTATAGAAACCGAATATGTATTTCTGATTTGTTCACAGTTGCCATGTGATTATTAGTTCGAATAGACAATTTGAATTAAGGCAATATGATAAAATTATTTAGTTTTACGCTCATTTAGCGTGTCATACTTCTATCAAATTTAAATCAGTAAACGCTAAAATATTTTACCATGATTCTGTTTGTTTGCTCTTTGACGGATAATAATTCACTTTAGGGTGATCACTTGAACAAGATCTCCAATGAAAGCGCATCCTTATTTACTTAGGTAAATGTCTGTTTGTAAATAATTTATTTTAAAAGACACCGAATTTATTTTTAAACAGAATTAACGACCTTCGCCAATTAATATTAGATTAGTTTTTTTTTCGCTTCCGTAAAACACAACAAAGCTGCGGTGTACGCAGTTACCATGAATCCATCTTAAGAATGTAGTTTTACATTTCTTGTTGTAAAACCTTGATGAATAGCAATGAGGCGTGAACTCATGTGAATATATCATTTAAACATTAGCATTATAACGGTTTGAAAAAGACAAGTTTTTGGCCATCAAACAGATGTTTTTCTTCAATGTGAATTTTGACAATGAGTAAAAAGTACCATGATACATTTTTTACTCCAAAAAGTTGACAATTCATTTTTCTTCAGAAAAAAATCGACTCTTTTGTGGTAACATATGAGAATTTTGGTGGAGTAGTTAGCGGGTCTAATTCGTTTAAGGAAACACTTCAGTATTCATTATAAATCTGTCCAGAAAATATAAAACGCATGTTTAAGGATGATCGGTGGTCCAGTGATAACATGCTGGTCTGCTAAATGGAAGGTCACGGGTTCGATTCTCGACTCAGTCTTTCAATATTTCAGGGGCGCTTTTCAGTGCCCCCATCTCAGCAACCGAGCAAAGTATTGTGTAAAAAATCAAAGGAAAGGGACGAGGCGGGTATCGGTGCTTTATACAGGACACGATAAAAAAACACAGGAAAAAAATATTGGAAAAAATGAGCAGGGAAATACCTGTTCACCAGTACCTTGTTTTTTCCGCTCTCTGTGGTGGCTCTGAAATGACCATAGCTTCGAATGGGCCGTTTAATAACAAAATAAACTGTTTCAAATAGCATGTTCTGCACATGTTGTATACAGGCGGCGGACAATCAACCATATCAGTTTTCAAGGAATTTTGTTTTCTCTATCAGCCATGTTGTCTGTCTACATAAACGATGGCGACCAAAATGTCGATGAGTGATGAACCTACCTAATACATGAAAGGCAAACATATAAACAATAACAGGTTGCTTCCATTTGTTGGAACATTAAAATTACTTCATTAAGAGCAAAACTACATTAAAATGCGCGGGCTCTCCGACAACATGTTTCTGTCATTAGTTATAAATTAATTGGCAATTTGTACATTTTTAGAAAGGAATTGTATTTGTAATTATTCTTCACTATATCGCTATCTAAATGCTCAGTACGAGGTTCCGGGTCAGGCATGTTTCATGAACACGAGTCACGTGATAAAGAGACATTTGTCTTCCCATTGTGATATCCGGGCCCTAACGTCGGAAGGTCAGTTACTCGAGTGGTCAGTTATGCCCTGTTCACTACAGTGGAATGACCAGACAGCCTGGCGCAAGTTGACCATTATACCCGTAATGCTAATTTCCAAACATTGACAAAAGATTATTTCGGCAACTCAATAAATTGAAAATTTATTACTGGAGGACAAATATAGTAATATCAGTCATTTCATGCTGTTTTAAACATTAAAGATATTGAAAATATCTATTTGTACGTTAATCTCATTCCAAATGAATGTCCAGACAGATCGAAACTTTAGTAGATTCCTCAGCATTTAGACTGTCCACCTCTTTGCGAAACTACTGGATTTAATTACAAGTATCTTTACATCAAATATATGCTTATGAAACAATTAGGGCTTACTGTTAATGAAATAGATAATTAAGAGGTCAGCACAAGAGGGTATCTATCTACTTCTTTGTCAATATGGAGATAGGCTATATTTGCACTAACACATTAGATTGCTTGATGATGAGAGAAGCCTTTATGTAAAGACTACCTTCATGACCAAATAAGTCAGTCTCAAAATTGAACTGGGTCCGGGGCTATAGTACGTGAGATCGGTATCCGATCTCAAATATCTTATTTTTGTCATTTTTGTGTTTATGATTTAATTATGATCAGACAAAACTGACGTTGTTGTTATATTAATCTGACGATATAATTTATTTGAACATTAGTCAGCTCTGAAGTTTCAACGAGAATCAAATTTAGGTATTTGCTCGGAGTCTGTTCTCAAGTTTTATAATCTCGGGATCTGGTCTTATTTTTAACTTGAAACATGGCGAAAGAATATTAAATATATATACAATGCAACATCTGTTCTAGTGACGAACAGCAATTAAATGATTGTTCTAACTATAAATATGTTTGATAAATGTACAAATTTTCGCGAACCGTGAAAATTAGGAAGACCTTTGGTCATGGAGGAAAACACCAGTATAGCTTATTACGTTTGACTTCATGCATTCATTTTCAGGGCGTAGAGCTCGTTAAAATATCCATTTGGCATTAAGGTTAAATGAAACATGAAAAAAGTCAGTAGATTTTATTTATGTCTTTGCGTATTAATAAAAAGCTAAAGGAAATAAAAATCAAAAGTAGTCTAGACTTAGATAAATCTTGTCATAGACTTCCTTTCACTGATTGATATTCCCTACGGGTGTTACATTCTGAGATTATTAATGGAACTTTTAATCATCATTTTGTCTACCATTGTGATCCTAGTCAGGGTGTGCGTGTCAGTTTATGAACAATTATTGTAGACAAATGCAATTTGTGGTAATATCTTATGAAGTGATGTACATGTAAGTATTTTATACCTTTAATAATATGTTAAACCTGCCAAAAAAGGCCACCCTTGGGAAAGGCATAATGGTAGCATTTTTTCGGAGGTCATTTTGAAGTTAAGGTATGAGTGCAATATTAATATTTTTGTGTAGCATTGGACAGATATGTCAGAAACGTACAGTAGCAGGGATGTAATACCTTAATAATCAATGACGATTTTTGAAAAGAATGGCCTTTATTCATAGGGAGGCCTTTATTCGGAGGAGGCAGCTTACACAAGTTTGATTAATATACATGTATACTAGGAATTTACAAGGGAAATATCTGTTAGGTTCCAAGTGTCTTTACCCTCATTATTTTAAACTATAGTGTACCTGATTGTACTTAAATTTGCTTCCTAATGACACTTATATCTTTTGTTATATTTATTTAAGCATTCAGCTTATGTGTATTTATTATGCAGCCAGTTTAGTATTAAGTTAAGTGTAATGTTTTTATAGTCTTTGCTGTTCTTTTTCCATTGTTGCCTGTTGTTGCTTTCGTCCTCTGTTGTTATTCTGCAGACTGTGGATGTTGTTGTTTTTTTCATTGTTGTCTGTTGTTGCTCTTGGCTTTTGTTGTCATTGTTCCGATCACCGTAGCTGTTTATTGTCAATGTTCCGGTTGCTTAATGTCTCTGTTGACATTGCCTGCGTGGTCGATAATGTTGTTTTTTATTGTTGTTATTTTACGTTGTTCTTGTTATCGTTTCATAATTGCTATAATGATATATAAGCATTTTTTTCATTCTGTTTAAATCTTTTGCCAACAAAACCTATCATCATTGTTGTTGATACTGTTGTCACTTTGGTTGCTACTGTTGTTGTTATTGTTAATAATAATAATTATACTGATAATTAACTTTTCAAAAGATTGAATTTTGCGATCATGGTTATTCGTATAATCGATTGCAATAATACAATTATAGAAATTAAAACAAACTTATATATGTTCTTGGCCAAATGTTCGCACAAAGTACACCACTGTCATTTTTGCCCATTTCCGGGAAGTGTGCTTTGGTCTGTTCAAATGATTGTTTCAAAATAACCCGGCCTTATTATCTGATTAGAAAATAGATCGTGTACAACAGCAGACGCGTGAACCTTATTGTCATTTGTTACAGTTGTTATAAGTTAATTGAAACAGAGCTTTTGATCCCCGTCGTGGCGGAATAATACCACGCGCGTGTATTCCCTAGATAAAGGGGGCATTAAAGAATTACAGGATTATGGCCCGAGTCTGCAAGTGTTTGAAACGTCAGATAATGAGAGTAGAGATATAATAAAATGTCAATACACTGAAGTAATTTGTTATGACAAATTACGCTGATAGACTTCACAAATATTTGATTGACTTCATCGATGTTGTCCTACAAAACAGCGGGCTGTTCGGTGACGCGGAAAGAACGCAGTTGAAGCCAAACCGACTTACACCATACGGGTCCCATTTAGGTATTAATATTTATACAGTAATGATACGTCGGACTGTGGCCATGTTGTTTGGAGGCATACCTCCGTGACATGCGTTCATTGAAAAAGGTGCGGGGATTCTCCTGAAGACATGGAATTGAAATAGAGATCATTGATTGTGGACGAAAAAAATCTTGAAAAATACATCATCGTCGAAGATGTAGTAATGTAATGAAATTGTCCAGGGAAATGTTAACACAGGCTTACGACCTGTTTTGTACGATTAGAATTCAGATTTTCAATAATGTATCAATTTTGTTGTGTTATAAGATAATTGTAACTTAGTTTTTTTTTGGCTTTGAGGAAATTGAGTAATTTCTTTCCATGTTCGGCATTCACTCTTGAATTCTTTGTAGAATGATTACGTCAAAAGAAAATTGTATCAGATTTATCCTTTAAAAGGAAACTAGAAATGAACCTCATTTATTATTAATATTTTTGCCTAATCTGATATGTTACATTGTAGATAAAATGCCCCTATGACAAAACAAGGATGCGGATTTATTGCATACTGAATAACTCGAAGATGTGAATTTATGCCTGTTCGTACCCAACCCACCATGTAGAGCTTGCTTTATTTGTTTGTTTATATCGATTGTTTCGCCCCTTTTCAACAGTCAGAGTCATATTAGGCAGACAGTTCACCTAATCATCGTTCCTGGTAAGAACAAATAAAAGACTCCCATCCTCCGTAAGCAACTGCTTACTTTCTCACATAAAGAGAGATGGTCGGTAGCAGGGCTCGAACCCACGACCTTCTATCAGTGAGAGGTTACAGTGGCATGTAGAACTATGGATACATTTATCCGGAAGACGAATGTTTACAACACTATGGTCACAACACGTATCAAAAACAATAAGTTTCCTTATAATTATGCTCCCTTCATCACTGATATAAAACTATTCTTCCAACAGTAGTAGTACATCTATTGTTGTCATAGGTACATGCTTGTATTTATTTACATGCCCGTATCAATCAGCATCAAGTCATACCAACCAAGCATACAATGCCATAGTGACCTTATTGATTGATCATACATACGACTTCAGAATAAATAATTGAACTTTAAAAAAGAAAGAGGAAAAAATACGACTATTACATAAGAAAGTAAAACATCTATTAATGATACGTAAAGATTTTAGTCTAATTATAAATGTTTTGGTATTAACAAGTTAGTAAATACAATATATATGGGTCACATGGCATTAACAAGTATAAAAATACAAAATATGTATCATGTGACATTAAAAGATATATAAATATATATATTAAAGGTGGGGCTCTTTGCTGATGATTGTATCATATATCGGGAAGCTATGGACTCACAGACCTTACTGGAGGATCTGAACAGACTAGAGGAGTGGGAGAAGAAATGGAAGATGTCCTTCAACGTGGACAATGTCATATCATACACATTTCTAAACCAAAATCTAAAAAACCTGTCTCTTATAACTATGTATACACTCTATACAACCAGCCCTTGTCAGTAGTACAACAGGCAACTTACCTTGGTGTGGAACTTTCATCTAATCTTTCTTGGACACCACACATAAATAAAATCACAAATAAAGCCAGCCAAAATCTTGGTTTATTAAAACGAAACTTACATTCTGCTAAACCTGAAACAAAATCAGCAGCCTACAAGTCTTTAGTAAGACCTTCTTTAGAATACTGTGCATCCGTCTGGGACCCCTATCAACAAAATGATATTAAAAAATTAGAAAATGTCCAAAAAAGGGCTCCAGGTGTAGTAACAAAAATACTAGATCAATTACAATGGGAGTCCTTAGAACATAGAAAACAAAACATTCGTCTTAGTCTATTCCACAAGATACACTATGGGCTTGTTGATATTATACCATCACAATATATGGAAACATTAGTTAGACCATCCCGTCATCACCACCGGCTGGCATATAAGATCCCACACTCACCGACAGACTACGTAAAATACTTTTTCTTTCCCATGACAATAGTCTTATGGAACTCACTGCCAGTATACTTAGTCAATTCTGATTAAAACCCTGCGTTTAAGTCGGGAGTGACTATGTTGCCTCACAACCCATAGACAATACAGATGCTTTTATCTTTTATAACACTCTTGTTTCTTCACCATATACATAGTAGGTTTTGCACTTTATAGGCTATAAAGGCTAAAGTAGGTTTTGCACTATTTTTTTATCACATTGTCAATGTCCTCCTGGGTGGATTGAGTAGCTTGGGAGGCTTGACAATCTATCACTTTACTAACACCCCACGCATGGTCATTATAGTCCGGATGGGCTGTTTGCCATTATCAAAGATGACGATCATGACTATATAAATATAATTTATGTCACATTGCATAAAAACGTTTAAATACATGTATATGTACATTATACAAACAAGTATGGAATTAACGAAAACATTTTCTACGATATAATGTGTCACATGTCATTAACAAATTTGTATGTACATTTGTAATTATAAATGATACCCACATGACAACCATGCTGTAGGACACAGTTATAACGGATTCCAATGGATCAGAAATATCTTTACATTATAACAATATTTCACTATATCCATATAACATGGTAATCAATAAAGTCTAGTTGTTGATGGAGTAAAACTGTTATTATATCCGATAATTCGCTGTATCCGAGTTCGCTATTACCGTGTTATATTGTACCTTCAAATGCAAATATATTGCTATTTTAGAATTGGTTCATACATTTCATGCGATTTCAAATAAACCAATTGAATGCAAAATGAAACTTGAGAAATGAAATTATTTTTTTAATTCTGTTTTACTCTGAACTTTTATTGATAGTACAGGGATACACCTTACATATTTTACACACGTTTTGCACGTTCGAAGTTCTACTGTCAGCTCGCATCGTTTGTCAAAACAAAAAACAAGCTTATGATTTAAGTAAAATGATTAATTGTATAAAACATATAGGGACATAAATTACTAACTTATAACCTAATAGTCAGCCAGTAACGACAACCGAGGGACTTGAAACTATTTCTTTCTCCAAGTCCCCAACATTTCAAGCGTTCGAAGACATAGAGCATTCAAGGTGATTAATTTCAACTGATAGCTATCATTTGTCATTCGGAATTGTGCCTGCCATTCGCTCGCTGTTTAGAAATCAGAGCACGATATTCTTAGCGTATTAGGGACTTAGTAAAGTAATTATTACCAGGATTTGACAAATATTAGATCGCTGATAAACACGGGGAACGTAATTAATATCAAGTGTGACAAGCCAAAGACACGCGTCTGAGAGCTTTCTAGAATCGTAATGTGCCTCTAAAACATCGCCGGGATTTTAAGTCTGTAGCGACTGGTTAAAATCTGTAATTCAATTAGAGTTTGAGGTTGGGAATTTAATATGACAAGACGCTGGTCATTTTATATCAATCTGTCTATTGGATCACTTTACGTGAACGAAGAAGAAATATTAAACCATATAATTTTAGTTTCTTGGTAGATTGATTAATGCTGGTAAAATCTGGTTTTATATTGACGCTATTTAAGACACTCCCACGTCGTTGTCAAACGCATTCGAATTCCTTTTGTTTCTTCGTTATGCCTGGTAGTATCACTGTAGGTACAAATGTACGAGTACTCAGCTTAGACATTTTCTCGTCTGGATTATTCCATTGTATTTAAAACACAGTACTCATTGGTGGCACTACGAACCAAATTTGATATCAGGGGCTTATATGAGTATTGTCTCTGACTAGTGATCATTAGCCCATCAACAATGAGAGATCGAATACTACCCGGGGCCAGACAACATGTGGGGAAGCAGTCCTGCTAGATCGAACTTGCGAGGTCTATGCCAGGAGTCTTCCTCGATACTTGAAGTTAGTAGAGTCGCCAAATGACAACTACCGTTGGTACTACATTATACCCATGTAAAGACAAATCAAATACCAGTGTGTTTATAGAGTTCATTGCGTATCCTGAACTTTTCTGCATCTAAAAATCGAACATAAATAATGAACCCGGCGGCCAAAGTTGTAATTTAATTGTCATGTAATTGAAATGTAAAAGGTAATTGTTTATTGTGTTGTCATTTCTTAGCATTTTCCTTCATAAAGGTAAAGATGTGTATCCAATTTAAAGCCTATATTCAAATCTAAAGCTGTATCAAGTATACATGTCTATATCTCGCACGGTTAATTAATCCCTATAGTTATTTAATTTAGATTTATTCAAAGAATAATACACTTATCAAGTGATATGATGAACATCGATAAAGTATCGATCGATCAATCGGATCGATATAAATTTCCTTGGCAATGGTCATCGAGCATTATCGGGTTCAAAACTCGGTCACAATCATGTACTAGGTGACCCTTTTGTATTTTTTATCAAACTAACATCTTAGAGAATATATTCCTATTCTCATATTCTGACGTGGGCGAGGAACATGTATCGCTAGTATAATACGAAAAGACTGTATGTTTATGTTTGTTTGTACTTTGTTAATATGTAATTGTCCTTATCCAATGGACTTTATATGTCTACAGGATTTATATGTAATAAACATACATGATAAGCCAAAAAAAAGTATATATATATATCTACATAGATTATATCAACGGTTCCCCAAAATGAATCGTACTTCCATGTGGGGTGGAAGTTGTTAACGGAAAGAGGACATGACTCATTTCCTGTGTGAAAGGCAGGTGCATTGTGTTTGTTTATCAAGTGCCATAATAAATTCATAATAAGATAGTTTATCTTGAACTAGAAAATATGTATTCTTCAGACGCTTGCTCAGTTTAGAAAATAATGAAATTATTGTGAATTTCCTATTTAGTATACATGTTGATTTATATGCGTTTATATGCAGGTAGATTTATATTCATGTACTTGTTATTTATACAATTGGATGCAGATGTTCAGACAGCAATCTCTAGTCCTTAAGAGTATCGTATCTTTTTTTATGAAAACAGATTTATAATTTACACAAACATTTATGGATGAATGCTTCTTATATACATGTATATACATTTTTTATGAATGCTTCTTTGTCCATGTTGTGTCCATTATTTAAACAGTTATTGAATGATTGCAAATTTAATTTTCTGGAAAATTTATTATGCAAATGCTTTTGAATACTAAGCATAATCCGTAGGGTTGAATTTAATTTCAAAATATTTCGCACTTTATTTGCTCAAGTATTGGTTGAATTGTTACACTGAAATCATAACAGACTTATTACAAAATAAATATTGTCGCAGAGCCTCGTAATAATATTAACATTTCATAATATTTCGCGAGGAAATTAATCAGACACGTTCTATTTTATCGCTTTCTTGCTTGAATTAAATGAGTGATATTCTATATACAGTAAACCTCGATGTTAATACACGTATTACTTTTGGGACCAAAACGATCTTATTACAGTATTAAAATGGCCCTAATCAAAGCATATTGCAGTATTGATGAAATTTTTAATTAAGTGCTCGTTAAATTGAGGTAAATGTTGATATCGGAGCTTTTACTGTATTGTAAATGTTACACAAACAGCACATATAAAATGATTAATTTAATAACTATTAATGTTAAAATAGTGTGTCATCCATTTCAAGCAAGAGCACACGAAATTGAGTATAAATACGTCACCTTTTAGTATGTTGTGTTGTAATTTGGTCGATTTTAAGAGCAGAATCGATCAATCGGAACTCATCGGCGTTTGTCTCATGAAAGTAACTCAATCTGACATTACAGACAGGCCACCATATTACTGTTGTTGTTCACGGACAACTTCCAACATGGCTCACCCTTGGAATCCAACGACGAGAACAACCTATTTCTCTTTCAATGGGAATTTGATGCCCATTTTGAAAATCGCAAAAGATAAACACGTTTGAAAGTTTATCATTCTGAGAATCAGTCTTGAAAACGAGTGCCTAAAAGTAGAGTGACTGGAAACCTTATAACCCTATAGGATTGCCCGAGTACTTATTATTGATAAAATATGTGTGGTATATATACCCGCTCATTCAAACCATAGTCAGACTAGCTTGTCCTGAACCTGTCTATTAAAGTGTTCCCCGTTCCATGTTGCAGTGCACCAAAGGTTTTGTAAAGCCAGAGTCCAACGGGAACCAGTATACCGGTCCATGAGATATCATGGTAAGTGCTGTATGCACCTTAAGTTGGTTTCAGTTCACGCAGTCTGTTTTATTTTGGTGCACTGCAACATTGATAGGAAACCTATTCTGGTTACCGAATGAGACTCCAAATGACTAGATCGCTTATCCGTGCTCACACGATTCTCTGTGTAATATATGGGATGACATACCGGTAAGTACATGGTATGAATAATTTCTACCAATTCTATTTTTAATGCAGTCCCTTGATGATTAAATCCTAATGAAAAATCATTTTCCGTACACGGACGCCATGCTAAATGAACCGACGCATGCGCAGGCTTGATGATACAACAATAATCAGTATATGAATCATCAAATGATTATATCGTTGTCGTCTTCGTATAAAGAAATGAAACGAAAATATTGGCTTTCCTCATTAAGGCCTATAAAGAACTACCGTCGACCTTTTGATGCTAGTTCGATCAAATCAAATATTTATCATCTAATTGTAGCGTAGACGAATAGCTTGTATTCATGACGGTCATATCCGTGTAGATTCTTCCGCCTCGGTGACCTTATTTTGTAAATTGGAGTAGATTATCTCGCATGGATAAGCCGTGTCTATGATCTTGAATGATTCCGATAGAAAATATGTTTGAAAATCCATTGGTGTGAAAATACAAGTTAGTGTTAGCTGTTCAGAATCAATACGAACGTAGCAAGGTCTTAATGCAGGTTTGACGTTTCTCCACAGGGTGGCTTGCATGTAAATGTTGGCGATTCGAAACCTGTAAAATATGCGGCTTTCTGCCTTTGTATTTCGCTCAAAAAGGTATGTCAAAACTCGGAATTTTAAGTGGATTTTAATGAATATTTAAACACCACACTATAGTACGGTCAGTGTCCGTATTAACATGACACTTTACGACATATACAGTTGTACCTAATCTTCTCTGATGTGTTGTAAAACCTGGATACCAAGACATTAATTAAAGTAACAAGGCGGTCTTAATGTATAGGTAGTATCATTAGCAAGTACATTCAAACCTTTGTTAGTGGCAACCTCCGAATAAAGGCTATCCTTGGAACAAGGCCGTTCTTTAAAATTCTGTCATTTACAGGTTACATTTTTTTCTTTCCGAAGGATGGCATTTGTGTACATGGTTGACTGTGTACATGAAGTAGAAATATTGAAAACCCAGTCTAAAAGTCTCCATAATGAGGATCATGTAGTATTTTCATTGAAGTGGCCCTTATAGTATATGATAACTTACGGCCTGGGTTTTCATCAGACGTTAAATGATGTGGGTCAATCATGACCCCTGGCTGTTTATAATTTAAGTGGTCAGCAAATTTGACCCTTTGGTACAAATTCTCAATAGTCAGAATCCGGAAGAAATGAAATTCAACGAGTAGTATTTTGGCGCGTGTATCTGTGAGTTATTGCGTCAAAGAAAATCTGTTTTAAATCAATTTTAAAATTTTATACAATACGTAGTTCAATATTGTTATTGTTTTAAACCTTTATAATTTTGCACTTATTTTCATGCTTGGTTTATAATTGTGATTGTAACAAAATCTTTTAATGAATCGAACACAAATAAATATTGTTAAAGGTTTTTAAAATTACGCATCTTTTATTTTTCGATCCTTTGTAATATCAATCTTCACAGCGATGCAGATGCATTTTCTACCTTTTAATCAGTGGATTTTGTAAAAGATTCTAATGGTTTTATATCATTGTTTGAAGAAACGCTAACATTTCAATCAAATATCAACACAAAAAAATATCAAAAAAAAAAAAATAATCTTCGTTCATGAATTTGCTGGTTTCAGTGTCACTTATATTACGTTCATATTACATGTAATATTCTACATGTGTAGAGAAGATGCTGGTACAAAATAAGAAATCTGTACAATATCATCCTCAACTGTTTGAATTCATTTCTGCATGGAATTATACTGAGTTTCTATTCAACTTCTTACCAAGGGAAATAATCCAGACAAAAATGTATCAATCATGTACGGGTTAGCTTTCTTACATACCTTAGAATTACGTGGCAAATCTTGAGCTGCCAGGCAAGTCTATGCACTTCATGGACAAAAATTCCACCCGAACGCCCAATTGACCAAATAACATATCTTTAAAAGATGCTACAATTACGCTTAAGATGTGAAAATGAGATTTAGTTTTGCAAGCTTATCTCGACTTGAAGATGTATTACCTCAAACACTGCACGGGTCTCCTCCGTCGCTGCACAGCAATAAGCTTAGTCAACATATTTTTATTGAGACTGTTAATGTCAATATTTCAAGGCAATTAACATCTTTTATGCTGAAAAATTATGTTAAGGGTATTCATTCAATTCAAACGTTTAACAACTAAACAGTTCACAATGCAGATTCAGTTATTTATACTAATGACGTGGTGGCAAGATTTCTGAATTTAAGACGTCTGTCTCTGATATGTCACAAAGACTAGTGCTTCATTCTCAGGTCTTGGTTGAATACATTTTAAGATATCTATTTCCACCGAAGCTGAACCAGCTTTGTAAAAAATAGAGCTGATTATTGATAAAATTCTTAAATATTGACTTACCTAGGTGCATTAAACTACAAGTGACTACTAATGATTGGAGATAAGTATAATGGCTTTTCTACCTGGATTGTCTTAATATATAGTATGTTTTGAAATGGCACGCTATAGTTGAAATAATATGCTTGTGCACACTGTGACCCTTGTAATTATTGCACGACAAGTTATCCGCTATCATATTGTGATTCCAGATAATTATAGCCGATGCACTTAACATTGAACTAATCAAAGTAAATCAGGGTATTATTAAATAACGAGTCTATTCTCCTGTGATAATCAATGATTACGTATTTTAGTATTAAAAACCCATCTTTTCATGTTTAAGGTCAAAGAAAGTAATTGTGGATTAAAGGAAAAACAAATCAAGTCATATAAGCATTTGCAGCAGCAACAACAGCAGCAGCAACAACATCAGCAACAACAACAACATCAGCATCAGCAGCAACAACAACATCAGCATCAACAACATCAGCAACAACATCAGCATCAGCAACAACATCAGCATCAGCAACGACATCAGCAACAACAACAACAGCAGCAGCAACAAAAACAGCGACAACAACAACAGCAGCAGCAGCAACAAAAACAGCGACAACAACAACATCAGCAGCAACAGCAACAACATCAGCAACAACAACATCAGCAGCAGCAGTAGATGATGAGCAGCAGTCGAGATGCACAGTCCTTCTTTGCACATCTACTAGTCCAAATCTACTTACATAATGACTATGACAGCATGTTCATTTTGGGTGACATGAATTCGAGTATTGGATCTCTGTCGGATACTATCGATGTGTGCGATTCGATTCCTGTACGAAAAATTATTGACAATAGCATTAACCAACACGGGCATGAATTCCTCGATTTCCTGAACGATTCGAAATGTTGCTTATAAAACGGTGGCTACAATGAGAGTACTTTGATAACTGGACTTCGTTGTTGGTCAAGGGGAAGGCAGTCGTTGACTATATTTGTGTAACACATGATGTTTTCAAACAGTGCTCAGACTGTAAAATTATAACAGTACAGTCAATTATCGACACTCATTCATTATACGGATTATTAGGCGCGAGGTCAAGATTACCAGACCACTGTGCTTTGAAAACAGAATTATATATATTGATCAATGTATATGGGATCAGACAACCAACAGTAAACCCCGTTATAATTTGAAACGCTTACCTGCATACTTCAAGACTAGTGATACTAGTATATCTAGACAGACAATCGCACACATCATAGACTCTATTGTAAACGCCCGTGAATGTCAAAACGACATTGATTCAATATACATGTATGAGGGTTTGTGCAGTGAGGTATAGCACTAAGTGGAGGCTTACTATCCCTAATTACGGGGGCACAAGCAGTACAAACAAAACGTATGAAATACAAGAAACCATACTTGAACGATGAATTTCTAAGTCTTTGGAACGTTGTGACAGATGATGAAAGTTTATACTTAAAAGTGTCGTAACGACACCCAGATTAAAGCCCAACGTTGTATGAACTACATGTATGTAATAGATACAGTACGAGTTTTTCTTCAAAAGTGTCTTCTTACAGACGTAAGAAGACGGTTCGCTTAGATAAACAACCAATTTGTCCGAGGCGAAGCCGAGGATAACATGGTTGTTTGTCTAAGGGAACCGTCTTCTTAGCGTCTGTAAGAAGACATTTTTGAAGAAAATACGAGTACGTGTATCTGACTTATACGACGATAAAGGATTATGTCCACGTGAAAGTTGAGTTATTGAAAAGTGTCTTCTTACAAACGTTAGAAGACACTTGTTGAATAGCTCTGCTGGGGGTATAGTCGTATAAATATACAAACACGGGATAGATTTGATAAATGCCTAAAACAAACTTAGCGTCCTTACAGAAGGGTTAAAGCATTCGATATTGAAGAAATGACTACATCAAATCCTAATGAACTATGGCGCAAAATACAACATTTGGGGCCACGTAAAGATACATGTAATAGCATTCCGGTGAGGTTGTTGATAATTCCATGACAGTGTGCATTAAGAACATGTAGTGTTCGATAGATGGAAACATGACTTCTTTAACTTGTATAACCTCAATGAAAATATTGACTTTGACGAAATACACAACAATCGGCTATAAGTTACGTAAAATGTTACTAGCGAACAACATGAACGACCCACTGTAGGAGTCAAACGATGAATTGAACTTTGATATTAAATTGGAAGAAATCGTACATGTAATTAAGAAGTCCAGGAATGGTTCTGCCTGTGGATACGATGATATTACATATGATGTTTTGAAAAGCCCGGCGATTGCTGCAACTCTGAAACAGTTATTTCAGCTCATATTTGACAGTAGTTTTATAACGGAAAGCAGTCACGTGCCCACTGTTGAAGGATCCAAGCCCTGACAAACGCATCCCAATGCACTATCGTGGTATTAGTTTACTATATTGTACCAGCAAATAGTACACGTTACTATCTTCAAGATTAGAAAATAGGTCTATAAGAGGAGATGTACATCTTACCTCTTATTCTTTAAATAAATAACAAAAATAACAAGACTCATCTAGAATTAACATATTTATAATTACTTGAACAAGAAACATATCACGTCTTTATAAAATGTTGAACACATTAAAAGTCTGTTACACAAACTCAACAGGTCGAATATGCCCTAATTAACGTCCACACAGAGGTGTTAAATCTTCATTAATTGGTGGAGTTATTGTTTGAATGTCATTTACCACATTTATGGTAAGTCATGTTGTTTCATCTTTCCCATGGTTGGAGCTGAATAACGGTAGGCACATTAATAAGACAACAGTTGGTAACATAACCATCATGAACAACATAAATAATGCTACAATACCATGCACATTTAATCAAAACAAACAAGCTGAATACAGTAAAACACCGTTGCAGTGGACTCTGATATAGTGAAGGAAGTGTTTAAATTTCCCTGAACACACATTTCTTCTGTCATTGTTATTGATATAGTGAAATAGAGATAATGAGGTAATTATTCAGATTCCAGTGAATTCACTACTACACGGTTTTACCGTATTATGTTTTAAAACAAGCTTTCCCATGACAATCTGGTCATACAATCTTGTCATTTCCAGAGCAGTAGCACATGATACAAGATCAATCCTTGGAACATGTATTAAATCACAAAGATTCTTATGGCTTAACATTTGGTCAGTTCCTTGTTTGTATTTGCCAATGAGTTTCAATAAAATCAAAATCCATGGGTAGAGTAAATGAACATTTAACAGACAGGTTATTATCATAAGTAACATGTACAGCAAAATCTCACTAAATGACAACCTTAATTTCATTAACAATTAGGGTAATTTCGGCATCAACTTGAAATATAGTGGGAATATTAAATACTTGTTTGAAAATAATTGGTTATTATGAAGTGGTCTTAAGCTTAATACTGAAGTGTCCACTGAATAAGGCTTTACAGTAATATTTAGTGACTTACTTCATATTCACAAGGTTTTATAAGTTTGTGTGATGTTATTCTATGAATAAAAATATAATGCCTTATATAACCACATGTTGTGCAAAGGTTGAAGACTTATTCAACCAGCTAGTATGAAGAACCACTGACAACTGAATTCATACTGAATAAAAAATTAATGCAGGAACGTGATTGGTTGCTGATCATAGGAGCGACACTTCTGTCCTGGCCTGAAAAGTGACCAGAGTTTTCTAAAACAAAGTAAGTCGGCATATACAAGTACTGATAATTCTAGAGGTAATAATGTAGTAGCAAAATTTGTCTACAAGTATTTAAGGAAGATGCTCTTCCTATACCCTACCTATACCACTCAGATTTCTTAGAAGAATTTATATGTATCACAAGGATGGAACCATAATAATCGGCAGAAAAATCAGACCTGTGTTAGGAGCAATAGAAATTCAATCCCAAATTATCTTCAGATTTCCAAAAGTCTCTACCTAAAACAGAATTCATACAAAAACAAGAAATGAGTCTGGGGGACACAAATGCCCTCACTGAGCGTTCAGTCAAAAAGGGGCCATAACTCCTGTGAAAATGGTTGGGTTTTAACTTAGTCTGTATTTTATTATCATACACCTTCATGTAAAATATGAAACCAATCCATAATACAATGTATATAAATTTCTTTTGTTTTCACTCGGAAACCGAAATTTGAACAGACAGTTGAACGGACGGACATGGCCAACACTTAATGCCCCTACCATTTTGACTGGCATTGGCATAAAAATACATCATGGTATGCAATATCAAAGGGTGAGAGCCAAAGAAGTCTATCTGCTACATTACATGTATGCACTTAAGTGTTGTTTTGCTCTCAGACATGCCATTTTTATTATAAATACAATTTAAATGCACTTGAAAACTTGACTTCAATAAACTAAATTCATCTTGGTACAAACACATGTCTCATATGAAAATTTACTACATATTCAGCGTTTGTCCTTTGGACACTAATCGCGAACGGTTCACTAGGGTGAAAAGTGAAAGCAACCAGACGCCGTGCGGTTGGAGGTGGATTCTTTCCAAGGACTCCAGCAAATATTTTGAATTTCAAAAGCGCCGAGTCTCTGGCATAAAATCTGAAAATCAAAAAAATATACATAAAAATGTAGATAAAGCTTGATAAATCATACAACAAAATATTGCCAGGGCTGTTCAAGATAGACAGTTTCCAGACAAATTTTTATAATAAAACAGAAAAAAATAAAATTCATTGAGGATAATCTATTGAAGTGTAAAGTACTAAATATTAAAATACATGTGCATTGCTTAAATTTAAAAACAAGACACAGCATTCAATTAACACATATGCCCCCGGTGGCACACTTGTGAAGGAATAGCCCATTTAAATAAGGTCGAAGTTGGTGTTTGATATTTATGGGTGGATTGAGAAAGTTGATAAGCAACAACTGTATACATGTAACATATCGTAAGTATTCAAGTGTTCTACTACTAAGCAAAAATCTACTTAATCTCATACAGAATCATTCTAAGTCCAAATTAAGTCTAGGTCAATGTGAGGTTGGATGATATAGGTGCACTGAGAATGGTCATAGGTAACAACTGTATGAGTATCAAAGCGTTCAAATTCAAGGGCAGATAACTCAAAATGAGATCAGTGATCCCCAATTTTTTTCCGCTTAAGTTGTTTCTGTTATCATATGCTAAGATCGTGCACAGTTAAAAAAATCTCTTTATCAGATTTCATTTTGCCTATAGATTCTATGTCTATGTGAAAAATGTAGTGAACTGTAGCAAACGTCTTTAAACACTTTATTTAGAACTATAACATCTGCATTCAAGCATATCTGACCATGCTTGAATACAGTCACACCTGTGTCAGAGGTCACCACCAAATAAAGGTCACTCTGTGAACAAGAGGGCCATGATGGCCCTATAAATGCTCACCAGGAGAAAAGGTCATTTGGAGATTAACATTGTTGAAGTTTTCTAAACGAGTCCAAGTAAGATCAAGTGACCCATCTGGGCCGTTTTTTATCCCATGGCCATTATATGAACAGATTTAAAAGAGGTCCATTAGACAAAGCTAGATACCAAATATCTTAGCTCTAGGCCTTGTGGTTTCGGAGAAGAAGATTTTTTAAAATTTTCCTATATAAAATAGAATAAACCCTAGGGCAGGGCTAATTTTGACCCCAGGGCGGGGCCAATTTTGACCCTAGGGCAATAATTTAAACAAACTTGGTAGAGGTCCACTAGACAATGCTACATACCTAATATCTTAGCTCTAGGCCTTGTGGTTTCGGAGAAGAAGATTTTTCAAATTTTCCTATATAAAATAGAATAAACCCCAAGGCAGGGCCAATTTTGACCCCGGGGCCATAATTTGAACAAATTTGTAGAGGTCCACTGGACAATGCTATATGCCAAATATCTTAACTCTAGGCCCTGTGGTTTCGGAGAAGAAGATTTTTCAAATTTTCCTATATAAAATAGAATAAACCCCAGGGCAGGGCCAATTTTGACCCCGGGGCCATAATTTGAACAAACTTGGTAGAGGTCCACTAGACAATGCCACATACAAAATATCTAAGCTCTAGGCCTTGCAGTTTCGGAGTAGAAGATTTTTTAAATTTTCCTATATAAGTCTATATAAATCAAGTGACCCCCGGGGCGGGGCCAATTTTGACCCTAGGGCAATAATTTGAACAAACTTGGTAGAGGTCTACTAGACTATGCTACATACCAAATATCAAAGCTCTAGGCATTGTAGTTTTTGACAAGAAGATTTTTTTAATTTCCTATATAAGTCTATGTAAAATCAAGTGACCCCCGGGGCGGAGCCAGTTTTGACCCCAGGGGAATAATTTGAACAAACTTTGTACAGTTCCATTAGACAATGCTACATACCAAATATCTCAGCTCTAGACCCTGTGGTTTCGGACAAGAAGATTTTTTAAGTTTTTTCTATTTGTTGCCATAGCAACCAGAGTTTTTAATGAAATTTAATTTTTTGAACAACTTTGAAAGGCGATCACCCAAGGATCATTCCAGCAAAGTTTGGTTGCAATCGGCATAGCGGTGTAGGAGGAGATGTTGTTTTAAGTAAACATGGACGCCACGTAACGACGCACAGCGCACGATGGACGCAGGGCTAATAAAAGCCAGTAAATTAATTCTGTTAAAAACTGTTACAGACTACTAGTATTTAGAACAAAATAATTAATGAATAAAGGCCGCCTGTCAATGAAGGCTACATTTTATCTTTCCATACGGCCTTCAGAGATTTGAATGTATAAAGGAATAGCACACACAGGTTCTGGTATAGCAACAAGACCAGCCCCTGTGGTGTCACACACTATTACCTGATAGGATGATCCCCACATGGTTTCGGTCTCTCAAGAACTGACACCCATTTATCATCATAACTAAACAGAGCCAGGTCTAGGTAAGGACTTCCACTGTATGACTGAGCACTGATAGGTAACTGAGCTAACAATCTCTTCACAGCCTCTGTAATAACAGAATTTTATGATATTACCATACCTGGGCCGGTATTCAATAAACATCTTAAGTAATTTTTTAACTTAAGTTATATTTTTCCTTAAATTCGACTTTTTCCTTAACTCTTTTGTACTAATATAAAGGAGGAAATCACAATAATATGATTTTATCTTTGTTCTAAAGATGCCAATTATGAAAATGATTATTCATTTTCACACTTTTGATGACTGGTTTACAAATTTTACCATGAAAATAAATTACACTTAAGTAAAAATTTCGACTTAAGTTAAAAAAAATCTTAAGATGTATATTGAATACGGGCCCTTGTTTCTTTGTTTGGGTCAGCACCATTTGTCAACATTTTGTTCAGTTATCTTCAGCGGCTGTTTCACCTTACCAGTGTTCCAGGATAGTATTCAAACCAGTACTAACTTACCCTTCCACAAGGAACTGAAATTTCTCCATATATGGAGGAAAAGCAACATAACTTTCAAATTTTCAAAGAAGGGTATGACCTGCCATGTCTGGGAATCAAAGATTTCCAGTTAACAAATACAGCGCACTAAGCACTCAATCTGGGCCAGGGCCTACCATACCTGAAGAGACCAACAATAAGACTCGTGATAAAGAATAACATAATACCAATGCATGGGAACAGCCTGTCCTGTTAGCTGAATGGTTAGAGCATTAGTCTACTGATCAAGAGGTTGTACGTTCGAACCCCAGGCATGGCTCACACTGTTCGAGACAAATTTGACTGAAGATATTACATCCTATATTAAATTGTCCTCCCTCTCTGAACTATGTGTGGAAGCTTGGTAGTAGCTTGCAGCTATTACCGGTTAAGACCTACAGAAGTCCAGGAAAACCGTTTGGATAACTACCTGCCACGATATGATTGAAATGTTGAAAATGGCATTAAACCCAAATAAATAAATAAACAATTTTAATTTATGTATGTGAAAGAAATGGAAACATTACGGAATTAGAGGACTGTCAAACTTGATAACAAAACTGGACCATACAAATAATTAAGGCCCACAATATTTCATATTGTTTTACACCTTCACAAATCAAAGGATTTTTAATTGATACAAAGGCAAGTAAGTTTTCAAATCATTGAAATTTTTGCACCAAAACTTTGGTCTGACAAGTCTTTCACATCAACTAAAATAATTATATAAAGAAAAAATTTCAGAAACCTAAGCATGTTTACCTGTATTTCCACCAAATTTAGCATTTATTATTGTTTGTTTAAATCTTTGTTGTATCTGTCTGGCATGAATATTACTAGATGACGAACAAGTGAACTGTGCTTCTGTATGAAGAGTAGCATTCCGAAACATGTCAGCAAAGTTCTCAAACAGTTCTAAAAGATCCTCTGAAGTGTTTTCACTCACAAAGATCACCTCAGTTGACGCCATGTTGTACACGACGAAAAAAGATGGCTGGGAGTTGGGGTCAGAAATTTTCAAGGTCACTACATCTTCACTAGCGTATTTAATCAGCAAGTGGTTTTCATCGAGAAGTTGCATTTTCCACATTTTTAGTGCAACAAATTGTTCAAAATATTGATAAAATCGTCGAAGTTCTAAAAGTGATCCACTGCTTTTAGCTTTGGTATACAGGAACACAAGCAAGCGATGTTTTAAACTGTTCATTGTTTTTTCCATGTATTGTGTCTGTGAAGATCTACCTGTAATTGTAAAATAAAAATTGTTGCCATACACTAACACATGTACACTACATCAATGATAGCATACTCTTTGTACTTCATATTCCAGAGACCTAACTACCAGTATCCTTACTGCAACACAAATAAAAACATTTTGACAAGTGAAACAAACTTTTTGTTACTAACCCTGAAGGAAATGATTTTTCAGGCTTATATATTTTAGGACAGTTCTTACACAAATACAGTAGATCTATGAATCCTACAATCCATTGCATCGATCTGATAATTCTTTTTGGGATTATTCACTCATGAATATGAGTATATTTCAACTCATTTACTGCAATATTAGCAATATCAATGAAAATTGGTTATTTATGCAGATGTAATTGTGAATTTTGATGTAAACAGAGAAAAGCAACTAATACACTGTCTACTTCAGTTTCCACAATATCATTTCTTTTCTAATAATACACTGAAACGTTGACTGAATCAGAATGTTAACAATTTCATTTCACAGGATGCAAATTAAAACAATAAGCTCTGTGGTTAGCATACTGTTAATCGTACCTGCTGGTTCTTGAAAGAGATCAAAATAAAGTCCATCATCTTCGTAACAAAACCTTCCAATACTTCTTACATCTATGAACTCTCCAGATGAAGTAACATGAAAAATGTGGATAGTCTGTTGTAAAACTGATAACACAGCAAGTGTATTCTTATATAAATATAGTCCCTGATTATGTGACAAAAATATCTTATCATACTTGAAACTTCTAGTATCACAAAGATGGCCCGTCTCCAAGTCTACAATATGTAAGCAATAGTCTTCTAACGGAGATCTAGGGGTGGCATTCACAGCTTCATTGTTTCTGTGAGTTTCAAAAAATAATGGGTGTGGTTCCTCAGGCACATACTGGGCGGAGCCAACAATCACATGTTTTCCATCATCAGTGAAAAGACTACATTCTCGGTTAAGGTGTCCTCCATTGGTAGCCACTAGAGCCGTGCATCGAAGTTTGAAGAACTTTTCAAATAGTTTCTGTCGAATATTAGAAGTATAAGCATCGGTTCCATGGCCGGCGATGTCTCCTTTCAACTTTCTCATCAAAGTTTCGGCAGCTGATGAGCCTTCAAATGTATAAATTTCAATAGATGTCTGGTCCGAAGAAAATGCAATGAAATATTTTCCATCAGGCGAGAATTTTCTCAAGAAGCAAGGCGGTTTTTCAACATTCACAACAGTAAAATTTGGAAAAACATTTGTATAGAAGTTTCTTGCTCTGTGAAATTGAGTTCCCGGTCTACCGGGATGAGTTTCCCGATGTCTTAGACGATACACCGCATTCTGGTTGGCAATTTTCCGCGCCTTTAAAAAATATTCCAAGGGCAAGGAATTATCTTCTTCCATTGCTTGGTACAACGGTTACGTCTTGATGACAGCTACATAACGTCATATGAAGACACTCGTATTTGTCTGTGGATAGTAAAAATAAAACATCAATTAAACAAATCAAAGCACTTAATTTTGCAAGGACATATGTGTGAATAATATGAGAACAACATATTAACTTGGGAGGAAACAAAAATACTTGCTTCTATGGTGGTATAAAGGGGACAGAGGAAATTTGTATCACATGGGTACGCCATAGCTAATACATACTTGCGCACTCGTTAGTTATTACATGGTCATGCGATAGTATATAAATAACACATAGCTTTGTGGGTAACAGTAAAAATGTCAGCCTGAGGAAAGTACTCTTACCCATGGCTAAAGGCCGAGGGTAACAGTGAATTCCCAGGGCTGACATTTTTACTGTTACCCACAACTTAAGGCTTAGTTAAGCTATGTGTTATTTATTTTATTACCCCAAACTATTTTCCAGAAAATACTGTTAAAAACTTACTATCACCCTGTAACAGTACAAAAACACTGTTAAAAATTTACTATCACCCTGTGAGAGTAAAAAAATGTTCAGTCACGTGATACCATGAATGTAACAGTAAAAATGTTCCCTGTTTGTCTATGGGAAATTAACATTACGAAAAAAATGATGGGTAATAACTATTAACAATCGCATGCGCACATAATAACTATTACCTATGGACATAATAGGGGCTGTTACATCCCCTCCCAATGAGTCCTTCGTCCCTTTTCTAAACAAAGTTGAGTCCCGCTTCAAATTACGGAAATTTATGTGTTAAATTATAAATACATATAGGAAAACAAACACAACTTAGTTTGAGTCGTTTACCTGTTAGCTTTTAATGAACAAGAGGCTTTGACGAGGAACTGCAATGTAATGCATATGTATCATCGTCAATACCTTTGACTAAGTAATAGCTATTATGTCAGCTTGTCAAAGCAATAAAATTTGATAATTTCTATGTCCCATTTATGCACAGTATGCTTCCAAATGATACAGAAATACTTGCCTTTAAAATTCATTTCACACAAACAAGACTATTATTCGTAGTTATGTACGATAGCACTTCATGCAAATTATGGCCGAGTTAAACTACAGTTATACGGGATAACGATAGCACTTCATGCAAATTATGGCCGAGTTAAACTACTGATATACGGGATATGGCTTTCAAATGCGTTTACTGTGTACCAGTACTGTACTTTCAGTAGTGCTTGTCAATGTTCAGAAATATGCAATTAGTAACTGACGTGTAAGTCTTTGGTTGATTGTTACTGATGATAGTGGTTCATACAATATAATATCTGCAGATAATTCTAAAGTAGGCCTAAATACAAACCGGTTGACGACAGCTGAGATCGAAGCACATTTCATCACATCCAGCAAATGGCGGATAGCAATTGTGTTTGACCAGGATCCTAAGTAATTTCACCATATAGTGCATCGAGGTTATGGATGTGCCTTAGGGTTGACAACAATTCTGTAAGAATAAAGTTTATTCAGTATAATTCTGAAAATAATTTCTACAAAGCGAATGTGAGTACTCTCCCTTGATTTTATTACCTTATTACAATCCAATCAGTAAAGAATCTTAGTTATCTTGAGCCCCGCCTCTATGAAACTTTACGTGTAGCAGGCGCGTGTAGTAAGAACAACTGACCAGTTTAACGTATCGGCATTGGCTAAAATCGCTAAAATAACGTAAAATTATATGTTACGTTATTTACAAAGATTAAATATCATACTTTAATACCAAGCAGCAAAACATTTTAACCGAACGCTTCAAAATGGTGTTTTATTGCGATAAATACTGCACCTCTCTATCGACTTTTCCTTATCAGCATTAAACATCTCTATAACGTGATGTGCATTGTACTGGTACGATATGATACCATTAATTCATTCATGACAAAAATTGTTATAAAACAGGACGATAATAATGATAATTTCATCAAGGACCTATATACATACATATGTATGTATATAAGTCCTTGATTTCATACAATAAAATGACATGTGTGATTATTTTGATAACTGTATAACAATGAAGATAGTTAAGTATTCATCCACACTGAAGTTTCATTCATAAACTCAAGGACTTATATACATATAAGTCCTTGATAAACTGATGAGGTAACAAAATTAACTACATGTACTGAAATTGTTTCATTCACTGATTCAGTTATAGGTAGTTGTATTAACCTGATTCAGTAAAATAGTTCCGGAACGCAATATTGTCTCTGAGAGTAGTGAGATTACATAATATAATGACTTAAAGTGAGAAGTTCAGTAAAACAGATGGTGTACTAGTATTATAGTTTATGTTATTGTGTAGAGATTAATATGTATGATTTTGTGTATATATATTCTGTATATACGTATATATGTTATAACGATGTACATGTTGTACAAATTAATAAAGTATAATGTTCTGTCCTGTCCTATATAGTTTATATAGGGTGCTTTTGTTGAAAATATCCGGTTTCAGTTTAGGTTTTAGGTTAAGTTACACGTCGGACAGCAAACTAAAATTGGTTTCGATTTAAACTGCGTGGCGAACAAACGGGCATTTTGAAGAAGCGTTTTAATGTCCATTGCGACAGAAAAGAGCTTTCCCGGTACTATGTCCTTGATATATTATCAGGAAAACACGCTTATAAAGAAAAATAATAAAAAAGAATGAAAGTATTATCTCTTTTTATTGTTATTCCCGGATCAGGATGTCATATTTGGAAATTTGGTTGATATATTGAATAGGCTGGGTATATGGTTAAAATTGCTCTCTTTACAGTAAAAAGATAATAAAAAAAAGTTAGGTTACAAAATTGTCCATTGATGATTATAATGTAGAAATCTGACCATAGCTAATCAGATAATAAACTGTGTAATGAGTTTTCAGTAATGGTCAACATGGTCGGCCATTTTCCCGCGCTCAACTGTATGTAATTTCGGACGCATCAAACCGACCAAAGTTTGACAAACCAGTTTGAAACCAAACATGGTTTGTTGCAAACAAAAGTGCACATACTACTTAGCAGTATACAGACCAAAGCGCTGATGGCATTTACTATGTTTGGGCTTTCAAAATGTGCAGTAGCTCTGAATATTTCACTGTATATCTCAACTTAGAATTTTAGCTTTATGAATATAGAAGTAAAATTATGCATATAAAATTATCTATTGCACGTTCATTGTGGGATTTATGACTGAACCAGTGTGTCTAATCATGAATAGTGCTTGTGTTACAACAAGAACAGTCCAGTACAACAAACGTTTCTCCATGTATATGTGTGTTCTTTTTGAAGTCGTTAAAACTGTTGTTGTCATTTCAATTGTATAAATTGCAACCTCTCCAGAGCGACCCTCTCTTAGCATCAACTTCCCTTCAGTAACAACAGACTAATTTTGCCACCCCCAAAGGGTGTTGCTTTGAATACGTTTATGGGTCTACATATCCATGTACATGTATGTATAAAATGCCTGCGTCTTTTTTCAAAATTCGTTTAAATAAAATAGAAGCAACATGGGGAAATATTTTGTCAAGTTACTAGAGAAAAATCAATACTTTTTGTTATTAAGTCTTGATACTCGTAGATTTTTTTTTGTAAATATTTTCTTTGCACAAATTTACGCTGACGTCACTGGAGAATATGTATACCTGTTGTTATTTGCAATGAGTAATAATTATTATGATATATTCGTGTCGTTCAAGATCTGTTTCTAGGCATTCATTTCATATTTACTTATATTGTCATGAGTTTGTTGCAAAAAAATAAAATAATCTTCAAACAATAATGGTTTTGTTGTGAATTATATGTAAATTTACAACTTATTTCATCAACATAAGTTATTTTTGCAGCCAATTTCTAGTATCATTATTATCTACGGTTTAACAAGCAGAACCATTACTTGCAGAAACAAATTCCAAGAATGTAACTTATAGTTTCTCTGGTGATCTTACTGCACGATATTTACTCACTGTCGCCTAGGCAACAAATAGGCTTCGCTCTAAAAATGATTAGGCAAATATATTTTGTGTACAGAACAAAATAAGTTTATATACATAGTATGATAAATACATACTGATAAATTTAAACATGAATGAAATAATAATTAAATACATTATGAGGAACAACAAAGTCTAAGTAAAGAAGGAATAATGGTGACTAATGATGAGATTGTCGTCATTGCTGCTCATAAAAAATACACATTAAACTCAACGCTACAATACTTAGAAATCAAGCATAACTTGTTGATAATTATACACATCTTTAATTCAATTTATGTAAATCAAAAAGAAAATCAGTAATATATATTCTGATGCAAAGGGTGCACTTTGTGAATTTTACCAAACACAAACCTGTACGGAAGGATCATATCGAAGCACAAATCGTATCTGAATGTATCAACTCGCCTTACCTCGTATCTAAATCTGATCAGATACGAAAGACCAATCGTGGGGTTCGTAGCAGATTGCACGACAGTGGGAACCTGACATTAATAAGCGCCCATCATTACAGTTACCAATTCTTTATTATTTCTGTGACACCTATGCATTTGTCTTGATGCTGAATAATGAAAAATTAGCACGCATTAATAATTATTGTTAATGATACCTGCTGTATCACAGAATGTCCCATGGCGCTGCATACAAGCAATTAATACGCATGTCGCGGCTTATAATGTAAATGTTTTCATCATTTCAAATACTGTCGTAGAACAGCATGTGACCCGCCTCCGTGGTCGAGTGGTTAAGGTAGCTGACTTCAAATCACTGCAACCTCTGACTGATAGAGCGTCGTGGGTTCGAACCCCGCTACCGACCATGTCTCTTTATGTGAGAAAGTAGGCAGTTGCTTACGGAGATTGGGAGTCTAGTACTTGTTTTTTTTTTCAGGAACGATGGTTAGATGAACTGTCATATGACTCTGACTGTTGAAAACAAAGGGGTTTGTCACGATATTTCCATGTAACCCATATATATATAGAAGGGAAAGAACTTCGACAATTCGAATTTTCCAACGCGTGTTATAAACTTCCATGTTATTGCAGTGCAGTGAAAAGCGTTTCATTGCATTATTTCACCGTTTCTGTCTGCATGGACCCAAAAACAACAAATACATATGCTAACGATATAGTTTCATAACGCTCAAGTAAATCAGACCAAAAATATCAAAAAGTTTGTTTAATTTATGTATACCAAAGCAAATCGAAACAAAAAATCTGCATTCAAAATGGCCATATTGTCTTTTCGAATTTCGAGATGAATGTCGATTGCCTAGCTAGACTTTCGAAATTTTCATAACTATGACGACCATGCAGTTTGCGTTTCGAATGTTTAGATGAATGTCGATTGCCTAGCTAGACATTCAAAATTTGCATTACTGGGTTAGTCATGCAGCCCTAACACCGAATGTCGGGATGAATGTCGATTGTCGAGCTAGACATCCGTAATCTGCATAACTATGATGGCAATACAGTCAGTTTTATGAATGTCGAGATGAATGTCGATTGTCTAAGCTAGACATTCAACATTGGATTGCTATGATGGTGATATAGTCTGTGTTTCGAATGTCGAGATGAATGTCGATTGTCTAGCTAGACATTCAAAATTTGCATTGCTGAGTTTGTCATACAGTCCTTCGAATGTCGAGATAAATGTCGATTGCTTTGCTAACTTCACACACATATTTCTAGTCACAGATTATGACAGTATTTACAATATTTGCATGATTTATAACAAACCACTTCACGACAAATAACGCTATATATATTGCCAAACAAATCTGACAGTCCACCAGGAATATCAGTCACAATCATATCAGTAAACAATACTTTAGTGGCCTTTTTTGTCTATAATTGATTACGGATCAATGCTAACCAATTTTCATCATTCTTTCTCTGTATGGAATCACTACAGTTTAATTGAATTGTATTGTTCGAACGCGACAACCGTTTGCTACCTGTAATAAAGTGTCTAGTTATTTAGAACAACCTGATGTGTGAATGTGTGTGTTAATGAATTTGATGCTATTGTGTTGATCAAAAGTCGTAAATATTTTAATGGAAGATAGTACAACAGGCATGAAGAGTTTTACAACAAAAACTATAGAAATTGTAAACGCTACGGATAGTTTTAATCTGACTGATGTCGATAGCTCTACAGACGTAACGCAATCTGAGAGGAGAACAACACCGGAACCATACGGACTTTGGAAATATATTGAAATTTACGAAAAGGTCAACACAGTTCTGACTTGGGCTCTTATTGCTTTAGTAGCGTCGGCTATCCTTGGCAACGTTCTTATAGTCGTAGTCATGACAAGCAAACTGAAAAGGAAAACGTCGTATTCGCCCATATTTGTGGCTCTTGCGGTCTCTGATTTAATTGTTATCGTGTTTGGACCATTTGATCGCATTTTTGTTATCTTTACTAAATACAACTTGAAGACGGGTGTTGTTCTGCAAAAAGTTAAGACGGTTGTGTTATATACTGCAGCTCAACTGTCATCTTGGTTGCTTGTTTTCTTAACAGTCGAACGAGTACTAAGCGTGGCTAAGCCTTTTGGGGTTAAATACATCTGTGGTAAAAGGATGAAACTGATTCTTTTTATCGCCATATTTACACTGCTTGCTAGTTATAACACTGTAGTATATACAGTGTTCCTAGAAATAATTATTTATCCAGATGGTTATATCCTTACGGTAGAAGTTCATCTTGGGACATATTTAGTGAAAATATGGACTGATGCTTGTCTTTTGTTCTTCGTTCCAGTTGTCGTGATGATAACAGGATCCTCGTACATCATATACAACAGGTCGTTCTCCAGATCGGGAGAAACTCTTCGGAGCACTGCGTCACGAAATTCGAGTTCAGTTACCAAGATTTTGCTGTCGTCTGTGTTCGTATTCATATTTACAATGACGCCATTTCATATTTACACATTTTTACATGTCATTGACCGATTTGACAGCTTCTATCTGAATCTTACTTTCTTTGACGCACTTTCGTTCTTAATTGACTTGAACTCAGCTTTAAATGTTTACATTTATTTCCTGACTGGAACACAATTTAGAAAGGATGTTCGGGAGACATTTAGACACTGCAGACGCCGTTTGAAATATACAACCACAAAGAACAACTCTAAAACTCAAGTTGTCAGCTCAATTCAAACGCCGTAGGATAGAGTCATCGTCCTTCTGCAATTATTTCATTTATTGATTATGACAAACGTATCTGAACAACCACTAATCACCTGCCTGAAACTGTTTTATAGTTAAACTGGCGAATTTAGAAGTACAGTGCGACCTCTCCAAAACAACACTATTTGGGAGTAGCAAAATTATGTTGTTATTTAGATTGTTGCTCTAGAAAAGAAGTTACATTAATAGTTAAATCGTGCAATGGGGAAATCATGCAGTTGTTGAAGTGAGGTTGTTGCTCAAGAGAGGGCCACTCCATAGAGGTTGTACTGTATTCTTAAGAATGATATTATTTTGGAGTACTAATGAATCATACTAAATCACGTGTTCAGCAGGAATGGTTTTTAAAAGGATACATCACACTGCCTTATTTGTTGATATTCGCCCAAACTGGAGTGGTTCTGTGGAAGAACGTTCGTCTAATTTACGTTATGACCATGTTTATCATTGAACAGCACATTAATCATTTTGAATATTTAAACCGATTTATCTGGTAATTGGTTTGTCGTCAGTCAGTAACATTC
This sequence comes from Lutraria lutraria, assembly GCA_964023205.1. Classification (NCBI taxonomy): domain Eukaryota; kingdom Metazoa; phylum Mollusca; class Bivalvia; order Venerida; family Mactridae; genus Lutraria; species Lutraria lutraria. Next base: position 12,662,808 of record OZ026845.1, read on the forward strand.
AAAGGTATATAATAATAATGTACTTGTATAATGTATATTACCAAATCTACAAAATAAAGTCAACATTTATCTTATTTATATAATCGATTTAAATTAAGGCGTTTGCTGTCGTTCAAGGCCTAATGCACAAAGTAGCTTCCCTAGAGATACTCGGGGTCAAATTACGATTATATCCGTTAAATAAGGACCCTTGGTCGCATTGGAATCATCTGAAGCATGGTAACGGTTCATTTAGCTAGACACGTATTACACGTGCAGGCATGATCTTTTATCTGTTTTTGTTTTTCGGTACGAACACAAAGTTTATACCATTTCTCAGCAGTCGGCCAGTAATTGTTTTCCTACATACCCAAGAGCTTCGAACCATTAACCTTCTGCCTAAGAAAATATATTTAATGGCATAAATACAATTTTAAATATTACATGTATTCAAGTCAAAATCAGATGACTATGCAAAATCGTGAAAAGTCGTAAAAAAATTCTAAACAATCATCTATTTGGATTACTACAGTACACGTCGTAATTCACGTACTGCATATATGCTGATGGTCAGGTTCCTATAGCTTCTGTTGGAAACATGTAGAAGCTTAAGTCTGGCACCATTGAATTCATGGACGATGTGAGGATAACTGTGAGTCAATCAGATATTTAAAACAGTGCTGGTTCATCGGGAAATTTTAATCGATTAATTCGATGCTTATAACGTGTAACCTTTTCTTCGAGCATGTCTTCATGTATGAGCTATTACATTCCGCATAAGTTGGGTATACAAAGGGACAGGTAATCTAGACTATCATGCTAATTGCTGAACTACTTTTGGTGACATAAATCAAAGTACTGAAAGCACATGGAATGGGAACAACTTACTTTCTCACATAAAGGGACATGGTCGGTAGCTGGGCTCGAACAGTCCAGAGAATAATATCTTGTTCCCAGGTAGTTCTGCCTTTTCCTGGTAAACGCTGTAATATGGCCTGTTGCTATAAAATAATGTTAATAAACCGACTTGAATTGCTGACCAGAGCTCTGTGAGTGGTAATTAATTTATCAACTCATGTCCAGTATCAGATGTGAAATATTGATAAAGTACAACTGATGTTTTCATTTTGAACTGCGGCTTGTATGTTTAGTAAGAATATTGATTAATGAAAAAAACAGTTTAATAATTACATTTGTATGACATATTATTACTCACGCAGCAATATAATTGCAGCTAACAATTAAATATAATATGTCCTTGATTATGCATAACAATGAAGCTCTTTAGAGAAAAGAAAGTACGTACATGATAAATTAAACACAGTTATTGCTATCGTTACTTGCACAATACATGGAATATGTTGCCAAATAAGTACAGCAGGTACAGTTGGTGTTTTTAGATCCCTTATCACTTTGCCCGTCCTTGTCCAAACCCTCCGCCACTAAGCCGAAAACCAATGTACATTTTTAACCTCCCGAAACGGCACCTCTGAAGAGCGGCAACCTCCGAGAAGCGGCAATTTATGCATACATGTAGTTTTAAAGTTAGATCATACAAGTCACCGGTAGATTACCATTTTTTAGAATCTGCGCTAACTCATTATCTTCAGGAACTGAAGGGGTGTTGTAATCCGGAACAAGAGGAAAATATATACTATATCCATATGACAACAAGGTTTCCACAATAATTCGCCAGTGAACTCTCACCTATATTGACACTCATCTCTCCGGCCTCTCTATCACAAGCCTGTGTGTCTGACGACTAGAAGCAAGCGCTGGATCGAGGCTCCATTCTTCAAGAAGGGCAACAGAAGTACCCCTGCTAACTACAGTCATATTTCACTCACCTCCGTTTGTTGTAAAATCATGGAGCAAATCATGCACAGCCGGATTATGCAGCACATGGTAGACCTGAACATATTGTCCAATTCACAGCATGCGTTCAGGAAGCTCAGGTCATGTGTGACACGGCTATTTAAATTCTGACACTACATGACCTTTCGTCAGCTCTAGACAACAGTGAGCAAATGTACGACATCTTACTTGATTTCAGTAAGGCGTTCGACAAGGTCCCACACGAACATCTTGCTGTGAAGCTGAAGCAAGATGGCCTCAGTGGAAGCATCCTTACTTGGATAAAAAGTTTCCTATCTAACCTAAGTCAGCAGGTACGGGTCGAGGGTGTACAGTCGAACTCAGCACCAGTGACATCCGGCGTCCCTCAAGGCTATACAGTTTTAGCTTTATTAGCCATTCTTGCTTTGTGATGTCTTTTATAAATTACTGTTATTCTTATGTAAAAATTAACAATTTACCTTTAACAAACATTCTTATTTGTGTTATACATGTGTACATCTATGTATTGAGGATTTTGTAATCTATGTTTTATGTCTAGTACACGTTGTATATTTTGAATGATTACTTTTTATTTGTTATTCCTGCGGTGTACATTTATTGTAATGTTGTATCTTAACTGCTATAACTATGATTTCTATGTGTATGACTGTAAAGATGTATTGCTTTGTTTTGACATAAGAATTACTGTTATATATTTGTTTTTATCTGTATTCTTATCAAACTCATATTTTGTGTCGTTAATAGCTAATGTTTAACATGATTATATTCTATTCCGACAATAAATAAAATTTGAATTTGAAAAGACAGGAAAGTATCTAGGCGCGACGCTTAATTGGGACCCTCACACATATAGACATGTATCGGCTGTGAAGCGTAGAGAAGCACGATTCATCACAGGCAATTACAGGACCACAGCAGCACCAGCAAGATGATCGCAGACCTTGGGCTACCTACCCTAGAACTCCGCCACCAGCACTCAAAACTCTTGATGATGTATCGGATAACCATGCAATGGTCTCCTGGACATCCTATAGCCACCAAACATATGCACCTTCGACAATCTATCACACATATACATGTACATATATACGTTCTAGCTAAGATATGGATGGTGCAGTGGTCAGGTACTGGATACCCTACTGCAGGACACTATATATACAGACACCTACAAACACTCCTTCTTCCTCTCTGGAACGCGACTGTGGAACCAGCTATCGAAGCACATATCTTACAGTTCTATATATACAGACCTCAAGCAGAGTCATTCAGGGATCGAAGCTACCTAGGACTGACCGCGGTCTCCATCTCAAACAATGAGCCATCCTGACTGTACATATTATACATGAGGTTTTATTTTTTACTGCGCACTCACGACCACCTTGTGAATAAAAATAATTTCTTCAAAATCTTTTTTTTCTATAGTATTAATTTCATTATCAACAATACTAGAAATCTTTAATAATTTGCCTCCACTAATTGTATATCGTCTGCTATATTAGTATCCCTCTATATCTTTGTTGTCTGCGTTTTCCGATTTCCTTCTATTTCTTTGTTGTCTGCGTTTTTCCTCTATTTCCATATTGTCTGCCTAAGCCGTCTACGTTTTATACACAGAGTGACATTGATTGGTACATTCACTTGGAAGAAGACATACGTATACAGTATGGAGACGTACTTATGCTTAAAATTAAAATGAATGAAAAATGTACTAAAATCATGCATATTCAGAATCTTCATTAGCATTTATAAATGCATTATTTCTAAAAGATATGCCAGTAGTATTTAAGAGTATTATACTGCATGAAAATACTGTTTTTTTTGCATATTTTATTACTTTTATCAGAGTCATAGATAACAGGGATAAGCAACTTCAGTTATTACCTATGTAAAAGCACGCATGACAGTTACTTTTCCGAAAAATTGCTGATTTTGTAGCAAGTAAAACTTCTTACCTATACCAGTAACACATGCATAAACTTAGAAAATGTAATAAAATATTATTTCCAGCAGAAGTCAAATGTTCAAACTTTCAGAAAATGTATAACTTATACATTTTCTGAAAGTTTGAACATTTGACTTCTAATTTCATTCGTATTTTTTTCTATTTTGTGATGGAAATAAATATCTGCAACAGTTATTGAAGGTTGTTATGGATTTGGAAGTAATTTCATTTATAATTATTGACCTACAAGACGTGCGACATAGTGCAAAATTTCTGGTTACTCGATCGACCCTAATTAATTTTATCCCGCGACCCTAGACATTTTCATGATTTTATCCGAAAAATTAATGTATTGTAAGCTAATGTGTTTATATGCAGAATAACATCAAATTACTATTTGACTGTGCATACAATAACAAAATTATTACTAGGATTCTTGAATTTTGTCTTTTCATGATATTCGCATAAAATTTGCAAAATAAATTTTACTGATGAAACAAATTAATGTAAATATCATACGTTTCTGTCCATTTTAACAACGTACATAATTGTTGGGGACATGCTCAAGTCTTATCAGAGATCCAAAAGTAATACAGTGAAATATCGATTTTTGGATCAATTAAGATAACAGATTTTATCTGTTACGCGTGACTGACTTTATTACTTTATGACCCCTAATAAAGTCAGCATAACGCAAGCAAGGAGGGTAGACTGTATATAAACCCCCGAATTGTATAGTTGTTTCCCTTGAAAATTGATCAGATACTCGATAAGGCCATGTCCGCCAAAGTTGGACATGAATTATATATGTATGTTATTTAGTTTTTGAGTTTTACCTGCGACAGAATCTACGAAATGATGCGTGATATTTGAAGTTGCCAATCTCTGTTATCTATGTCGTCGAACTGTCGTAGACCGATTTTTCCGGCTCCTCCAAAGGGGCGGAGCATACTGACCTTTAACATTTATAAGTTCTCTACACATTTACGTGTAATGTGTCCGTGTTATGGTTTTGTCTTTTTAAGATCGCCGTTCATTTATGCAATACTTGTCAATTATCTTCTATAAAATGTCGTTCATAGAAACTGATCTATGAGTAAATGTGGTAAGCATATTCATATTTTCGATTTATTGTGTATGTTTATCATGAATGGATACATTATCACATGAATTCGCGACTTAAATGTTTTTGACAAATTATTAACACATTCTTAAGACATTATTGCGCTTTCTGGTCTGATTTGAACTGGTACATTGAATTCCTGATTATGATGATAAAGATCATAAAGTAGAAACAGTTCTCCTTGGAAGAAAATGCAATATTTTTTGCTAGAAAGTAAAATAGGAAGAAAACAAGGGCTTTGTTGTCATATCGAATCCTAGCCCTACTAATTCGGCTTTCCGGTTGGCCGATTTTCGTGAACGAATTCGGAAGGGCCAGCCAAGTCGAAAATGTCTCGCCGTCACAAAGCAGTCTAATTAGTTGGACTAATCGAATCCAAGACTACCTGCTTGCAAATCAGATACTCTACCGTCTGAGCTTATCAGACTTGATAATATCACACTCACATACAATATATATTAATTTGTACTAGTTAATAGTTCTATGGTATAGTACCATGACTAAATTTAGTCCAAATAATTGTAGTACATTTGTACACTACAGAACAAATTATCGAGACATTTTTTACTTGGCTATATCTTATCTATCGAGTACAGCCCCGCAAGGGTTAATTTAACAATCTTACAGCAAAATGAAGTTGGTACAGTACTAGCCCTACATTTGGCTTTTCGGTTGGTGAACAAATTTGGGTCATCCTCTCAGCCTTATCAGGGCTCGACACTAACTTATCTTCCATGACGGCCCAAAGGGCCACCAGCTTTTGAAACCTGCTGGTCCTATAGAATTTCAGGTGGTCCTTTCACCTATAATATGTTATTTGTTTATTTACTGTAAAATATTGATTCATCCGACCATTCAAATTACATGAGTTAAACTTAATGGTCCTGCACAAAAAGCCTGGTCTCGGACCAGCAGGCCAGCGTTAGTGTCCAGCCCTGATTTGGTCTCATTTTGTGCAAAAATTTATATTTTGGAGTCACTCTGTCGGTTGTTGGTCAGTCGGTCCGTCCGTCCGTCCGTCCTCATAAGATATCACAAGTTTGTGGAGCAATCTACTTCCACATTCTTTAAGCGCTTGCAATGAAACTTGAAATATGTTATTTGTTATAGTTATGTGCCCTTGAAATTAGCCATATGGTGTACAATCGTAACAATGGCAGTTTTGGTTTGTCAATGTGGAGCAAACTACTTCCACATTTTAAGGGATTGAATTGAAGCTTGAAATATATTATCAATTTATATGAAATGTAGATGTGCAAGACACTACATTTGTATTTTCATTCCCATGATCCACTCATTGCAGAGTTATGTCCCCTTGAACTCGGCCGTATTGTGTACTGTCACATTCTTAGTGTCAAAGGAGTGGCCGGGATATTAGTCATTTTAAAATTTTAAGTTTCGCATTATGAGACTCGCATCAAGTTTATATTGAAAACTAGAAGGAAATTTGCTGTAACTGACACGTGATTTCAAACTTTCGCCCTGTTTGAGTTTACCCATTTGTGATTAACTATATTAAGTCAGGTAATAGGGCATTTGGCCATTAATGTTCCTGAAATTTTCAGCATTGACTACTGACTTTATGCATTTAAAAGTAAAACCTATGAGTACATACGTGTACCATTATGCGTAACTTAACAAGAATTACCTCGATTACTGTTTTTATAAGAAAAATATCTATCTTCCCTCATGTTATTGAAACTTATCAAAATAAAATGCTGAAAACCCCATTGAAGTCATCAGTAATTTAAAAATCTCTCTTTTATTACAGGATGGGATTTTTCAGGAGCCAAGTCGAAATATTTAGATATTGATATATGGCATTGTATGTGGACCAATTAAAATGAGTGATATATTGAAAACACTATCTGTAGTCAGTGTGATATGGATCATAGCGGCTGGCTTTCTGGTAAGGCAATTTTAACTTATTTATTAACTTATTAACTATTATCATACATGTGTTTCTTTTTTTGGAGAAATTAAAATGATTTTATTAAGTTTCTTTATCCTAGAACACCAGTGTTATAAGGCAATTCTGTTTTACAATTTTAAGCATCTGTGTGCGCCTTGGTTTTAAGCTCCATCAGTAAAATACATTTTTAGTAAAGATAAATAGATGGAAAACTGTTACTTATATTTTCATCAAGGCAATAACCGTTAAACGTCATTTGAATTCATTCATTCTAGTGTTAGATACAGTGACTCGAAGGAATCAGAAGTGATAGATTCCTATGTTCTTAACTTCTTAGTTTGAAGTACATGTAGTCAGTTGACTGTTTTTTTAAATTAGTGTGTGTGTTAAATTGTTATTTTTAACAGGTAGCAAGGTTTTGCAAAATGAGGAAGATGCTTTAAAAAAGAAAAAATAGAATGACCTTGTTGTTAATTAAGATTTTTTTATAATTAATGTCCCTTGTACAAGCTTATCATACCAAATACCTCCTAAAATATGCTCCTAGGTTTTTTAGTTACTATTTGAATGAAAGAATCATGATTGATGTATTTGATCATCATAAATGGCATGTCAGGATTTTTGTATATCTCAAAATGATGGCGAGCTTTAATTTGAGGAGGGGAATTTATTAGGATGGATTGGTAACATGAGATTTAATTACATCATCTGATTCCTACTTTTCTGAGAGTCTTGGTATAAAAACTGAAGTAAAAAATGTCCTGGGCATTTTTGTTTCATTTTTCATCTCACTAAAACTCTTTTAAAGGTACTCTATACAGATTTTCAATTTTATTTTCAGATTTTCACATTACTGTTTCTCTTTGCTAAGAGACAGATTATGAGGTTTACGTTGAAATCAAGACGTGGACCACATGTTACTATCGGCTCCAATGCCCCAAAAGTAAGATTTATTTTATTTCACAATGAGTAAGAAATAAATTAGGCTCATTCAAAATAATCTGTATGGTGTGGATTCCAAGCACAATCACATCAGTTAAAAGCATTCATTGATAGTGAATCCTTACTGCTCTGTCACTTATATGATTCTTGACTGAATTTAGGTCAATAAACCAGATTGTTCAGTCTTAAATCAAAGGAAGTAAAGCGCTCAGTCAGAATCACACTTATTACATACAAGAAAACATTCTGTGCCATTTTAGGTATCAGATATTAAAACAATTTATAATGATTCAGGGTTCTCAATAACAGCAGGCTGCAGGCCAATTTAGCTGCTTAGAAATGTGTTTGGGCCTCTTGGAAATCTCAAAAGTTTATGAAATATTGCTAGAAAATGACCGGATCCCTCCTTGTAGGCCTGTTAGTCTTGCTTTTGGGCCTGTTTGGCCACAAACTTATTGAGATCCCTGATGATTGACATGATTGTACTTTTAATTTAAAAACAATACTTAACTTCGAAAATATGTAATGTTTGTTTTGTTTGTTTGAGTTTTATGCCACTTTTCAACAGTCTGAGTCATATTAGGTGGACAGTTCCAGTACTAGACTTCCATCCTCCATAAGCACTTGCCGATTTCCTCAAATAAAGAGGCATGGTCAGTAGCTGGGCTCAAACCCCTGACCCTTTTTCAGTGAGAGGTTATAGTAATTTGAAGTCGGCAACCTTGACCACGGAGACAGGTCGAAATTATATAATACATGTTTGGAATAATTGATGTCGATGTGTCAGTGATCATTTATATGATATTTACTGTCAGAAGAAAAATAAATGTTTTGTACTGAGTATTGTTTTAATACATCTTTGTTTTCTTTCAGCATTTGAGACAGGAGCTATTTAGAAGACTGGACAGAGTACCAGAAATAAAACATGAACCTAAATTATTGAATCCAAGAATGGAACAATTGGCTATGTCAGGTTGTTGTCCTCATTAATATCACTTCTTATTAATTAACTATCTAATATTAGAGAGGAAATTAGAACGACACTCAATACAAGAGTTGTCGGCAATATGAGTAATAAACTTAGCTAATACAGGCAAATTCTCAGCAATGCAGAATTCATGCATTCCCATTGGTTAACATCGTCGGATACCCACGGTCGTTGCCTCCGCTCCGCTACGTACATGTACGTAGCGGAGCGGAGGCAACGACCGTGGGTATCCGACGATGATTGGTTAAATACCTGGGCATAATATGGAAAATTTTATGAAATACAGGCTTTTTATTAGTTGTTGAAACTCGCCACAGTACGAATGAAGGTATAAGAAAAGAAACTAATGACCTGTGCCCCAACAAATTTTCCTAATAAGTAACAATATTATATAATACATTTTGTATCATTAAAGCTTCATATTAGTTATATTGAGACTGCCAGTGGGACAAAATGAATCAGTTTTACTATTGTGACGGTCTAGTTATCAAATTGAATTCAGAAAAACTAATGTGTCTGACTGACTTACCTTCCTTATACCTCCTATGATGTTCAGAAAAACGAAGGCTCTGTGGTTGATGGCGTGGATGTGGTTTTTGATCTTAGCCATGTGCTAGAATTACTGCTAGGACCAGGCAAAGTTCAATTGTTCTTCTTCTACTGTTCAAGGTGGAAAAGCTGCAGAATGTCAAATAACCCTGGCTATTGGTCCAGTGTTTTTTTCGAAAATTTTCGCAATACCCATGCCCATCAAAAGGGGAAATTTAGCACAACAAATTTCAAAATGAGAATATATGGTAACATTTATTTCTATGGTTATATGTTATTATTTAGTTGTTAAAATCTTAAATATAAATATTACTACAGTACACTGTAATTGTAATTTTTACATGATAATGTGGATAAACACTTCTTGTCGGGGGGAAATTCTGGCCATTTTAGGGGGAAAATGAAGGAAATTTTGCTAGCGGAAACTGCCCAGATATGCCAGTAAATATAGCGATAAAAACCACTGTGGTCTGATGGTAAATCTCACCATACCAAATTTGACCTGTGAAAACTGTTCCAGTGTAGTTTGTTTCAAAAGTAAATGTATGCTTATTTGCTCATTTTTATTCCTATAGATATAACATGTATTAATTATTTAGATCATCCTGTATTTTTAGGTCCAAATCATTACTACTTTAGAATGAGGGCAGTAGATGCATTCTCAAAGTTTGGTGAGTTTATTTATATTAATCAGTCATTCTGTACTTTGATATTTTTACTCTTGTCTCGGCATCTGTCTGGGTTAGACTTTATCTTGGGCCCGGGTTTATTGTTATATTATAACCGAAATCGGAAATGAAACATATGGTGAACTATGCTGCCTTGTTGGGCACTGACTTATCCAAATCTGACACTAAATCTTATGTCAGCAACAAAAGTGTGTCAGAATTTCAAAGCATTATTTCACAAGTTATCATTGAGGACAGAATCAGTGATATAAAATGTTCAGGTGTATTCTCAATGACAATAGATGAAAGTACTGACAACGCTAATATGAAAAGTGTCATTATGTATATCCAGAATGTATGTGACAGTTGTCTCCAATACACGCTTCTATCAAACAAGTTTATTTCTGCTGGTAGTGCTAGTGCAGTGAACATTGTGTCTCTTGTTCTTGAGGAACTTAAACTTAAGGGACTGGATGTAACAAAGATGGTTGGTATGTGTACTGATGGTGCCAGTGTCATGACCGGGAGAAAAGGTGGTGTAGTTAAACTACTTAAAGAACATTCCCCAGCTCTTGTCGGCGTCCATTGTGCAGCACATCGTGTTGCCTTAGCCACTTCACAAGCAGCAAAGAATATTCCACACGTGAATGAATACGCCAGAACTGTTGGAAATGTCTTTCGTTATTTTAAGAATTCAGCTCTACGATCCAACAGACTTCGCGCCATACAGCAGATGCTGAAGCTTCCAGAGCTCAAGTATGCTGAAGTTCACTCTGTCAGATGGCTTAGTCTGGAACAGGCGGTTCAGGTCATTTATCGCACCTACCCAGCCCTAGTCATGACCCTTGAGCGTGAGGCAATATTTGACTCTGCTGCCAAAGGCCTGCTGAATAAAGTAAACCAGTATCGCTTCATCGCAATAACACATCTGATGATGGATGTCCTACCTATCATTGGGCGACTCTCCAAACATTTTCAGAATGAGTCTGTGGACTTTAGTGTAGTGAGACCTCACATCACCAGCACCTGTGAAACTCTTAAAGACCTGCTGGAGGTGGAAGGTGTCTTTGTAGATAAACTGAACAAATTTGTGAAATGTGAAGGTGACAGTTTTGTCTATTGCAGACCCCTGTCTGAGTCTGACTGCAAATGTGAAATTTGATGGCTTCAGTGATGTTGATAGTGAGGAGGAGACAGAGCCTGATTCTGAGCCTGTGGTTGGTTTCCAGCCAGAACTTAGGTACTTCACCCAGCAGCAACCAGCCCTTCAGCAATTGACCAATGACTACATCTCTGTGTTAGTGAACAACATAGAGGACCGTTTTTCTGACACAGAAATTGTTGAGGCGATGAAGGTTCTTCTGCCAGCCAACATCGCTGAGGCTGACCCTATCGCCAAGTATGGTCTACAGGAGTTGACCAAATTGACTGAACACTTCCAGATCTTCCTGCCTGAAGTAGAGGCCACCCAGAGTGAATACCAGTCATACAAACGCCTGGTGAAGGGTAGTTACACTGACAGAAGTGTGAGTGAAATGCTGTCTGTGTTGTTAAAAAGTGGTAACATGCCCAATCTCAGTGTGATTTTACAATGTTGTATAGTTATTCCCATGACAAGTGTGCAGTGTGAGCGTGGTTTCAGCACCCAGAACCGGATCAAGTCCAGATTCCGGTCATCTTTGAAACCCAAAACGCTGGATGACCTAATGAGAATCAGTGAGGATGGGCCAGATGCTCACAACTTTGACTTTGGAAAGGCATTGTTTAAGTGGAAGACCATGAAAGTGAGAAAATTGTATTCTGTATAGACGGTCAGATTGTGATGTTGTAGGAGTGTTGTGGTAGTAAAAGAGAACTTTAATGATATTATGTCAGATTACTTTGAATGTATGTATTATAATACAACTGTTCATTCATTTATTTGAGTTCATACAAATAAGTTTTTTAGATCAGTATTTAAAATATTTAGCTGTTCAGTATTGTTTTCAGTGATTGCTTTCCTTGAAATAGACATTTTCCCACTCTCTCTGCTATTACAAAAATGCAAATGAAATTACTGTGAAAATGTTAATCTGTCTTATGACTGTAGCAAATTATTTATTTTATTTATGCTTGTAATACAGTATACATGTACTGTTTATTATTATGAGACACAGTTTTTTGAGTAACTGTGAAATAAAAGATTTAAACTGTTTATTTCTTTAGTTCTCACTTTGTCTTTCCTAATATTGTGTGTTTTTAACATATTTTATGTCATCTCCATGTAAATAAATTGATCATAAGAAACATTGGTGAACATCAGTAAACATAAAACATAAACGTCTCCATGAATAATGATGACCTGAAACAAAAACATAACATTGGTCTTTATCCTCACAAAGAGAGATTCATGTATATATATATATATATATATATATAAGTACTAGGCAGACAAAAAGCATGTCACATAGTCCATTTATTCAATATTGGAGATAGAAAAACAATGTATTCATATGCGAGTATAGTTGAGTATAGTCGGAAAGATCCACTTCTCCCTGATGTCTCCTGACTTCTCCCTATTCCTAGCCAAGGGAGAAGTCACTTCTCCCTAAAATTTCAACCTAGGCCGACCCCTGTATATAGCTTGAGATCATTCTCTTGGCTTAAATCTCATTTTTCATTCTTATCCATGTATCAGACCTATATTATTATTTACAGTTTGTCCTAATTTCTCGTCCAATGAAATGTCCACATTTCATTTGAAATTTGAAAAATATATCCAATAAAATGTACCTTGAACCTGATATGGAGAAAATATGTCACTTATTTTTCTGTATGTGCAGAAATTAATCAGTTATCGTTCATATTTTGAATTTTATGCGACATATCACTATGCTCCACTTCGCATCACTGGTGATATATCGCATAAAATTTAAAATATGAACGATAACTAATACAACATGTAATAATGAATATTTGTACCAGTTAATTTGTATACAGAATTCTGTTTGAATGGTAGTATGAATAACATGAGAATTTTGGAAATATTAGATTGAGATTTTAATAGGAAGACCAATCTCAAGTTTTGTAGATCCAACATATTAGTTGGATAACAGGTGTTTGACTTTAGATCCTTCATTTAATACAGTTTTTATGTACATGTTTTGCATGTATCTGCCTATTTGGTTGTGAAGTTGTGAACATGTACATCAAGTATTTTTAATCAAACTCTGCCTTCTTCATGAATTGGATAAAGCATTGAATTAAATGTTTTATGCTATGACAGACATATTGGACTATTAGTGCCCAACTGCTTAGAATTAAACAATGAAGAAATTATCATTTAAACCATTAAACCCATATTGAATTAAGCAGTTCCGTTTCAGCCTACAACATACATAGTCAAAATGTAAATGGATATATCTTGGCACGATCACCCTGGTAAGCTTAAAATATGGTCCCTGATACTGCAAAAAATGATTATTTAGACCTTGTCTGCTGTCCACAGTTCCAGAATATGTGACAAGTAAATTTTATGACAGTTTGACTTTCTTGTTAATTTGACTGACAGTTTTGTACTGTTTTATATATTTGGTTTCTATTTCTTATATCTGGTTCCCGATCTGTTACAGATGATGCTTTGAGAAGTGAGGTACCAGCTGCTTGTAGACATCCAAATCAGACTATGAGAGAATATCTGACAACGATATATCCAGAGTACCTGTGTACTGCTTCATCAGATCTTATACCTCAGTTTATAGAGTTGTATGAACATGCTAGACATAAACCAGAGGTTTGTTTCTTGAGTTAAAGGCTTCAGGGACATGTTTAATAGACAAATCTGCACTAACAGATGAATACATTAACAAAGTTTTGTCATCATGGGTTTATTTTCTACTGGGGATTAATGTTGAACCACCTGCCTGGGTCATTAGGTGACAGAACCTGCTTTAAATTGTGAAGGAATTTCCCTGATGTACACCTGGTTAGAACGATTGACCTTCGGGTCTTCCATATTCTAACTCAGCAATTTTCTCATTGTGAAATATGTGAAGTCCCAGCTTGGATTCAAATTCAGAGCAGTGAGGTGATATCATAACCACTGCCCCCCAGGGAGCCCTCTCTATATTATGTCTTACATCAAGTATCTGGACATGTTTGGTTCATTCTTTTATCCAGTGATTACAGGAAGCAAAATTCAACTTTATTAATAACAGAAATTTAAATGTAAGAGTTGAAAAGTTTTGCAACACAAAATATTTTTTATTCAAGTCAAAGGTCGTGTTTCTTTGATTATCTGTTATAATAATTTATATAAATTTGAAAATTTTAGTTCTGTTTTTTTATCAATATGTTTTCTATGCTCATTTAAACATGTTTTCTTGTTATCTGTCTTACAGGTATTTGAAGAATGTCATTTTATAAAGTACTCACAAATATTGGAAGAATTAGTTTCATGGTAAGTGTGACATACGAATTGTAGTGCAGTCATTCTCATACTTGTATGACAGAATCATGTACTAGGTTATACAAGGGATGTAATTTATCATATGGACTTAATTATGTTGGATGACCATAGGGGCCTTTTTGTGAAAAGTGCTAGTCTGTTAAAAAAAGGGGGGAGGGTGTAATCCCATTCTCTTCGAAGGCTCCTTAAACAAGTTATGGTGCATTTGTACTACAGGCACTCATACATTTTGTATCTGTCCAATTATTCCGTTTTTAGCATGCTTTCTGGTTCTAGTTTTGAAAATATCATTCCTCCATTAACAAAGTTTCCTTGTCTCTAAATAGTTCAAATCACTTTCCATTTATCATAATTTGTATACTCAAGTATTTATTACTTTCTGTTCTTATTCATTTACAGATATGCTATACATCTACATGTAATGTGCTCAAAATATACTAGTGATTGATTAAAATGATACAAATTCTAGTTTATTACGTCATAATTTTTTTCCCTGACTCATGACCTTTCACACATAAAAACTAAGTGTGTTAAATTACTGGTAGAGACATCTAGTACATCTTATATGTGTAACCATTGAAATCAGCTATAGTTACCTCCCTTTGTTTCAGTCTAGCGAAAGGTATCGAGCTTAAGAAAGAGGCTAATTTTGAACAGATGAGAAGTATTCCATTGGTCGACACTGAAGTTAAAATAAAGTCGCATCGTATCAAAGGAAAAACGAAAACTTCCATTCCATACAACCATATGTCTTCGGATAAATATTCGTCTAAAACACAGACTCGATACAGAACTAGAGCAAGTAGTAGTGAACAAGCAGGACTTCTTGAGAGTGCTCCTTCAAGTCAAAGAAGTAGTGTGGAGGGACTTGTAACTGCTCAAGATTGTTCGGAGGAAAGTTTAGGTCTTGTACAAGTTAGTATGAATACCATGCCAAGTTAGGTAGGTCTGAATTTTGAGGTTATCTCTCTCATGGTCAAGTTGAATACAGAAAATGTATGGATGAGAGATCTATAGAACTATTGTCTTTGTATTGAAGTGTTTTGTGTGTATTGAGATGCTTGCTTTATTAAATTTTACTCCCTCTTTAGACAATACAAATGTCTATAACACTAATATTGATATCATCATTAAAGTTGTTTTGCCTTAGGGTGAATTTGAAGTCAAAATTGAGGTCTTTGTGCTACATATTCATGTACTGTATGTCAGGTCAAAAAAATACTCATTTTGGCCTCTGATGACACAAAATCCTTTTTTGTACATAGTTTTTCTGTTGCTGATATTTAACCTATTTAACTAGTTGTGTGCAATATTTTGTTTTATTAAAAGTATGAGATATTTTTAATGCTTTGTTGTTGTTTTAGTTGTATTTGAATTTGATTGGGTAAAATAAATCAACCAATCAACATCTTGGAATATCAGGATTGATTTAAACTTTGGACCTACATGTAGGAAATGTGTAATAAACCATAGGAAAAGACGTTTTTTTCAACTTTTATTGAAAGCTCAACAAGACACATAAGTTGCAAGTTTGTACATCATCAAGCATGAAATCTATATACAATCTGTTGAGTGTCATCAATTGCCATATCAGTACACATGGTACATGTATATATGGTACATGTAGTTGCAAACACATAAAAGTACAAGGATGCAAGTTCTGGCTTTTACAGTTTTTTCAAAGTCCAAATGGGTCTTTATCTGCCACTTAGCTAAAATATATAGTGCTGTTGTAGTCTTCAAAGATGCTAAGTTTCCATAACTTTGCCCCCACCCCCTCCCCTCGAGCCACTCAGGTTCAGGTATTTCTCTTTTGCAAATTTGCACCCATGAAAATAGCTATTCAGAGTTAATAACAAACATTCAGGTTTCCAGACATAGCCAACTTTCAATTTTGCAGTCAATCCTGTTTTTTTGTGTACAACAATTGATGACATAAGTCGGTAATGATAAATAGCTGTGAAATGGTAAATTATTGCGTTCTTCTTACATTATATTGGTTCATTCAATGATAAACATACCAAACGTTACGATACATACGAAGTACATGTATATATACAAATGACTCGCCATGCAATACTATCACAACATTATACAAATGTAGTACATGTATATATTTACTGAGTTTAGAATCAATTTGTCCATGTTATAGCTTGCATACCTAGTGTCTTAAAAATTATTAGTATTGAGGTCTACACTAAGTAATTTGTGTTGTTGTCATAGCAACCACCTTTTTCTACCTAACCAAGTTGAATTTACACATGTCGTCTAGGTTTAACCAGTTGATATAGGGATAAAAAAAGTCTTTGTATAGAATACAGTACATGGCAATAATATGAGAAAAGGGTTTCTCCCTAGAGCCTTTATCGATCAACAAACCCTCTTAATGCATACTCCATGGACAGCTACTGGTTTATCCTGAATGTATATACAATTTACCATGCAGCATGATCATCTAATTATAAGAGTATTATAACAACACTTTATGGATTATTGAATATATACATAAAGTATAATATTTCGAAACTAATGCAATTGTAAGTGTATGTACAAAATATTATTTTTAAGCAAATATTAACAGCGTAAAACTTCACAACACAGGACAAAAACTACTGTTATTCATAATAAAGAAGATTAAGGTCCAAATAGAAATGGGTCCATTCTCAGTTTACAATGCATGTAAAGACACTTTGTCATGAAACTAACTAACAGCATGCTGTTTTTAGACAAAATGCTATGTTTGGAAAGTTTGAAGTGTTCTGTTGTGTAAGGTCAGCCTACTTTGATGTATCAAACATGCTTCGAGTACCTTGATAAATTCAGATGTTGGGAATAAAATTGTCTAAATAGAGGCTACAAAGGATGCCATTAAGTTGTTTGGGTAGGGCTTATAAAATGTCCTTGCGACTGCTGGAAATAACCGAGGGCTATAATTATTTGACTTGATGTTATATAATTTTGGCAAGGGTGCAGAAATCGGAAACTCTGGTTATCAAAGTACTGTATGAATTTGTCTTTACAATAAAAACTCTCCACAGTGATTATCTCCCATGACAGAAACTTATTGCTTCAACAATAATTATATCACGTGATAATGAATACTAGTTCATGTACATGTATATACAGACAGAGACATTTATAGTTATCAGATGTTCAAATAACTTCAAGGTCATTATACTACCGTACTTATTTACCAACAGCTATTGTTCATGAAGTAGAATACGTTTTGTATCAACATTTATCTATAAGATGAAACCAAAGACCTACACTACACACAGTACATTTTGTATATAGGTCTTTGATGAAAGAGCAGATGCTGTATACAAACTTCATGTGGTTGTAATTAGTTATTGCTACAGGACATAGCTTCACTAAGCTGTGTCATCCGAGAAGTTTACCCACTTATGCCGTCTTTATTTGCCCTGTTTTGAATATCATTCTAGTACATATATTCGATAAATCCATAGTAACCTTGCCAATATGCCATAAGGATAAATGACTACAATTTGATTCTTCCATCTCATTCAGAAACGTGTTTTAACACAGAATCATTGTTTTACTTCACAGGATTCATGTCTGTGGTTGGTTTAAACTACATGTGTAACAACATAGTCTTTGGTAATAAGAATACTGGCACAATCTGGCTTGTAGAACCATTGGGCACTGAGTGAACGTATCGGTACATTCGTCTCCTCTTCCTGAAATAAAGTACCCGGATTATGTTAAACTTTGAAATGCACCACAAACGTGAACTTAGTTGGATATGATCAGAAAAAACAAACTTACGTACGTTAGTATGACCCAACACTTGATATTTCAAATTTGTTTCTTTGAACTTGTAAGTAAGCTTTGATCGAATCGTGTCATATGAAAACATGTATATAATAAGCATGTATATTCACATATACTTTTGTTTGCGTAGTTTTATGAAAAAAAAATTCTCACATCAAATATATGTATACTAGTACTATACTAGAATTCTGTTCTCTGTGCATTATTGCTTTAATTTAAATGGTATGTACATTAAATGTCATCATCAGACTATGTAACTATATTGTACCTGGTGGGGATGGAGTCACTCTTTGAGGTGGTTTTTGGGTGGGGCGTGGTTTCTGTGTTGGGCGTGGTCTAGATGGGCGCGGTGTTGCCCTTTGAGGTCTAGACTGATCAGATGGGGGACATCGTCTCTCCGTACAGGGTTCTTTATTCACAGGCTTATCTCGTACCACACAATCTGGACTTGCTCTTTTATTGTTGTCTAAACATCGAACGTCACGTGATTTATATCCTGATCCGCACGTGACTGAACACTGTAAAATAATAGAAACAAGCGAACTTAAATTAATACTTTACTGGTTAATTGTACACATTGACTGGTTAATAGTAAAAACTATGCATATGTAACCATTTGACCACTGATGTCCCTAAGAAAATGTAAGCTATGTTGGTTTATTTCTAAACCTGTAGAGCATGGAATATCTAGCTCTTTTCTACAATAAAACTATTCCAGTTCATACAAACCCGACCTCATTAAAAAATTAATTTTGTCACTGATGTGAACTACTAAAAGAGTTATTATCTAACAATGAGATGTTATTGACAGTCCATAAAAACTCCATTTACAGTGTTTTTTCCCCGAAGGAAGTCAAGTGTTGACTTCCTCTTAGTATATAAAGTCAATAATATAATAGTCGTAATCTTTGTTGTAACAAAGACCTATACTATGCATGTATAGTATAGAACTTTCGTTGTAAGTAATCAATCCAAACCCATTTACTTATTATTCAGTTATTCAGTATAATAAGTAAATGGGCATTAAGAGGCGTGGCCTGTACAATATGCATGCACAATAAAACAATTCGACCAGCTTGTTCTTACATTGTCCCTCAATTTATTGTAACCATAGTTACGTATGTACGTTATCATAAGTGTATCATAATCTACAGAACCACGTGCGCTTACCGTGCTCCATTCGCTCATATACCATTCTGGTTTACAAGATGTAGACACACACGACATTTCTGTTGGTGGTTTTTCATCATAGTTACAAGCATTTTCAGAAACAACTACTATCCTCCCAGCTTGATTCTGCGCGCACGCTACAGCACGTGTCTGGAATGCTTCACCACACGTGACATTACACTGAAATACATAATATGTCCTCGTAAAAATTTACCGATTTAATACGGACTATTCATGCAGTACAACCTTAACAGAGCAGCCCTCTCTTGAGCAACAACCTCCCTTTAACAACCGCCTGATTTTTCCCACTGCATGATTTAAAGCAACCTCTCAACAACAGTATATACTTTTGATAATCCCAAAATGTGTTCCTTTGGAGAGGTTGCACTGTATTTTGATTGAACGATACGAATTGAGTTGTTTTATGTCTGAAATTCCCAAGCTGGTGTCTGAAATGAACACGCGAATAATTGGGTTTGTCAATAGTTTTCGGAATCTCCGTAAAATGGAAATTGAAAGGTTTCGATGAAAATCGAATCTGAACGTAAGCCAATTAATGAGAAACACCTAAGTTGGATGAGGTTTGTTGTTTTCTAAACCTAAAACGGCAAATGCATTAATTTTAAATACAATTGCAAATTCAAAACTGACGAAATTTATTTTTAGAATTACCCATCATACCTTTGACCAAGGACCAGTCAGCCATATTCCTCTACAATCATCATTTCTACAAGATTTCTGTGACTGTGGCATGTCCCTTTCTGGACAAACCTTCTTTTCACTGCCTTCCTCACTGAAGCAGTGTACGCCTCGCGTGATAGTTCCATAGCCACAGGTGGCAGGACACTAAAATATTAATATTAACATTGTGGCATTAGAAGAAAATTCTATACACTCAAACCTTTAGCAAAGGCCAACCTCGGGAAAGCCAAATGTGACCTTTACAGATAGATGATCCTTATTTAGGGGTCATTTATTTCTAAATGACATGTTTTAAATGGGATTACCTTTATTCACAGAGAGACCTTTATTCTGTGGTGGATGCAAACACAGGTTTGACTAGACATGAATGAAAGTGGTATAAATGCACATAACTTTGTCGCTTCTCAATCACTTTTGCATTTGTTCCTCCTGTGGTGCACACAGAATAAACCAATTACGCTTAAAAATTGAATAATACAACATTCAACGCGTTGGCTTTATCAATTCGTCTACCATATGTTCCACTGGTGTGTTTAATCTAAATCTGTTACCCAGTAACCGACTTGTGGTTCATTTTATAAATTCAATTGATATAGACCCAACAATGCAGGTTGTACATTACATACACAGCATGCTTGCAAACTAAGGCCATTCTAAAAGTATGTTGGTTTGCTGTTAGGCAACCAGTAAAAAACTCCTGACAAAAACTATTTTAGCCATTTCAATATTTTTAAGCTTTATTATTGTTTCTTGCTTTCAGAACATAAAAACTTACATTCCTACTGGCAAAAGTTTAGGACGCGTAGCCACAATTTTAAACAGCATTTATGAATTATAAAGAAATGCGCGCCCCATATAGTCGTAGTACGACGTATACAGGTAATTACAAATTTATGTAAACATGTACGGATATATTGTACTTTAACTTACATATTCTGGCCATTCGGCGAAATACCAGCCGGAAGTGCACGATCCCATATCACAGACTTGTTGATCACGACCTGGGCGGGGCGATGAACATCTGTAATTATTCACAACCGTCCCATCTGATTGGACACATTTATAATCACGTGACTGCATGCCTGATCCGCACGCGACGCTGCATTTACCCCATGAATCAGCTTTCCATCTGTTAAAAAAATGTTTATTGACGTTTTCATACTCGTTTCTTTCAAATAATTATCATGATAGCAAAGGTTTTGAACCGCGTCGCCGTGACTGTTACACGGCAACCCATATTGTTACACTCTTTAGATTTTATATTTTGACATCATCGTTGATGAACGGGAATGATATTACAGCCTAATCATGCAATCGGAAGAAAGAAAATGTAATTAAAAAGTAAACACATTTGGGGTTTTATTTGGGGGGGGGGGTCGAATTAGAAATAATATACCAGAGTTAGGTATAGTTTAGGTGTAGAAAATAGTCTTTCCAAACATACACATACAGAAGGACACGGTTACAGTGAATTCCTTAGGACCTAAGTAAACAAATCAGTATACCCATATTTTACCGAATCTGTGGCAATGAAATGAAGAAGGACGAGTTCAAACACACATATATATATACATTGTATATATACACAGTGCAACCTCCCAAGAGCGGCCCTTTCTTAAGTAACAATTTAACCCCCCTTCAACAACAGCATTTTTTTCACCGTAAGATTTCACAATAAATTTTACCTCTAGCGCAACAACAGCACAATGATGTTACTTCCAAAAGGTGTTGCTTTGGAGAGCTTGCACTGTAATTCAATGTGTCCGATTATTCGCTGTGTCCGAGTTCACTATAACCGAGGTTTATTGTATACATTTGTTAATGCATAAAATGAGCTGTTAAATTGTTATAAAACATTGAATATCTCTGCCTACCTTGGAGGACATGGTCCGAAGTTACATTCTTCAACAGACTTTAATGGCTTGGCCAGCTCGCTACAGAATCGATCCAAAACCTTGACATTCTTGTCCGTCACGATACATTCAATTATTGGTGATTTCTTTCCTACAACAAACATACTCTGTTAGAACATTATAAGAGTGATAACCTCTAGAAAACATGACTGGTCTGTAATGTTAATAGAATAGTTCACGCGGTCTCAAATATTCTATAAATATATGAGGGCTTTATTGTTTAATCTATGTTAAAGTAAAACTACTTATATTCGGCCAAGTGGGTTACTCAGAACACTACACAACATGTCAGCAACTGTCATCCGTCAGTGATTTTATTACTAATATGTTCCAGCTTTGAGGTATGTAGATTATGTAGAACATTCGAACGCCTATTCCAAATAACTTTCTCAGTGCTTTTATTTCTACTATGTTCGTGACTTGAGGCAAGTGCATTATTTAGAACAGTCGAAAGCTTGTTCCAAATAGTATTCTCGGTGCTCGTATTTCTATAATGTTCCTGACTTGAGGCAAGTGCATTATTTAGAGTAGTTAAAAGCGTGTTCCAAATAGTTCTTTCAGCGTTTTGATTTATTATGTATTTACCTTGCCCACAAGTTTCACTACATTCGGTGTATCCAGACAATATCCAAGAGTACAGGGAAGGTATACGATTATCATTGTTATACATGTCACCCACGACTACACTGGATTCATTATCACTGGTTATCACGCCTGGCTTTGGTGATTGCTGCAAATAAATCCACGCAATAAGAATACTTGTATCCACATTTGTAAAAGTACAGAGTAACGATTGGAGGATGTATTATCAAACTATATTTGTCTATACATTTGTTTGTATACGAATAAAGTACTAGTACAATTTGTATTCTATTCGGTACGTATAACCCCAACCACAATAACAAAGAAAGCATGCTAATCAAACAAAATCCAAAGTCATTTAACTTATCCCCCACCAACCTCTGTAATATATATTATCTGCTGTAAATTTAGTACCATTACATTGTAGTAAGGATAGATTACACAGAAACACTGGAAACATGAATGTCGTAAAAGACTGATTATCGAAATAAAGCAAATACATTTATACATTACGTAATATAGCAGAACGCTGTCAAACTTGTCCCATGCGAACAGAAAATTACCTTATTAAATCGTGCCAATGACAAAAAGTTGAAAGGAAAATGATATTTCGGTGGAAATCTTTTTTTACCCAGTTTCAGGTTCTTCGTACTATATCAGAGTTCAATACAATCGTATTTTACAGTATAGCTGATATGTTCTTATCCTATCCCATTTGTATACCATTTAACACATAGTGCCTCGACTTATGCACTTGTTTGAATTACAGTATGATTACCATCATTTTTATTTGAATATTTGATTCTTTATTGCTTAATCATGAAGTAATCGCCGAGTTAATGTACTGTCGTTGTTATGTACGTTCATGCATATTTTGCAAGCCTGTAAAAGCTACTCTTATTGCAATACTTTGATTTACCTACACTACGCTACTTTCTTCAACAATGGAAATTCTTGCTGCATTGAAATAATGCGCGCGCCGGCTTTAAGAATTTCAGAATACATATATCATATATAAGATTAGGAATTGTTCCTAACATCTGGTATAAATGAGATCTATTTTTTTATTATGTGCTCAGTAAATGCATCTAACACATTTAAGAACATTAATCCATGAAAGTGTAAAATGCCTTTGGGCGTGTTTTTGTAGCATAATTTTCAAAGATGATAATAAAATCTTCAAGTAGATTGCACATTCAACAGTGTTTATGGTGCATGTTGATATTTGATCCGCCTTGTGGCACAATAACATTGTGCAGCAGGAATTTTCTGCAGGACTATGATTTATACTGAACGAATACGTGAGTCTGTTAATTTCCATTGGATCTTTAAATAGTGTAAGTTGTTCCTGCTTGTAACTTGCAACGAAAATTAGTTTTGCGTATCAGCCTGTTAAGATAGTTACACACACATGGGAAATGTTCTTTTTTCTTCTTTTATATTTATGTTTATGGGTTGTTTAACGGCCCAGCTATTGTCAATTCAGAGGCGACTCAGAGAGAGAGAGAGAGAGAGAGAGAGAGAGAGAGAGAGAGAGAGAGGGGGGGGGGGGGGGGGGGGAAAGACACGAACTATCGGGCATTTTTATCCCTACTCTTATTAAGAAAAGCTTTTCCTGATACTGTATTGTTCCCGATGTAAAGAACCGATACACGCCTGACCCGTGTCCGGTGATTTTCTAAACATACATAGCACTTGGCACGGCAGTTGAGTTGGGGATCCTGAAAAAGCGTCCATGAAATATCGGAAGTCGGAGCCTAGATTCGAACCCACGAACTTTTGGTTGCTAGTAAAGCGCATTACCACTACATCACCGATCACTACTGTTTTCTTTTATAGAACCAGTAATTTTCTTTTCCAAAAATGCAATGGTAACAAAAAACGTACATGACCCATCTACATTTATAGATTTAAAAAATCTCGACATAACGATCAGTTTTGGACCCCGAAACAAACATTGAAGATGTTTCATTATCAGGTGGAAATTTTTAGGAAACATTTGAAAACCAATCTGAAAAAAGGAGGTCGTTATAATGAGTTGTCGTAAATTATAGACTTGATCGTTATATTAGGGTTCACTCTATTTCAATATATTGTTGAAAACAGATATGAGGTGACAGAATATCCGTATTGCCAAGCCCGTTTAAACGGTCATCTGTGAGGAAAGGTCACCTTGCGATCGACGATCACATTTTGGCACACATTTAACAGACCAAATAAAGCATGTAAGATATCTAAATATACACAGAAGTCACATAATCTTCCGTTCTGTTGCTTTTGTGGGTTTCCTTTATATGAGCGACCGTATATGATCATATGAGTTTGAAAAATAGTCTCACCAAGGCATCGGTTCTGTTGCTATTGTTTTGAGATTCTTCGATGATCTCAATAGAACCATTCTCGCCTCTATCCACTGTTTCTTCCTCAACTAAAGCATTGGCTGGAGCTTCTGTTGTAGTCTCAATATCTTCTGCAAACAGAGCAATATCATTGTCAATCGAATCCCAAACGTAAAACAATCTTAGTAAAGAAGTTTGAAAATGTCATAATTATTTATATTTAATAGTCACATATCAACTAGATCTACTATTTTCGGTTTGTTAATGAAAAATAAATTACGATTGGTTATCAAATAAATCCTGCTTGACGCAGATCGCTATAACTACGGCGCAAATCATTTGTTCTGTTAGGTATCTGTGCACGTGGGCGTATAGATAACAGCACACTGAGTTGCAATGCTATCAAGCATAACTATGCCAAACAATTAATCGTACTTGATTGGGTTTATTGCTAAGTACTCTGTGCGTGCTAAATGTAAATACTTAATAATTATACAGGAGCTATAAGCACCAAAACACTGCTTTGATATATTGGGTACACATCGTTGGTAGCGAACCTATTATGATATAATGAACATTCAGTTTGTGTTTTAACAGTATGGCGCGCGGTTTGTGGAATAATGTTGATACTTTCGAGTCTACGTGCCAAGATATACAATCTATTACGCATGCAACTTCCAAGGACTTCAAAAGTCTATCAGAATGTCAGAGTATTAAATTCGCATGCTATTGTTAATTAGGTTATGTCAAATGCGGATATATTTTGTTTACAATGTATTGTATATGCTCCGAAAGCGCCTTTATTGTGTGCTTAAAGCGCATACTCGGGAGCAGAGAGTACAACACAAGGCCTTTGGAGACGGTACTCCCTATATCTCAGACATCATCGTCAATAAAGTATGCTGTGCTGATAAATAATTATGAATGCGTGTGTTTATTTTTCTGTAGAAGAACGTACTGGATGTTAAAGCTGCTTTGCAAAGCTTTTTATAGATCATTGACTCTATTAAAAATTGTCCGACACTGTCCTTGATATTGTCGTTATACTTGTAATTGGATGGATGATCATGAGACTCAGATTATTGACATTCCGTATGGTTCATGGTCCGGACGGATGGAATCCTTAAACATGCCTACCACGTGATTCCAAACCATCTTGGTCCTCAATAACATCGTCGTCAACAACATTATTATCTTCATCGGAGTCGTCATGCTTCTCATGCAATGTGTCATGTTTGTTCTTTTTAAATTTAAAATCAGATGAAAATATTGGACGTCTTTCCTCTTTATCATCTATGTTTGGTTCAAGATCACCAGGATCATTTGTAAGTTTTGTTCCGGAACTAGGAATCGTCCCTGTAAACAAAGTAAAATACAAAAGGGGCACTGCAAGCATTCGTTAGATAAAATATTGGTTTTGACAAACATTGTTATCGACAAACAAATAAACAAAACAAACAACAACATACTTATGACAAACACTTACTCGACGTTACTCAGTAAATGTTCGGAACTGCTCGGAGACCGTCTTCGGAGAGTTCCTGATTATTTCGTTAGTAATTGACAACGCACATAGACATTAATATATGCAATCAATGCTATTATAGAATTATACAAAACTAAACAAACCGCCATCACAGAACAAGTTACATGTGTTCTATTTCGTTATTCTCAAAAAGTGCCCACCTCAATATTAAAATAACACCTATTTTGACCAGTTTCCTGTTTTTCTCTCAATATTTTAACACAATAATTAGACCTGTTCAATATTTAAACATTTCATTCCAAAGGTGGATGCTATATTAAGGTTTCATAATGTATAAATAATTACTATATACATGTATATACTAGTATACGCACGTTGTAATTATGATACATGGACCATGCTATTTCATAAACAATTACATGTTTAAAATGTTGATACATTAATATAGTATATAATGTATGTTCAATGCACATGTATTTCTTATTCTTATTGCATCATGAGATTAACGTGTAGAAAATGAATAAAAATAAACCAGATTGTTTAAAAACAGTGTAAAGCTATTTGGAAAACGTTTTTGTGTATTTTTGACTTACAGACATTCTGAATAAAAAATATCTAGTCTATATCTAGTCTATTCAGACTACTTCTTTTGTTTACCAGTTATCACATTCTAGGTTAGTTAAGTAAGTATGAGTTTTAAAAACTGAAAGTTTGTTTTAAAAAAACTTGAAACGTATATGCTTGTAAATATACTAAATGCACGCCGGATGCTGGAGTTTCACGGTATCCATAAATGGTCAACACTTATACCTCCATCTATATACACAGTGGGACTTAATACTTCATCTTTGTCGTCATCATAATCTATGTACCCCGATGGTACATAATAACTGTATTTGATTCCCTTATTGTTTGAGTATGCTAAAACCTGAAAACAACAAACATCAGATATTAGTTACAATCGGCAAATACATAAACTAACGCGATCTTCAATATTGCCCATAAAATATTTGTAGAAAATCTGCGCGATAACACATTGTTGGCTGTTCCATTTTACCAAACCGATCACGATATCCAATGACGTTACAGCGGACCAGGTTAACCCTAGCAGAATGGATGGTGTACTTTATGAAAAAATGGCTAAAAACACACGTGCATATCAAACATGCAATGGGAATGAGGACAATAAGGTTTGTTCAGTATATGTATAAACATTTGGATATCAACTATACAACTGTATTGGGAGTTGATTAAGCGACCTTTCCATTCACAAGCTTTTAACAATGATAATTAACGTACCAATTATACAAGTGGGGACGGGTGGGTACGCACGAACCAGTAATTCAGAAAACGTGTCAAACTAAAACTTTTTGTTTTATGAGTTGAGAAGGCTAAAAAGTAACCTAGCTGATGTTTTAGGGGTATACATATATTTGTTTCCAGTTAAATGCTCATTAACGATAGGATAGAAAGGTTAGGGATTTGGGAAGCGGATGGAAAGATATATAAAAAAGTTGGGAACTGTTCCACGGGCCAAATCTAAGTCTAGGATCGTGGAGAAAATACATAAGGTCGGGTAACAAGAAGCAAACAATTAATATATTTAGACCTTGGATGTTACATAGACTTACAGATCACTTCTTGTACCTGAACCATGTTACGATCTCCGGTACAAAACCTTCAATATCTAATTCCACAACTGATCAGGGTTACGTGATTTACCACATTTTAAAAAAAATAAAGTCATGATTAAGACCCTACCATTACGTCTACTGGAACGGTCGTCGGTCCCTCAGCACGGATGCATTCATCGGGACAATCGTCGCCCGTATTTCTTTCGTAGATAAATCTTGTTCCAGCACCATCGTGCTCGCCGAATCTTGAAAGTCTGAAATCACTGTTGATGGAAAAACTGCCATCACTTGCCTTGGCGGCTGCAACCAATAAAAAATTAAGAAACGTTATTGATAATTATCCATTTTACTGTCAACGTCGAACATATGCTAATAGTGTCACCCTGTCATTGTCATATTACGGCGTAGGACGACAACAGCATAACAAGAGAATACTACAATTTCATGCATGTATATGTACAAGCAAAACAACAGTATCATTTGGACAACAGTGTTGTACAATTTCTGGGTAAAATATATCTAAGAATAACAATATTGTTCATTCTGCCGGATAAATATCAAATCTATTACATACAAATGTATATACAATGTACATGTATTACATTGAGATGGAACTTATTCTAACTTATTTTATTTTTTGCATTGTTTTCCGATCGGACACTGGCAAGAGGATGACCCGTCCAAATCGACTGACCAAATAGCTGAATTGGCTAGATGAAAATAATATGATTGTTTCACCTAAGTAATTTCTTGATGTCTTCATCTCACTGATGAGTATACTTGTAGATCCACTGGGTATCGTAACGATCGTATGATATCCAAATTTCACGCTGTCCTTGAATGATTTGTGCACGTGTTTGCACGAGCTTTCATCCCCGCCACATACCCTGCACGCGTCAATTTGTGCGTTTGACTCTATGATTCCATCACATCCCACGACCTTGATAAAAAGATAATAGTGTTATAAAATCGTTTTGATAAAATTCATTTTTTCGAGTGAATAAGTAAGGTAAACATACATATTTCGTCATTTATACCTTAGAATTTGTAAATAATACCACTATTGACACCGCAGTTGCACTTTAACGACATGGAATTTCGTTAATCATGCAATTAAGATGAGCTCATTTTTACCTATCCATTTAAAATGAGTTAAGTATTCAATCAAAGTTAAACAATTTATCCAGCACATAAGTTTCTTCATCCTTCGTTGAAAAGAAATGCGAAGAATAAAAGAAAAAATGGTCACCTTACACATTCCTTCGATACAGACTTTGTTTTCATCTATACACGGTGTACCGTCCGGATAATTTTTGTTTAAACTGAGAAAGAATCCCGGACCAACTGGTCGGCAAGCCATTTCACAGGCATGGTTAGCTGAAATAGACATTTATAGGTATGTATATGGCAGACATTAATAGACACGTATAATATGGACATTTATAGACTCATGTAAAATGGGCATTGGTAGACCCGTATACTATGGACATTTATAAACACGTGTAAGATGTATATTTATTGGCCCGTATATAGGGGAACATTGACAGACCCGTGTAAGATGGTCATTTATAGACCCGTATATAGGGGAACATTGATAGACCCGTGTAAGATGGTCTTTTATATACACGTGCAAAACAATATATATTGATACACACGAATAATACTTTTCCGTGAATGCGTTCCGTGCATATTCGCAAGAATATTAATTAGTGAACTTTGGGAAGGTGTGGGAATTGTTCGTTAAAAACAGTTGTTTACTTCTGGTCGCATGCCGCTCATTAAATATAAGTAGGAAAAGGGAACTTTTTTATCACTGTTGAAAGCGCGCGGAAAGGCAAACAATGACACAGTCGATGTACCGTTCCTCGGGCCAAACAAAAGGTCTATGGTCGCAGAGAAAAGCAGGATTGATCGGATTACCAGAAACAAACTTTATTACGCCAATTTTACATACTGACAGGTGCACGTGTTTCTTTCACTACATCAGAAAATGCATTGGAATATCCTAATAACAGCCAATTATTATGACATCCTTGGAACATGAATACGATAAAGAAATATACATGTACGCATATCTCACAAAGCGCATGCTATGATTAGATAACAGTCGCTTTCTTATGTAGGCCTATACGAAGAAAATATTACATCACATTACCCCCATCTGAGAATTGAAGATACGTTATATAACATGCGAGATATTTCAAATGCTGAATGGGAAAGAAAAATGAAAACATTATGAGAAACATTCTCTAAGTGTGAATTCAGATAGCGATCTTATTTGCTTCAAGAAACGATACGTGAAGATAAGAGACACAGTGGTGACGTCATAAAAGAAAAAAAACTTCGGGAGACCGACTGACTGCAATATTTTTGGTTCAAATGCAGATATGATTTATTCATAATATTTGCTAGAATATAGACGAAATGTTCAGAAGTTAACACTGAATCGCTCGTAGTACAACATATTGGTTTCATATTTATGTGCACTATAACATATGCTTTGTTCAGATTGGACTGCGACGCGTCAGTGGTGCCCAAAGCGAAGACTCCCCGTAGCCTCTTTTCCATGCGGCGTCCATGTGGAAGCAAATGAGGAGGCTGTACGGTTTTCTCCACAGCATCTCCGATTTTGTTAAGCGAAAATGTAACAAACTTGAAAACAAATTGTTACTCAGTTGCAGTTGGCATTGCACTACCCTCTAACAATCATCGTGAGGAAAGCGCGCTGATTGTGCAATACGCACGATTTTCCATGGACATTTTGCCTTGAATCGTACGGATATTGTAGACTCGAAGAACTTTGGTTCGGCCTCGCATGCAGCTGCAACCAGGCAGCCGCACAATGAACTATCATCGAACAACAGCAGCCGCGTCATTGTCGTGAGATGGTCAACACAGGTTTCATGATTGGTAAACTGGCCATTTCCATGACGTTTTCATGATTTCTCTACTATGGAATTCCTCTCGGACTCTCAGAGTGGCATACCTGCGGTTGCGACTGAGGCGTAAGGAGAATAAGCAGGCAATGGTTGCAACCCTGCTGACCAACAGGTCTGGCAGAGGAACAGTCGGGGGGTATTAAAAACAAATATCACGATACCTATAATGTTAACACATACGCCGTAGCTTCAAGCCACCAGCGACCAAAAAAGCATAAGTTAATTAAATCGTACACTGATACTAGTATATCGTGCGGCGCCAGGGTCAAATGTGAACTAGACAAAAACCGTGGAAAATAATATTTTGGTTATTATTTTTCATTTTAAAAAATCATTAACCTGGATTATGTTTACGCTGTTGTGGCATTTATTTCTAGATTGTAATATAACTTTTTCATTGCTTTCTGCTTGTAGAAGATAGATATTTTATCGCTTATTATTTCAATGCCATCAGTGACAGTATGATCACGTAATTTAACGTAAAATCTCGCATAACTCAAAACTCATTTATCATCAACCTTAGTATTTTTTTCTAAAAGAAAACATGACACATTCTGAAAAAGTAAGAGAGTAACCCGGCTAGAATTCGAAAATTGTTAATTAAAGCGAACAACAGTCTCTGAAATTCTACGTAATAAAAAAATATTCGTGAAGCCTTCGTTAACATAAAATTATGACGAAAATATTGGCACATTCATGATTATATCTTAGGAAAATAGATTCACTGGGCGTGACACATCTTTTTTTTCGGGGCGTGTACTTAAAACAGTAAAGTATTATGTCATAATTAGGCACTCTCAGACAAAAAAACTAAGCACTGATATATGCTGACTGTGCGTTTTGTCGGAGCAGGATTGTAATTGGAATAAAAAGTATATTCAATTTAGACAAATCACAAAATAGTGATCTGGAAGTCAAATTCTTAAGTTATGTTTTAAGCATTTTTTTTTATTAAATACTTGCCACTGTATAAAAAATATAACAGTGAAGAATTCTAGTTTTAGTAATGTCGCACGGAATGAAATTTTGTACGATAAAAAGAATTGAGAAATCGTGATTAAAACATTACAATACTCGAACATTATTATATTCGATAAACCTTATATATGTATTAATTGTAGAGACGGATCTCAAGTTTTATAACTGATCTTAAGCCGTAAAAATAGGTCGTTCCATTGTCGCGCTCGGTCTGCTCAGCGGCGGTTGTTGCCATGACGATAATGCTGTCAAATTTATTCCATTGATTCTAATATTTTCTGAACACGGTGCCTCTGAATATGTTTTTAGTATCATGTATTTTTATACGTACGGTGAGTATAGGGTATCCAACGGTAACGTTTTCCTCTGTAAGCCCTTTTCTCCAAATCTCGGCACATATCTTCTACGGGTTTTATACATCCCTGTACAAAAGATAAATAAGACATTTTTACAATTTTGTTTTACGGCTGGTTTTACAGCTTGCCTTCAATCTCCCTGCTGGAATTCTATGTTAACTTAGTAATATACAAGTACGCTCTATGTTTGATTAACTTGTATAACGTGTAATGTAGTAAACATAACTTGTGTTTTAAGCTAGGAGACAAATCATAAGCTTTATATGTTGGA
The DNA here is from genome assembly GCA_964023205.1 of Lutraria lutraria. NCBI lineage: Eukaryota > Metazoa > Mollusca > Bivalvia > Venerida > Mactridae > Lutraria > Lutraria lutraria. The sequence continues at coordinate 12,695,377 of OZ026845.1, forward strand.
CCCTATACTGATCCATGACCATAGATGTACTATGATATCAGCTTTTCTAATTGCATGGATTTCTTCAACACAATTTCTGGAGTACTTAACAGTTTTTTACGTATCTTGTAGTGTCTGTGTGGTTTTCATTTTTTAAAGAAATTTTCAGATGTAATTGGTATACACACATTATCATTCTCTGTTAGGACTGTCTGTGAATGCTAACTTTTAATTGTCTTTGCCTTTTCCGCATTTTGTATGATATTTATGCTTTTGTATAAATGTCTGTTATATGTGTGTATATGTTCTCCTCACAGATCAGAAGTTCTGACCTACTGGATAGAAAGTAAGATGATTATCTATTTACATAAAATCTATGATTTGCAACAATATACTCGTACATATACATTTGTACATCCGTGTATTAAACCGTAGAAAACTAGAAACTGTCGTTGACGCTACAGCTAAAAGTGAAACTCATATGATATGACTGGTGCGTCTCGTACCGGTTATCCGGACGACTTTATAATCATAAAAAAGGAGTTAATTAGAATTGACTGCTTGGTGTAATAAAATAAAATTTGCCGAACAATCTACTGCTTAATATTGATAAAAAAATAAGTTTTGTTCAGTGCATCCACGAGTAAGACGTACAAGAAATAATACTGACAATGTACGATAGTTCTTACGTTCATGCATATTGTTGGAAAACTAATCAAGTTGGGGATTTCAAGTATTCATTTTTGATGCGAATGCATTTTAGCTTTCGCTAATGAATTTCAAGAACGCAACTGCCATGCATACACGCAGCATGTACGGCAAATATGACACAGTAAAACTCCTAAGCATCTAGTCGATGTATTAACTTTCATTACTTAGTTTAATTGCATGGCCAACTCAATCAGACATTGCATTAAGTCTTTATTGTTTTACTTTACAAAACTACGCGAAATCATCATTATTATTGTATAAATGTATCATTCTAAAAACGGCTTTATTGAGCATTTCTGTTTTAATAAATGTTTTATCATATTTTGTCGTATTTTCACAACCACAAGAAATGTATTACATCTGTATGTATTCTGATCACGTGGGAAATTTCAGACGATCGGTGTACGCATTTACTTCTCCTGGAACGAATTTGCCTACAATATTGTTTGTATTTGTTTTTATGCAATCATTGCGTACTCATGCCAATTTGATGACTATGTGATTTCGTTCCATTTTAAAAGATTGTCAAGCAAGCTTAAAAGGGACAGATAAATACCCCTTACTAAATATACAATAAGTGATTATACCAATTTTGATCAAGTTTTAAGTTCTGAAAAACCAATCATGTGACTTGTAATACATACACATACATGTATATACATATTTGAAACTACACCATCATATATATCACAGAAAAGTCCTGATTTATGTATGAAGATTTATTGAAACTCATATGTATATAAAGCATTTCTGTACGACTGATGGTATCTTAAAAATTTGACAACAATGTAATGTATTTGTTTCGCCAGGATACAAAAAAAACACGAGCCCGTTGAAAATGAGAATAAAATATGCTTCCACAGCCAGATGTCGCTTTCAAATGAAAATTCTTTTGCAGCAAAATCTGGTGTCGATTATTGTCTTAGCTTTCTGTGAATAATGCAAACAAAACAAGGCGGTTATAAACAGATAGAAACAATTTTAACACGAAAAACAACAATATTAGAGAAAGCACTGACATTTTGAAAGCTATAACTCTTCAGCAACTAACGTTTAAATACGCAAAAAAGTTTAAACCGCTTATGAAGTCTCAATGTGGTTTATATCAAAAGCTTTAAATGAAATTAAAACCATTAAGATTACTTTACAAAGACACCTATGGGTGTTAATTAATCCTTTATTGGTGGGCGTGGGCTTACGGCTAATCATCAACATTTATTTCGTTTTTCTAAATTAATGATATCGCACGAAACTACACATTATTAAATTGTCCTTTAAGCATGCGTTTAATAAATATACACGTGTGATTACTTTTCTGAACGTACGCTTTGTACTTTAGACGAATGATTCTTCCCCAAACACTGGTTAATACTTTGGATATTTAGAAGTTAGAAACTCACGATATAGGATCTGTAGCGTATACGAAAACTATATTGTTTATTTTGAACTGAATATAATTTATATAAACATTGTTTCGTAAAAACAAATGTACATGTATATACATGCACAGTCAAAGTTGTCTACAAAACACTTGTATGGTAAACTATTCAAAATAAAAGATGGCTTTGATTTGAGATGGTCTGCATTAAGAGATTGTGAAAAATAATCATTTACAATATACTATTTTTCGTTATATCCGAGCTAACTGTTACCGGGTTCTGTAGTTTCCTCGTAAAATAAAGTCTTTAATATTATTATAACTGTTCTTTAGACACACAAAGTGGTTATTCAGAATAAGTCTACTGTGGTAGAATTTGAGTGACTATTATTGTTAAAAACAAAATTTATAAAACCGAGTGTACCAGAAACTATACCTTACCGTTATTTCACACACTTTAATCTGCTCGTTAGGACCGTCACATCTCGCAGAGACATCTCTGAAAATATTTAAAACAATTTTAGAGAATCATGCCACATACAACGTGGGAGTTACCATTGTCTTGTTTTCACATGCCAAGTACATACATTTTTATGCATTCTCGGTTCCACGAATACGTTTCCTGTATTTTTTTCTGAGATTTTATTAAGTAGTTATTCTTTGGGAATATTAAGAAATATAGAAATCTGAATTAGAAGCACTTAGAAGCAATTGATGTATTTTTTACTACAAAGCTATGAAATTAATATGTTATTTACTACGGTAATGAGTCCTTAACTAGCAAATGAGAAAAATACGAGAAAAGCATGTGCTATAAATTATATGATTTTCGCAATGAGTAAATTTTGCATAGAGTACATTTATTTGTTTGTCACATTCCACAGAATTGTCTTACTTTTTGAGGGGGCGGGCGGGGGTCATCATCTTATCCAACCGTCATTGGAGATGAAGAAGGTGATTTGTTTAAGGGGGTAGCTATAGGAACACACATATCGAAGCTTCTTAAATCCCCTGACATATATTTTCAGGTAATCCAAGTAGTGATGACATTTAGAACAAAACAGGGTCCGCACATGCAACTTGTCTTATTTTGAACATTTTTAGGCCACCCTTTCTCAAAAAGTGGGACTAACCATGAACATTTTTAGGCCCCCCTTCCTCAAAAAGTGGGACTTAACCATGAACATTTTTAGGCCCCCTTTCTCAAAAAGTGGGACTTAACCATGAACCTTTTTAGGCCCCCCTTTCTCAAAAAGTGGGACTTAACCATGAACATTTTAGGCCCCCCTTTCTCAAAAAGTGGGACTTAACCATGAACATTTTTAGGCCCCCTTTCTCAAAAAGTGGGACTTAACCATGAACATTTTAGCCCCCCCCCCCCTTTCTCAAAAAGTGGGACAACCATGAACATGTTTTCAATACCATTGTTTATACGACTATACCCCCAGCAGAGCTATTCAAAAAGTGTCTTCTTACGTTTGTAAGAAGACACTTGTCAATAACTCAACTTTCACGTGGGCATAATCCTTTATCGTCGTATAAGTCAGATACACGTACTCGTATTTTCTTCAAAAATGTCTTCTTACGGACGCTAAGAAGACGGTTCCCTTAGACAAACAACCATTTAATCCTCGGCTTCGCCTCGGACAAATTGGTTGTTTATCTAAGCGAACCGTCTTCTTACGTCTGTAAGAAGACACTTTTGAAGAAAAACTCGTACTGTATCTATTACATAAACATATCGTATACATGTCTGAACGTAATATGTGTTTAAACGCTTCTGATTTTAATTCTTTAATAAAAAACAAAGAAACAAACAAAGGACGTTGGGAGTTTCATGTAGTGTATACATGCACCGTATCTGATGTTTACATTTTATATAACGGCTGTGTTCGCTGGACATATTAACCTGAGACCCGGTTTTGTTTCCTGGACGCGGCGAGATCAGGTGGACCGACCGCCACGTATCACTGCAATATCATTGTAAACCGGATTAAAAAGCACACTGATATAGAAAAAGAATTACTCTTCAATTCGAAACAGCTTTTTTATCCGAAACAAAATTCAGAACTTAATCATCCAGACCCAATGGAATAATTATGTTATAACTAAAGTTATATATATGTATCATAAACACTTTATACAGGTATAACGGTATATCGAAATTTAATTTTAAAATGTTGTTGATTTATAACTTATTCAAACTTACAGAACCTTGCGTTTCTTGCCAAACAAACCTGACTGTTCACAATACGCGAAAAGATGCGCTTCGAAATTTACTTGGTGTACGGAATAAATGATGAAGACAGTGTTATATGACTATATAACTTGCGGAATAGAAATAGATCACGTTTATGATTCATAAGTTCTCATGCATTTAATTGTTGTACCTATATTCAATAAAACAGATTGCTTAAATGTTATTAACCAATTAAATACGTAATAATAATACTCGGTTATTTGCGTACGATTTCATTACTTAAAAAGTCGATTCAAGCCTTTATTTAAGAATTCATGTAAAGACCTCTCGTTAAATTAGTTCTATAAGGTCACAAATATATTTTTTTGTATGTGTTAGAAGTCGTTGATAAATCATTGGAAAGTTTTGAAACAGTTTAAAACGTTTTTTATGGTTTTCAATAGTAAGTACTTTATTACCGGAAATACAATAAAATCACATTAAAAATGTCTACTCGTTTCGTCTGGAAACCGACGTCGTTACAGTAATAAAAACATAACAGAAATAAGCATTTGTCTGTCTGGGGGAAAAAATCTCATACCGAGGCATAAATCCACGAGCTTTCTAAATTAAAATACTCAACATGTTAATATCAATATCAGTCTATTTTTCTGTGAATATAGACACAGGTGTTTGGCACGTTTTTATAGTTACATATGTATATTATTTTCCAATCATAAGATTATACACAAAACGTTATTTTGTCCATTCATTGAATACTATGTTAATTTGGATTATACAACAAAAAACACAAATATACGAACTAGTATTATTATTTCATTTGTCTACGTTTCGGCGCAACCGCCTTTATCAAGACATAACAATAAAATAACGGACGTTACGTCATAATGATTATCATATTAAACGTAATAGACTATGGGCCACCAATACCCCCCCTCCCCCCCCCCCCCGGAGGCATTTTTCTACAGTATGTTTTTCTGAAAGTGTATGGAAAGACCTACCAAATCCCAGTGTCTACCATCTGGGTGTTGGGGCTTTACTCCGTTACCGCCATTTTGGGGCGTTACCATAATTGAAATTTTAAAGTTAACACAATACCGCAAAGAGATCAAAATAATTTGTGTTAAAGGTTTTGTAATTATGATTATAAACACAGAGAATGTAAACAAGAGTGTAGAAATATTAAACTCATCATCAAATGTGGTTTAATTTACGTTACCAATATTATATCACTGAAATAAGGTCACATATACTCTAAAATATTCGATTATCATCATATACTTACTGTTTCTGGATCGAGCAGAACACTATCTAATGAGTAAATGGTACTCAATTGTATTATATGTTGACAAGGTGAAAAAAGGTCACAATAATGCAGAAAATACGTGTATATTATTAACCGCATGCGTTACCAAAATATAACTATGAACATAAGTGCATGTATAACTAAACCTTGATATTTTTTGCATCAGACATTATAAAATCTAAAGTGGCATTTAGGCTTAAATTTAAAAACAACCATTTCATTATAAAATTTTCATATCAATCAATCAAATCAAAGCAATCAATTGTCAATAAATAAATAATTTCATTAATGAAATAAATATTTAATTTAGTCTATCAATTTCATAGTAATTTATAGATATGTTTCTTTTTTCAATGATTATGCAATTGTAACCTGTGACCTAGCAGTGGCCATGAAATCGTACTGGCAGTTTCCGGAACAAATTCACTAATGTCATAGTGAGAACGGGTGTATTTCACACACGTATGCTCCATCTTCGCTACATCTAGGTAAAGTAATGAACGACAGTGGTCTCGCGGAACTTATGATAAATTCCGGAATTGTGCCAGTGGTTTTCTTGACAAAGTGACGTCTGGGAAACACTAAAACCATGCTCTATGGGAGCACAAGCCCTCATCGAAGGGTCAATTACCCCGGCCAAGATTTGAAGAAACACAACCTTTCACACAGAGTATTTCAGCATAATATAATAACTCAGATACGAGCAGAACGTAACGCATTTGGCCTGCTTATGCTCCTGTCAGTTCAACATGACATAGACCTGAAGCTTACCTGGTCATTTCTTCTAGGTCGAGTGCCTTATATTGAATCACCAATAGAACCAACAACTAGCCATTCTACAGAAGGCGCATCCTATGTTGTTAATGGTAACGCCTAATTGGGTAACTGCAGAGTCTTATAGCAGTTCCGGACACATTCGAGCAAGTGACTGAGGCGATTTCTTATCAGTTGCCTAAAACGTCTCGTGTAGATTTTATATCAGACACTTACAACAAACAGTCTATTAAATCAGATGAGTGCCGATGACGTTTGGCAGCTCCAACGTTCTTGCTCTCAGGTATAAAAAAAAAATAACTCCATGAAATCGGATGGGCTTCATATCTAATGACGACAATAAGACACAGTCAATAAAGCTAATCTTTGAGCAGTCTTATAGAGATGGCGTCACAGTCACACTAACTGAGATTCAAAGCACTGAGATTACAGTCTGGAGCAAGGTTAAATGTGTTAGACAAAACCATCGTTAAACCATTTAAATGCCTGTGTTATCATCATTTTGAATTAAAATTTGAATGTCAAGTATGTATAGTCTGTACAGATGTACATCATTTGACCAATTAACCACAATTACCAAGGAAAAGCTATCATGTGTCAATACGCAGTCTCACTAATCTCAGAGACAATATAGTGTTCCAGCGCTACTTCACTGAATGAAACTATTTTCAATATCTAGTGAATTTCGTTACCTCAACAGTTAATGATGAAACGGAGGAAACAAACAGAATCCTGCATAATATTATATCTCCAACTTTTATCAAAACTGCAAAGTCTGCAATGTATACTTATACTATTTTTCAAAGCGGATGTATATGCGTCACGTAATTGTAATTAGAAAAAGTAATGCATAGCTATAGGAGCTTTGCTCCTATAAATGAAGATTACATGACAATATTAGCCAATTTACCACGCATGTTTGTTCGGATGAACTTTACAGTGCCATTGAGACATTTGTATGTGTGTTGTTTGGTCATTAAAATACGACGTCAATAAACTGAGGTATGACAAGTATCAAAGCCATGGTTGTGTTCTGCACGCTTTAAGTGAAATGGACATGAGCTTACTCACTCCCTGCAGATCCCGTGTCGTATGGTCAATGTGTTACGGATAGTTATAAGGTGTAAATTTGGACCCATGCAAAGAGGGCAATCTTGATTTTCTTAAAGTGGATGAAATTGGAAATTCAGTCCTGACAACATGCTGGAATACAACTGGTACGAGGATAATATTGTGCCAAAGGCTAGCGACGAAGAAGACACTGATGATAAAAACGACATTGAGCTCATTAGTATGCTGGATGCTGTCTATGAAACAGAAAAGTGATGAGGATTTGTAAAATTCGTGAACGTTTGCCATCAGAACAACAAAAATACCTTGATGACAATATGTACAGCTAATGAAATCTGACATAACATACAATATTGCACTTAAGTATATATATATATAAATAATCATGTAACAAGTGGTAACGTAAATGACACACACGTGTTTATGTGTGTCAATGGCACAATGTTTATTGCACTGTCGCTGTCATTGTAAATTTGATTGTTTCATAGATACATATTCTTAGAATACATTCGATGATGATTTTATAACAGTTTCATAGAAGTATTGTTACTCGTTTATAAATAATTTCAAACGTAACACAAATAAAACCATGTAGCGTAAAACACAATCAGTGATGAATTAAAAAAGTTGGAATGTTAATTTACATGTACGTATTGCAAGTAATCAAGTATAAACATTTTTGTATATCAAATCAAAGTTTTATGCATTGTAAAGCGTGTTAAGTACTTATCGTGATAAAGGTAACGTTATGTAACGTAAACTACTATTATCCCAGTCAAACTTTACAACATTTGTAACTAGAAATGTTTTCCAGTTATGGGTATTACAGAATGCATCATGATTACCTATCACTGTATACCTATTTGATCATAGCATGTGATCACAGTAATATAAATGATTTCAATGTAACACGTATACTTTTATATGTAACGTATTTTACGTAAAATGAAGACATAAACGAGCATTCAATGAAAGAAAAACATGAACATGTGGTAGTATTTGCCTAATATGAATAAAAACATTGTTTACGACTGCTTTTGTGTTAATTTAACATATACAACTGTCATTTCCTTGTCATTTTAGGGTAACGCAAGGTAACGTAAATTACAGAGCATATATAGTGCAATAAAGTGAAAAACATGCATTTGATCGACAAGTAAAGCCGTTGCTAACTTATTATGGTCAAGGGAATTGTTCAAATTGATGAATTATTGAAAATATCTAGAATAAGACTTCTAACAAAATAAAATTATTGTCAAACGTATTTTTCGGTAACGGTAATTAGCATGCTGTAGTTCACAAACGCCCCAACGCCCAGATTGTAGACACTGGAAAAATGATCAGCAGGCATTGAGCTTTCAAAAAAATGGTGTCTACAAAAATGCCTCCGGGGGGGGGGGGAGGGTTTCGACCAGTAGCCTATAGCCTATAACGTAAAAGGCGGGAATGCGTGCAGTGCAATAACAAAATGTAATTAGTATTACGCTTTCGGATTTAAGAAATACAAATATATCCTATAGTAATATATGATATAAAAAAGCAAAAATAGGACACAACGAAAGCGAAACTAAACTACATAGTTATTCTTTAACATTAAATAAAACTTTCGAATTTAAACCATTAGGATAAAGAGTTTTGAGTTTATAAATCCAAAAGGTTTCTTTACAAAGGCGATTTATATTATTTTTAACGATATCAATAGACATAAAAGAAAAATCTGCCAATTTATGAGAAGTGTCATTAAAATGTGTTGCAACCAAAGAGGAAAAAGCAGGATCTGTAAAGTTACAAATATCATATCTATGACTATTCATACGTTTAGAAACGTTTTGTGTAGTCTGCCCAACATATTGTTTTTTACATCTTTGACAGGTAATCAAATATATAACGTTCTTAGTTTTACAGTTAGTATCAACACGTAATTGAAAGTTTTCGCCTGTGACTGAACTAGAAAAATCCGAACTATTGTTGATAGATTTGCAGTGAGTACATCTAGTACAACCACAACTTCCAGACGAGTGAATGTTTTGGTCCGTTTTAGAAATATTTGTACTTGTTAAATAGTCATGAAGGCTTTTTGGTCGTCTGAAAGCTAATATAGGTTTAAAGAATTTATGAATATTTTTCACAGTACAACTTGATGACAAACTCAAAAGGTCCCAATATTTATTGATTGTTGCACCAATGTCGGGAAGCGACGGATTGTAGGTCATTGTGAACGGTATACCACGTGCCTTTTCTTGTGAAGATTGCTGCAAAGCGTCCTCCTGCGACATCCGTGAAACTTTTTCAAATCCATCTTTGATGACGGAGTCTGGGTAATCCCTGTCCTTGAAATAACGATGTAATTCACACAATGATTTACTGAAAATTTCATCATCCGAAATTATTCGTCGATAACGTTTTGCTTGACTAAAGGGTATTCCGTCTTTGCAGCGTTTTGGGTGCGATGAACTGTATTGTAAATATTTTTTTTTTTTTTTTTGAATACTATGTCAAATAGGTACAGCGCAGCCTCTCCAAATCATCACTTTTTGGAATACGCAAAGTGAAGATGTTGTTGAAGAGAGGCTGTTGCTCAAGAGAGGGTCGCTCTGGAATGGTTCAACTGTATGCTGATGAACTGATTGATTGCTGTTAACAGAAATAAAATCCAGCATCATTGATTACGTTAGAAGTCATTAAGCGAATTGTTTTGAACTGTTTCGTTCTGTTTTATTGTTAAATAAACAACAAATTAAATATGGTTCAAATAAGTTCTGGTTTGTTAATGATTGTTTACAACATCATGAAAAAAACGAGTTCATGTGAATTCCTTTTGATTATATTGAATGATACTTTACCTCGATTGAAATAAATTTGAATATTAAAACGTAATTTTGTTGGTTATTTACGCGTATCGTAAAATCAGGTTTGATTTAATGAGCCACGTAGAACTTGTTACGAGAATTCTTAAGAAACAACATGAACAATTGCCACAGCTGACATGCGTGTGTTGTTTTCAGAAATAATATGACAAAAGGTAAGACAACTGTTTCTAAATATATCTTAAAAATAATTAACGGTAGGTAATTAGCCTTGCTATTCTGTCAAACCTCGTTAAGCCATACAGTTTCGTGCTCAAATTCGATACAACACGAAGGAATTGACAGCTAATGTTTCATAATCAACTCGCCCCCCTTCAAAACTGAAGCTAAGTAGAATACCATATCATATATTGGGGTCGAATACTTAGCATTTAGTTTTTTGTTACTCTGTAAATTACCAGTTAAAGCTCAACATGAAAACCACTTGTAAGAACAAAAACAACGGTGTTAACATCGAGTTGATCTTAATATGGAAGTGGCCGTATTATAGAAGCGGTCTGATTATTCAAGTCGTTTTTATATGGAGGTGGACGTATTATGGACGTGGTCAGATTATTAAGGTAGTCATTATATAGTGTGGACGTATTATAGAAGAGGTCAGATTATTAAGGTAGTCATTATATAGTGTGGACGTATTATAGAAGTGGTATTTATATAGAAGAGGTGTAAGTTTGATAATGGATTCATTTTTGCTAATCTATTGTTCAACGATCCATCCGACAGCTGTAATGTTTATTAGATCCACCTCAGAGATAGGGGAAACAAGATATAGACAAACTAGGCATTTATATTCCTCATACTCTTATTTCCAGGTTCGTATAAATCACCGATACACGCCTCGTCCGTTTCCTGTGATTTACTAAACACAGCAATCGATTCGTATAAAGCACCGATATAAGCCTCATCCGTTTCCAACACAGCAATCGATTCGTATAAAGCACCGATATAAGCCTCATCCGTTTCCAACACAGCAATCGATTCGTATAAAGCACCGATATAAGCCTCATCCGTTTCCAACACAGCAATCGATTCGTATAAAGCACCGATATAAGCCTCATCCGTTTCCAACACAGCAATCGATTCGTATAAAGCACCGATACAAGCCTCATCCGTTTCCAACACAACAATAGATTCGTATAAAGCACCGATACAAGCCTCATCCGTTTCCAACACAACAATAGATTCGTATAAAGCACCGATACAAGCCTCATCCGTTTCCAACACAACAATAGATTCGTATAAAGCACCGATATAAGCCTCATCCGTTTCCTGTGATGTACTAAACACAGCAATAGATTCGGTGGTAGGGATGGGGAAACTGGAAAAAAATACTATTTTTTCATGTCTAAATTAGATGGCTTAACTTCAGCATGTGTATCTGAACATTAAACATCTAAACAAGGTTTAACCTTAGATATATTGAGAGTTAAGTCGAGACTCCAGCTTAGAGACTGCTCTCAAATTGTCCAACCACGAAACCAGCTTATGAGTATCACTATAAATATTTCATGCGAGGAATGTGTACAAAATTCTCTTTAATGTATGATCCAAATACATCGTTGTTTAACTCCTAATTATGTCGACTGTGGTATTTATTTTCAGTGCAGCTAAGCTACAGAATTGTCGAGCAAACTTTGGAATGCACCGGGTCAAACCAGTGATATTTTATTCCCTTTGATACCATCTAAATTTAGAAGAGAACATAATTCATTGGTCGATTAATTTCTTTGATGACAGTCATTAGTAAATAAATTGTAGTTAAGCTGCTAGTTACGTGCTTAGGAAATGCAGTTCTGTAGCAGAAATATGGATTTTCATGTACAGCCATTACTTAATGTATCAGATCACGAATATTATACTTTTCTGGTGTATATGTTCCATACTACATAAGTTACCTTGGATATTATATTTAATTTCACGTCATATATTGATATTTTTGTTGTTTGAGTTGTTGCCCTTGTTGAAAAAAAACACAGAAAAATATTAAATATATGTAGATATTGCGTGGTGACCCATATTTTTCTTTAAAAATTAGATTGAGACGTTGATATCTTTTTACCATCACTTTTCATTGAAATTGCTGTTGTTTTTTCTTTGATCTTTAAAAAATGGGGTACGCCCCCTATATAGACTTAAATGCAAAATTTAAAGGGAAGATAATTCAAAGGAATGTCATTGTTTTTTTTTTAAATCTCATGGTAAACCATTTTTTATCATGGAAACCTATAAGAATTATAAACATTTACAAAATCTGTCCGCCCTATTTTGAGGGAAAATATTAGGAGTTAGGAATCTAATACCTTGAACTGATGAACAAGTATTTTTTCACACCGAGCATGCGCGTAAATGTTCATAAGCGTGTTTACAATGGTTATGTCTTTTTACGGTCATGTAGCCGATAAAAAATAAATCATACTTACATCACGTGGTTGTTAAATATCGATAAGACTTTGATTACATCATTACCGATATTTTTTTGGTTTGATTAAAATTTATGATGGGATTGTTCGGTAGCAATATAACTTACTATTTTATTAGGCTTAACTATTATTAACAGCTGGTTAAACGACGACATTTGAACGAACTAACGATGTAATCCGATGTATCAAAATGACTAGGCCTTAAAAAAGAATTTGTTTGTTTCAGTAAAACAGGATATATAGGTACGGGATGAAGTGTGCGCAAAGGTAAAAATGTGCGGAAAGAGTTGATGTACCGTTCTTCGGGCCAACTAAACGTCTAGGTTCTTGGGGAAGAAAATTAGCGTAAGTCGGGTAACCAGAAACAAAAATTGTTTTACTCCTCGTGTAAAAATGGACAGATGAATATAAAGCTCCATACTCCACACCATATTACATATTTTTTCTCTCGTTTGTCACGGAGCTTTCAGTTCAAGTTGTACCCGCCTTGTTCGTCTATGATTGGGCTTAGTTACATAATATCATGGACTGAGTAGTCCATGTTACGTAAGATCATATGTTCAATGGTAGAGCCCACATACGTACGATCGTAGGTTCTGATGTCAAGTCAAGTTACGTAAAATCGTGGATTCAGGGATAGAGTCATGATATGTAAAAATGGTGGGCTCCGAAATAGTGCCCAGCTAACAGAAAGAGCCCAGCTATATACAATTATGAGCTCATGGGACTCAGGGGTAGAGCTAAGTTTACAATAGATAATGGGCTCAGGAATAAGCTCAGTTTACAGTGCTACCTGTCCAAAGCAACACCCTTTGAGGGAAGCAAGATTATGTTGTTATTGAGAGATTGTTGCTCTAGAGAAGGTAAATTACTTGCTAAATCAAGTACATGTAGTGGGAAAAATCATGGTGTTGTTGAAGGGAGGTTGTTGTTCAAGAGAGGGTCGCTCTGGAGAGGTTGTACTGTAGCCACACGTCGTTATTGTTTACACTTATACTAAATAACCATACGAATTATGAGTGGATGAGAAGGACACCAAATTATATTACTTCCAAATTCTTTACAAATGAATCATAACCGTTCTTTAGATTTATTTCATTGTAATAATATCTAAACTAAATTAAATCAAAACTTAATTTAAAATAGGCATAAGCAGTATCTCGTCTTTCTGGATCTACAATATCGTGGTAATAATATAGCCCCTTATTCACTCGTCTGTACGAAGTTGTCAACGAAACAAATATTCCAGTGTTGTGCGTGAGAGACATCCAAATATTAATATGTTTTTGCTTTCATTGTTGTAAAGTTTCATGGTGATCACAATTAAACATTCTCATGAGCATAAATTTACCCCTAATATTTCAAACAACCTGAAATAAATCAAGGCCTGTTCGCATATTACACCTACAGGTTTATTAAGATGCATTTGTATGCAAATTGACAACCCGTATGTCATCTTCAACATACAGCTGTAATATAAAACTTGGCTTATCATGGTATATGATATTTAATTAAAATTTGGATGCTGAAAAACATGCTTGTCATTGAAAATATGTCATATTTTATTAGAACCTTGTCAAAAAATGATGATGTGTCATATTCCTTATATTAAAATGTTGTTTTAGTACTTGAAAGTGTTGCTTTATCTAAAACTAACCTATGGCCATGTTTGAGTGAACTCTACATGGTTATAATTATAACTGTCAGTAGGTTAGTAATACATACATTTATTCAAGTTGTGAATGGTAGTTTCACAGCATCTTAGTTTGGTCCAAATACCAGGGTTATCTAGCGTTCACAGGTTTGGCTGTTCATATACATTCAATCTTCCCTAATCCGAACGTTTCCTATTCGGAAACCTCTCTTAACCGAACATGTCAGCTGGTCCCGTTTTTATGCTGTATTTAATGCTAAAAATCTTTGTTATTCTAAACCTTTCTTATTCGAATAACTCTTTAATCTTACCATTTTTGTCAGTCAGAACAAGTGGGTTCGGATTAGAATGTTTCTGCTGTATAAATTACTGCCAAACTTCTGTAATGACAACTTTCGGATGGGTAAACTTTGCTGGTTATTTGAGATCGCCCTTAAGATATTTAAGTCAAATGTGAATGCTTGTAATACAAACGAAATTTCTGGTCTTTGAAAGCAGTTGTTTTCTATTAGCAGATAGTCTTTAACAAAGGTTTAAACTGTATACCGATGGAGTATGATTTCACCAAGCATCGTTTGATTTTCACATTAGAGAAAAATCAGCGTGATTAAAATCTAAAATACCTGAAGTTGATTTAGAAAGATCTATCTCACCAACACACACGTAGTTTAATCCAAAAAAGTGGTTGGGTGAAATTTATTCATCCAGATACCAGATTTATATGATTTGTCACGCTTATATCGGCATGACTAATGCTGCACGTGACAGTATGTCAACGATCTATACACACGACTCAAGTTCTTTTCAAAATTATGATAAATTCTTAAAATTTGATAAATACCTAAAATCTATATTCTGTACATTTTACAACACGATAAAGTTGTTTGTACATTTTCATACCCTACATCTATTACATTAAGATTACGCCAGTGTTAATAATGTAAAAGTAATGTTGCGAATTTACGAACAAGCTGCAACGATACTTTTGTGCTAGGTGACTTTATGCCCACGTTCCTGACAGAAAATCCATTAACAAGCTATGTCTGTAACAGTTGATTTCGTCTGTATGTAATGCGATTTGATACAGTGAAAAAAACACGAATAATTTGATTTCGATATGTGCGAGTTTTTTTGCACTTTTTTACATTAATGGAATTCTGTCTCTGTATTCAAGTTCTTTTAATAATGCGAATAAGCATGTAGACATAAAACATAACTTTATCATTACATTATCGCCAAGATCTGATTCTAATGTCTCAGAATATGCATGGATTCTAATATTAGATACAATATCCGTGAAATCTTGTTGCAAATATACATAAGTGTGTAACAATCAAATTTCTGAAGACAATAGCATTGAAAATGATCAAATTTTTCCCATTACTTGTTTGATAACGGCGAGACAAGTCGTATTGTTGTATATTTAAGTGCTTAAAGTAATATTTGTGGCGCACATTAAGTAGTGTCTAGAAAATGAGTCATTGCAGCCTACTGTCAGAACTGAGATATCTTGGGTCAAAGGTAATAGAATAAAATACCAGTTCGATTGTTCGTTCGTCCGCCCGTCCGTCCGTCCGTTCGTTCATTGGTTCGTCCTTCTGTTCTTTCGTATGTCTTAGTAAAATGCTCTGAAAACATGCATTTGAAATACCTTATCTTAGCAACAGAAAATATTAACATTGTGTTATTCTTACCCGTTTGATGTTGTTCTACAGATACGGGAACGATTCTGTACACCGAGGCCACAGTCTACTGAACATTCTGTCCACGCATTCCATTCATACCAGTCTACTTCCGGAACGTCTTTCTGTGGCCTTTCATGATGATGAGAGTGATGGTGATGGTGGTGGTGTTTGTGACTGCTGTGTCGACGCTGAAATAATATTTACAGGTTGACATAATTATTTATTACGCCTACCATTGTGTCATATTTATACATCGACCACTGTCAGGACAATCATTAGGTACAGCTCTGTATTGCTGAATCTAGAGATCAGACAGAGGTTGTTTGAAACATTCGCGATGCACATGTCGGCCTGCTTGTAAGCTATTTATGTTAGACTGAAAAAACAAATGTGTCTAAGCGATTCAAAGTACAAAAAAATGTCTCAACAATGATTTGAGAATTTTGATCCATCGATAGAATCTGCGAGAGAGGCACTGGCCAGATGAGCTGACCACCTCTATGCGTAACTAAGGTGTTGTTTGTAAAATGTCTCCAGTGAGTACCATGGCATATCAAGGCAAACAATGCTAGTTTGTAAACTCTAGAACCAACTATTTGGTGAGTTTCTGACAGACCAATGACTGATAAAGTAATATCAGTATACAAATAATGGAGAAATACATCCCAAGATTTAATTCATCGATTTTCTTCATATCACCTTGACCTACTAGTATATTTTCACATGCGCAGTGCAGTGAGCGCTTATTATAATCGTCCATAGATCTAGCTTTTTCTCAAGCTAAAAAATAATTATCTAGTTAAAAGACAAGATGTTAAACGGTTTAGTTTACAAGTCAGCTTGTCATCAGATCGTTTTTACATCATCCCTCCCAAAAAGAAAACATACGTGTCATATCAAATCTATAAATTTACGACAATGTTGTTCTTGTTCGCATGCGGGGACGTACTAGGAATAGGACGGCTTCGTGACGGGAGTTAGACTCACTCAGGAGATTTATGACGTAAGAAGGTTAAAAATATGGAGCTTAATGATCTCAATCGCTGAGATTGGCTTCTCGATTTGCAGTCAGAAATTAAATTTGTTGCATATCTAAGATTTTATTAAGATATCAACAATCTGTCTTCAGTTTTTATGATTAGACCGAGCGTGTGTTACTTACAGCTCCCTGGTGTTGTGATTAAACGCGAAGCGTGGAATGTTACGAACGACGCATCTTTATTTCATAATTTTATGTACTTTGATGATAAATGTATTTTAACACTTGTTTTGATTTAAAGGAAAGGGGAAACTTTAATGTTGATATTCACCTCTTTTCCTCCTACGCAACTAAATGTTGATTACTTGCGTGCTGTTACTCATACAAAACAAGGCCAAGAACGACGACTCCTCTTCGGAACCAAAATTTGTAGTACGAGGCGTACTGACGGGAATGACCGAGTAGTTACGATTGACGATTTTAATTATCGCAAATGGAACATATCTCAGCCACAACCGGTATTGCCCGCTGAGTGCCAAATGATACGATTTTTTTTCAAATTCGCAGAGAAGATGTGAATATTGTATACAATACACTAGATATTTAAACGAACGAAATTAGGCACTAATTTTACTCATATGCAAGTTTTTAAAAAGATAGTTTCCAAGATATAAAAATAATGGCTGATTATTTTAAATGTTACTGAAAAAAACAATATCCTTAAGAATAAACAGACAAATGTTCAAAAGGCACTTGTAAAATCATGAATGTCAAAACTGTCAAATTTACAGACATGGGTTTGAGTGGCAAAACATCTCTTGACTGTGAGAACTAATGATTTAGGTCTGTGATATACAGCGAATGGGCAGAAAAAGTCAATGCACAATGGAATTGTTGGACTATAACTATCTCGAGAATTAGAATAACGTATTCCATGTTTATGACAGACATTTTTATTGCGGCAAAATGCATCAAAATGTTACATTTCACCATGACATAGATCATCTATATGATAGGCAAAAACACTTGTAATCTCAAGCATCATGAGCTCTGATCTGCTTATAAACTTCATTGTATCCTGCTCGGCAAACTTCCAATAGTTCAATATTGCGTTCATTTATTGCTTAACACGTGATTTAACGTGAAACCTTTCTTTTGGATATCATAGAATTTAAACTAATTGTTGACATCGCATTATTCAGAGCTTGAGTTTTTAATTTCGTATCCCCTCCGATAGTAATCTGGTCGTGCACCTTATACTTTTTATCGCCTATATATCCCGAGCTCGCACCTTCACATTTACTCTTTTGGTCGATCAACTTTAATTGAATCATTACTTATTTCAGTATCAAATTTGATTAGTATTCATGATAATCGGCCATATTTTTAGAGAGAAACATCACAGGGAGTTCACAATGAACTTATTTTAGGCTAAAAACCATAAGTCTTGTTTTAAGGCTACCAGGCATGTCGACCCCTAAAAGGGCTAAAAATAGATCTATCCATGGACACAAGGTTTAGTATATTATATCAGAGACATATATAACATGTTATCTATA
The DNA here is from genome assembly GCA_964023205.1 of Lutraria lutraria. Classification (NCBI taxonomy): domain Eukaryota; kingdom Metazoa; phylum Mollusca; class Bivalvia; order Venerida; family Mactridae; genus Lutraria; species Lutraria lutraria. The sequence goes on from OZ026845.1 coordinate 12,713,960, forward strand.
TCTCTGATGACATATAGTATAGTGTTCCTGATCTACCTAACCAAATTTTTTTCATGCGCTAAACTGGTTCCCGTTGACTTGTGTGTACTGCAGCATGGAACGGGAACCAGTTTACGTGCGCGCAACACTTTATTCGGGTCTAAATAATTATGGATAAGTCCCGTTCCTGAGGTTTATTATAAAACTGTAAGACCGTGCAAACCGTATACAGTGTTTCATCATACCTGAATTATTTTAATATTCGACTAGGTCAGTATTTATGCCAGAATTTCGATTTACAAAAACTGCTGTCAGTAATTCGGAAAACAAAACAGATGCTGTCTATAATGTGTAATAAATACTTGAAAGACGTTCACTTTATCCGTGCAGATTTAATTCAAAATCAGTTGGCAGTTTACGACTACAACATCTATTGAAATAAACTGGTGCTGCTTGGTTAAACAACATTTTTAAAGCATAAACTCTCAAGTTTTGATGTCGTAAAACGGTTTACACGGTTTACGATAACTATCAACAACCGGCGTTTTGCGACACTAAAATACGTAAAAATATGCACTATCATGATATTAGCGTTCTTAATCCGGTACTACAATCTGCATATCATATCTATAGCATCTTTACGTCTCATTTGAAAGTATAAACAGCGGGGATTTACTATTTACTTTGAAAGGAATCATCCCCTGAGCTGAATTCATGAAAAGTACTTATGTTTAAAAAATTCACTTCGGGTTAAAAAAAACAGGAGTTACGACACAAGTTGCATAGTGTAATATTTAGTATAAAATGAATTAGTGAAGTAATTTGAGAATCTTTTGAATCTATACAACATTTTTTATACTAATCTACAGATACCATTAATTACTTATGTTCATATGTGTATCATAAATTGGCTGTGAAAGTCAAGCCGAGAAGGAATGCTAAATATTACACACGAATGAATAAAATTTACATCGATCGATGAAATAAAAAAAAAACGTACGGATCCATATTTCACCCTAACACGTCTAGTGGATTAGTATTCACTTTAAATAGGAATTCCAATACTGTTGAAGCATATTCAGAGTTGTTCTCTTCACTAGTTTTTGAAACTGAACGTCAGATCCTTCAGTTTTCCATTATCGTCACACGCTTGGTGCGCATGAATTTTGATGCGGACCAAAGTACTACGTTTTTCTACATCCGCCATGCAATCATTAAACTAGTCCCCGTTCCATGTTGCATTGCAGGTTTATGTAAGTTTAGTTTCTGTAATTTTAAGTACAGTCAGTACTTTGATTAAATATACCGGTAGAGCAAAATAAACAGCTCGTTCTTCGTGAATGTCCGTAAATGTTCGGATGCATCCGATAGAATTACGTACCACGTGCATGATGCTCTTGAATGATATTACAGAGGTATTTAGTATGCTTTCCCATTTGTCAGCCGTAAGATAGACTAGAATTAGATTTATAACGTAACAATGAAAGATGTACCCGAAAATCAGACGATTTCACGATTCATCAAGCCGTAGATATAGCGCGATTGAAGAGCCCTATAATAATCGTACCGAGTGATACCGTGAATTGTTTGTCTTTGGCATTTATTCATAGAAAGATATTGGCAACTAATCTCAGAATTAATGTAAGTTTACTTGGCAAGCGTTTTTTTTTTCAAACTATTGATGACACATTCGCTATTATTTATTTAATTTGGGTATAAGTTTTTGGCTGCAGTTAATGCTGCTGCTGTTGTTGTTGTTGTTGTTGTTGTTGCTGCTGCTGCTGCTGCTGCTGCTGCTGATGATGATGATGATGATGGTGAACTAGGTTTCTCGATAGTTTCCTCTAAATTAGGGAAGATATTATGTTGTTCGTAAAATATGAAAAGTTATTTTGGACTTTAGCATAAAAATTATGTTACAAATACATGTATTAATAAATTCAAACACAATTTTCAAAACTATCAGTTTTTCTGGGGTGTTTTTTTTTTCGTTTATTTTTTTTTGGAGGAGGCAGTACTTATTACTGTGTTTTACATTATTGTTTAATTTACAGCACATATCAAGATACTGACAGAGAATTACTTATGCTGCCGCTATTTTATTACGAATAAGCTATTTCGAATGTAAATATTTTCACAATCGCGACTCACAGGTATGGCTTGAAGGAGAAAGTTATTTATCACTAAAATATAAATTTGATATACAAAATGTATCCCGTTATATACACAAAACTTGACATTTTACATTTGAAGAGCGCTTGAAATATTTGTCTATCAAAATATATAACTTTTTCACAAGAACGTATGTGTACCGGCTCTTGTGTTGTTTCAAAAGTAGACATGACAGTGACTGCATTCATAAGAAAAGTTAGGAAAATATACAGAGACGACTTGAACCCATCATTGACTGGTACTCAGCTCCGTAATTTAATAGCCAGCTGATGACCTATTTGCTATAAACAAGACGAAATATGTATAAAATATTACATATGTATATTCATTTTGAATTTGAACTTGTTCGGGAAAGATGTATATATATATATACATGTAGTTTATTTCAAGATAATAGGCCTTTAGCCTAGGAATCTACATCATACAATAACCTGACATGTAGACTCGATACATAATCTTAGAATACCTTTTGAAAAGTATGCTTATCTGTCGTTTAACAGCCCATTCGACAGTTAAGACCATTTAGAGCTGCCCCAGAAAGAAGAAACAGAAGAAATGGACATTTATATCTCTACTTGTATTTAAATAGTTTTTTTCTGGTTCTTTATTGAGCCCGATGTAAAGCACTAATTCATGCCTCGTTTCCAGTGATTTTCTTAATAGCACATTATATACTAGTAACTCGGCTCGTTGTCACTTAAAACACGCCCTAAAACATCGGAAGGCGGGGCCGAGATTCGAACCCGATATCATCCGATTTGTAGTACGGCCTGTTACCATTGTATATACAAGAATAGAACATATAGGTGTTGTCAAATCTGAACATATCAAACAGCTGTAAGTAATTTATTAGTTATATTGTCATAATTTCTGTAGCAAAATACTGAATTATTTTGAAAGCTCGACACTCTTCAGGAATTTTATAAAACATTTTTAATGATGCTCCCGAAATTTGAATTAAGTGGTATCGAAAATTATGCAATCAATTCTGAAGTATCTGTAATGGGAAAGTAACGGTTAATGTCTGACAATTGTAATAACGTATCTTTCGTTAGTCATACTCTGAATCACAAGCAGTCCTACTAAAAATCAGTTTGTTTTTTTAAAAAACGGTAAAAAATCAAGATTATTACTGATAGAAAATTATCCGTGGAATGAAAGGAAAACAAGAAAAAGTAAGATTTTATTTTGTTGTAATTGAAAACAGTCCTCATATAGCGAATTTATGATCGCTTCATTGCCAAAGATTATTAACTAATTACAAGTGTTTTGTTTACAAAATAACTTCGGTATTTCTCGGTTCATTCTCGGCAAATTCCGTGATTTTCCGTACACTAACGGAATGTGCCGAACAATTACGAAGTTTTTTTATGCTATGTTTTTCTATCTTGTAACAATATTCCTTGCACATAAATCAGATTGTAGAGACCGTCGAGCGGTAATATTAAGTATGGTGCTATGTTTATTTACGAGTGGCTTACAGTGAAAAGAAAACATTAGAGAATAGATTACCCGTAACATTTGACAGGTTTAACATATATTATATACATTTATGAGGAAACCCGTTGTTGAAGTTATATCAGAAACTTCCAATTTTTGCAGCAGTGGGACATTTTGAATTATACTGTCGTAAACATATATATCATAGCAAATTCTGTAGATTCTTGCTAATGAATCCAAGGTCTGGAATACTGCAGCATAAAAAAGTGTAATTCTATGCATATGGTCGTTTATTTGCACACTAGTCTAACATGTTTCGCTTTTAAATGGATACAATATGATATTGTAGAATTTTCTGAAAATCCACTGAGTAAAATGAAAATTGACATGGCGCTTCAAATGAAAAATTGTCAATTTATTCGATTACACTCGAATTAAATGTGCAATCGCTAAAATTGGAGTGCCATCTAGGTACTCTCCGTACGGCATCCGTGCGGAGGCATAAGGAGGCTGTACGATTTTGGTACGGAATGGCGGGCTCCAAAGCCTAGACCAGTGTCTAAGTATCAACAGACAAATGCAAAGACTGAAATAATAAATCTTCCATTTCGAAAGCTTCACATAATACATGATTGTTCATAAATGTATAGAACGGTATATAACATGGTACATATATTGTCTGTTTGTGTTGTATTCCAATACATTTTGTACCATACGGTGGAGGCACTAGAGGACACCACTAAATTGTGAACATTACAATACCATAAAGAAATAGAGGAAACCGCTAAATTGTGAACATTACAATAGCATAAAGAAATAGAGGACACCACTAAATTGTGAACATTACAATACCATAAAGAAATGGAGGACACCACTAAATTGTGAACATTACAATACCATAAAGAAATAGAGGACATCACTAAATTGTGAACATTACAATACCATAAAGAAATAGAGGACACCACTAAATTGTTAACATTACAATACCATAAAGAAATAGAGGAAACCGCTAAATTGTGAACATTACAATAGCATAAAGAAATAGAGGACACCACTAAATTGTGAACATTACAATACCATAAAGAAATGGAGGACACCACTAAATTGTGAACATTACAATACCATAAAGAAATAGAGGACATCACTAAATTGTGAACATTACAATACCATAAAGAAATAGAGGACACCACTAAATTGTTAACATAACAATACCATAAAGAAATAGAGGACACCACTAAATTGTTAACATAACAATATCATATAGAAATAGAGGACACCGCTAGAAGACACCACTAAATTGTGAACATTACAATAACGATACTTAACTAAAGGACACCACTAAATTGTAAACATTACAATACCATAAAGAAATAGAGGATACCACTAAATTGTGAACATTACAATACCATAAAGAAATAGAGGACACCACTAAATTGTGAACATTACAATACCATAAAGAAATAGAGGACACCACTAAATTGTGAACATTACAATACCATAAAGAAATAGAGGACACCACTAAATTGTAAACATTACAATACCATAAAGAAATAGAGGACACCACTAAATTGTGAACATTACAATACCATAAAGAAATAGAGGATACCACTAAATTGTGAACATTACAATTACGATACTTAACTAAAGGACACCACTAAATTGTAAACATTACAATACCATAAAGAAATAGAGGATACCACTAAATTGTGAACACTACAATACCATAAAGAAATAGAGGACACCACTAAATTGTGAACATTACAATACCATAAAGAAATAGAGGACACCACTAAATTGTGAACATTACAATACCATAAAGAAATAGAGGACACCACTAAATTGTAAACATTACAATACCATAAAGAAATAGAGGACACCACTAAATTGTGAACATTACAATACCATAAAGAAATAGAGGACACCACTAAATTGTGAACATTACAATACCATAAAGAAATGGAGGACACCACTAAATTGTGAACATTACAATACCATAAAGAAATAGAGGACACTACTGAATTGTTAACATTACAATAATATGTATACATAACTAGAGGACACCATTGAATTGTTAACATTACAATTACATAATTTGCGGACACTCACTTTCTGATTTTCACCTACTGATGCTGATGTTGTTGTGAAGACTTCGATCAACAACAACGCTAACGGAATGATGTACATGGAACTGAAAATATAAAAAAGAATATAAATAACATATGAATACACATTGCGTGTTGCAAATAAAATGTTTATCAATGCGTGATTGTCTTATAGAAGCAAACAGCGAAAAATAATCTTTTTTTAAACAAATACTTTGATTCTCTTCCAAGTTCAGTGAACCCTTCTGTAATGACCACCTGTAAATAAAAGCCAATGAATGTACGCAACCACCTCACAGTAAGAAATAATATACATGATCAATTAGGTGTCTGAAGAAGGGACATGTGTGTATAAACCCCAAGTTTTTCTCGTTACTGTGATAATTGTTCATGTTACTTTCCTCTGTCATTTATCCTTGAACAATTTAAAACATTTCCTTATATGGACCAACTAACCCGTCGGAATCCATTTGACAAGCAATGCGTATCTACTTAAATACAAATATAGGTTCGTTGTATTCTTCAAAATTATCTGAGGTCAAAGTGTCTAAATTAGGAGACAGTCTCACACCGGGTGCCACACCTCTTTGTTTTTGTTTTTCATTCGGTATGTTTAGAATAGGCACACACATGATAAAACTGAACCAGTGCGACACCTATTCGAACTGACAAGGACCAGAATTTTACAAATTGTAGGCTATACAAACAAAACTGTTCTTATTTCATCGGCATTGTGTGATATATTTTTATGAATGCATTGAACAGGTGATTGCATAAATTATAAGATCTTTGTAACGGGATACGGACGTGTTAAGCTAACGAGGCAAACTTATTTTGCGAGCAACCGACTGTCTCATTTCAATATGTTTTGTAGCAAACTAGCACTGTGCCAACAGATGTATCCATCATTCTGATCTTCAAAAAATATCGACAGGAAAAGAGATACCTGTTCAGACCGAAATCTATCGTCGTAAAATACCCAACACAACTTTTTTAACCGTCAGTCTCATCAATTATGAAGCATTAAATGATAGTTTGAGAATTTACGAGCATGCAAAATGCGAAACAGTAATACTTAATTTACGACAGTTATCGGAAATATGAAGATTTCCATGCAAATTCTGTTAATGTCAAACCAAAAGATGCTTTCTACAAAACAATTTTAGAGAAAACCCACAGCAGCATCTGTATAATTCAGAAATAATTGCACACTTAGTAGGGGAAATCATTGTGTGTGAAAATATACACTAAGAGAACATAATTATAAGTAAAAATGAATAATACTGATTAAATGTATTTATGTTATATCTTACAGCGATTCTTATATCATAAAACTAATCCCTATGAATGCATGAACGGTTACAAATCTTTTGTTGCACTTTTTATGATGCTGTACAAACTAATGACAGTGGCACAGTTTACACCATCTATATTTTATCTTGGCACAAACACAACAGTATAATTTTACTCAAAACAAAAAAATCGGCACAGAAATTGCAAACAGAAACAAATCGTAGTTTCACTACGGTAACCCTAGACGGCGGATGATTACTTAAACAGGCGAGGAAGTATACAAATAGAAAGGATGATAGACATAGTCTCTGTTACATTCAATAAACTTAATCATTCAAACATTACTTGTCATGTATCGGATAAAAATCGATGTTTCCAAATAACTTTAACATGAACATACCACAAATCATCTTTGTATTTCTATTTTATTTTATTTCTGTTGTCGTATATAAGTCCACCGGCCCATACACAAAATAGCTCTATACAGTCTACCCTTTGAAAATAACTATACATAGGAAATACTAAATGTGGCCTTTATTTGCAGGTGACCTTTATTCGGAGACAAATTTATTCTTAAAAAAACTATGGTGATTTTTAAAAGAATGGTCCTTGTTTACAGTGTGGCTTTTATTCAGAGGTGTCCGCGAACACAGGTTTGGCATAATTAATTAATTATATATATAGGCATTGTTATAGTTGGATAAGGTGATGAACAATTATGTGTACAATGCAATAACAACATGCATGCTTTAAGTGCATAATTATACGTGTATACTCGTATATATGAATATAATATAATTATGTACATATTATATATTTTACGTAAATGTAAATACAATGTATATGTAATACATATACTCACAGTTTCCTTCATACACATATACGATTCTAATGCATTCTTAGTTAGCTAAAGAATGATAGTATAAGGTTTTACTTTTATATCTGTTGCAAAATGAACAAAATGAAACAATGTACAATGTAACGTATATTTTATCAATATTTATAAGGTGGATCGGTGGTCTAGTGGTAATGCGCTGGACTACCTAGTTTAAAGGACATGGGTTCGAAATACGACTCCAGCCTCCAAAATTTCAAGAACGCCTTTTCACTGCCCAATCTCCACTAATATCTCAATACAATATTCGATTTCCCAAAAAAAATCTCTATTTTTTATCGTTATGGAAAAAATTATCACAATTAATGTCTAACGAAAAAAAGTGTACTATATGCGTATTGCAAACAAGAAAATGATAAAATCGACTGTAGAGTTTCGTCATAACGGGGTTCGACCGTATGTTAATATTCAAGAGGGTTAGTTAGTATTCCATCAAGAGATAAACTCACATGTTAAGAAGTGGATAAATTACAGATTAGTGTTATATCTATAAGTATGCCCATTAACACAGACATAAGATTAAAGAAGTTTTACATTAACGCTGATAATTATTAAGGCTTTACAAAGCTTGCATAATCCCACGTAACATATGACATACTTGTCAATAAGCATCAATTCAAAACTATTCATCGCTCGCAATGAAGAAAAGTTCGGTGTTTGGGATTGGCATACATGCAGGATGTATATATGGAGGCCGGACAGTGTCCATGGGTCGAGGCAATGGTTCAGTAATTAATGCACTGGGCTCCCAGGTTCATGCCCAACCGCTGATACAACAAAAGATATGTCTATGGTGAAAGCTTAATTTATTGTTTCAACAGAATGCATATATGATATGAATACTATTTCATTGCAAATCATCTCCATTCATCATACATGTACAATTACAAAAACAAAGGCATCTTTGTCTGAGGTAATATAGTTTGGTGCCAATGTTTTGATTTACACGCAGTTTTTGCGTTCCGTTGATCAGAACATTACCGCACTAATTGCCTAAAACTTGATTGATTTACAAATGATATAACTTGGAAATGGAAAAAGCACGCGCTGTATCACCGATACCAGAATGGTTCCAAAGAAGATCGCTTTGCTTCCAAAAGTACTAACAAGACTACAGTTCTCGAGTAACCTAAATATAATTACTAACGTAGCGATTTTGTATAATTGATTTACCACATGCCAAAATGGTTGAATGAAATTGTGAAGCAAATATACCAGAAACATTGCAATCTATACACGCGATAAATTACGTTTACGTATGAGATTTACCTAGAACACAAATAGATAATCACACTTTCTCTCGCACAGATGAACGGGCGGACGGACGAACTGTGATCTGTGTGGCGGATGAACATTCAGACAAAAGTACTGACTGATACGTAGGAGCAGATAATATAATTGACTGACAGGCCAATTTAAGATAATTTCATTCGACATAAACTTCACATAAAAACGTTATAACAATTTTTAGATGTCTTGTATGCTTCTCTGTCGACTTATAATTAATCTTCATAATATTAATACCATCTATAAAATAATGTTAATAATCTTTTTTTAATCATCATCATGTATATCTTGTTTGATATGTATTTATAACTCACTTGAAAAAAGCAATCATTCACATCTGCCCTGAATTTAGGCTATGAATGAAATTCCATCAAAATAATACGATCGCAGATTATGAGATTTCCTCATTGCTACAACATATGTGAACGGAATCTGTAATAAACTGAAGTAAGATAATCTAAAATTTATTCACGATCTTCTTCAGTGTCAAATTTCATATACCAGAAGTCTGTCATCTAGCATTTGAATTCCAAACAGGATCGTTATTTAATCGGATAAGTTTGCTTATCAACAGACTCCGAAGTTCACTTAAAACTTCAATTATGTTTCCTAATTATCTGTTGATTTGTATGCAAATCTTAACATTTTTGGTGAAATGGCGAATTTGAAACTCTGTAAGGTATAATTAGATATAATTACTCCGGGCTTTAACGCGTAAGAAAGATACATCATTGTAAAAATTGACCACAAAATATGATTTTCGCAGACATTAAGGCTAGACGTTTAACCGACAGTACATAAAGTGACCGTATAAAGTAATTGACTCCTTTTCTTTGATTATCCAAGTGTACAATTGAATTCGCAAGTCGTAATAAATGATTAAATAACCATTTAAAATAATTAAACTTTTCAATGAATGAAAGAGAAACGTCTTACGAATAATATCGAATTAGCAATAATTTTCTATTTCTTAAAGAATGAAGAAATGCTTATAATTACGAAATTTTGGCTCAATAAATTTAGACGTGTTTTTAACTAAAAAAATAATCATGACATACGTTTTAGTCATACTTCTTACTAACAGTGGCTGTTTAAAATTTACATAAAAGTTAAATTTACGAAAATTAATATAGTAAATCCTTTCGTGATATTGGCTCTAATTTTGGATCCCGAAAAAACAGTCCCATATCTCATTATTAAGTGAACACATTGCAGAAATGTTGAAACCAATCCGAACACAAATAGTCGTAATAATTGTATGGTCGTCATATAAGAGTTGTAGTTACATGAGGTTGTACTGAACGTATATTACCAATACTACAGGACGGAACAATGTTTGTTTGTTTGTTTTTTGTTTTTTTGTGTTTTTTTTTAAACAGTCAGAGTCATATGTGGTGGACAATTCATCTAACTATCTCTCATAGTACTAGACTGTCATCTCACATAAAGAGACATGGTCGGTTGCTGGGCTCGAAACCACGACACTCTATCAGTGAGAGGTTTTAGTAATTTGAAGTCAGCGACTTGATCCAATTGTGAACATTTAAAAGAGTATGGCTTGATAAGGTTCATAATCAACTTGGTGGCTCTGTATGAGATCCGGAAGGTCGTGTGTTCGAATTTTGTGGTCGCAACATATTTTAGTGCTTTGGACGTGGTACATGAAGCAGTCCTGTGCCACACTTGATCTACGCCCCAGACAAAATTCGGTACTTAATGATGTTGAAACAAACATAAATGAACAAAAAACAGATTAATTTATCCTAACAGTTCGGTCTGTGTTTCTTAAATGCAGATTTGGAAAAATACCCTTTCGCTAGTGAACATTATTACATGTACATTAGACAAATAAAATTAATTCGGCGCTTCATGGCCTGAATCTATTTCGGGGTCATCGTGTCAAAAACATCTAAAGTCATTTTCACATTGAATTTATTCACATTTTAGGCTGCTGTTTTAGAGAACTAGTCAATTTATCGGTTCAATGGAAATCCCATTCAAATACTTGCATTACAAATGTAACAATGTTGAATGAATAAGCATATTTCATTATGGTTCTGAAGCTGTCAGTCATCCATGGAGAAAATACGTTAACATCAAAAGTAATCTTGGTCGTTTTAATTATTTCTAAGTGTTCAGGGCGGCCATAAACCGTTCTTAAGTTGACGTGTCACAAAAGTTAACAATACCTTTTATAGGGGTTTATTTATAATCTAAACAGAAATTTGAATATTTTGGTCAACCCGACATTGCACGTATCCAATTTAAATGTGGTTGAATTTCGCGTCGGAAACTTACATTTGAAAAAAAAAGCAATTGTAGTTTTATGTCAAATGTTATATTGACATGTGTCTAGACGATTCTACGCCCCTCAAAACTCCGTAATGTAATTAGGAAGGTTAATTTTGTATTTATCATAGACATACTTGTATTAGCGGCCATCTCCGAATAAAGGCCACCTTGTAATTAAAGGTCATTCTTTTAAAAAACGTAAATGTACCAATTTCTGGTTTTAGGCATTTTCAACGGGTTTAACTTCCTCCAATTAAAATGTCCGGTTATGTTTGCTTTGCGCTCTCTAAAATTATGTTTGAAAAAAATATTCATTGGTTACTTAGAAAGCACAGTAATGTCTCATTTAGCTATCACCTTCATTTAAAGTCCACTTCTTCATAGCTACCTCTTTGGCATGATATTCGCACTCGCTGCGCCCCATATTGCTAGCTACGTTCAATAACACTAGCCACGCCCCTGCCTTTAAGATCGCTTACTGTTAACTGAGACCAATATGTATATATTAATTGGTCCCAGCTGTTAATTAATTTTGACGTAAGAACATTTTAGAAGTACATTAGTTTCTTGGCCTTCGTTGTAAACAAACGTTGTATTCATTAATACTAGCGACACTTGTTAGTATATACCATATACTTCATCATTTTAAATTACTTGATCAACACAAACACGCTTGTGTGTTCCACGCATAGTAGGACGATCTATATAACAACATCAAAGTAATTCTAGAGAAATTAAACGTGCATGCACAATAAATTGCATCAATAAAATTATTTCACTAAGTTTCTCACAGAAAAACGAGTACAATTTGAACTTGAAGCATCAGATACGCCAATTTGCAAGCCGGTTAAACATTTCAAATATATTTGGAGAAATTTAAACACCGCTCTTATTAGAAAAGATCGCAATCATTTAAGTTATTCGGTAATAAAACACTAAGAATAGCATTAATTTACATCAATTTTGGCGTAAATTCAATTCAGATTTTGATTAACGAAACACGCAGTAATTTAGCCGGGTCGATGCTAAAATCGACTTTCGAGGGTCGTAACGTAATCCGTTTGAATTTGGACCGGATAACACGTAATGAGTTTGTGAATGTCCTAAATGACTGATAATTAAAACAGCATAACACACAATCATTAAATCTTGTTATTTAAGCAAATCATATTTCTAAATAACAAAAAAGGTATAAAACCAAAAGTTGCTTGGGGAAAATCAACAAATTGGCGCCCCGATGCGCGGATAGCTTCAGGCATCTAGATAGATCTTGGTACTTCAGTTTATTACATTCTTTGCAAATAGTAGTGCCGTTATATTTGAAAGTTTATGAAAACAACAAAAATAACAGCATTTGTTAGGTTTTTCTCTAAAATACTCCTACGATTAATAGTCGGAAGAAACCATTATATTTTGCACAGAAAAAAAATATTTTTCGAAAAAATAGACACAACAAAATTAATACAGGTGTATAGATAGTAGCGGTAAAAGTTTCCAAGTTTAAGGTAATACTGACCGGTTTTACGTTCAAAACAATTTGCTTAAAATTAGACATACGAGTTGCGCTGTAATTTAAACACATCGTGGGAATCACATGTAGGTGTATAATTTAATATAATATAGTCGCAATACATCCAGTACTTTGATTTATGATCTCGTATTATTATCGGTCCTATTTATCGACATTACTTACGTTTAATTGCCAAGGTAAAATAAATCACCAACTCATATGAATTCTAAATTACTTGAATTAAGAGTTGAGTCCCCCAATTATAAACAGACGTATGTGCTTTCATTATTTTTGTGTGTATTACAATTAATCAAAAAGTTGAAAATTTTTAATGAAAAAGGCGTTACTCATCAGTACTTAAATTAATGGATCATTAACGTTGAAAGTTATGGAGGCAGATTCATCAAAATTAGTCGTCTGCTCCGTAATGTGTCAGTAGAAAATTATACCATGCATGGTAGTGGTGAAAGACCAGAGTTGTCAGTACAGAAAACAAGCGCGCCACAAGCGGTACCAACTCTTGCCTGTTCACTGCCTCAGTATGATCTATCCACCTATGAAGTTTCATGTTGCTACCTCTAATAGTTTCTGAGTTATGAGCTACATTAAAGTGTTTGCACAGGCGCAGACGACACAATGATCACAATAGCTTGACTAATAACGAACCTAGTATACCAACGAACTAGAAAAAACGTTCGAAACATACAACCAACGAACGAACCAAGGAAAGATAAACTGAAGAGTTGATAGAAAGATAAACAGTAGAGTTGATAGAAAGACAGACAGGAGGAGAGAAAAACAAACACATGGATGCATTTATGGGTGAATAGCCGCCAACTAAGATTTAATGCTGACAAACTATATTGTTTAACATATTGGCTTGTCTGCGCTTCCGTACTAATCAAGTACAAGGCGCACTAAAAGTAATTCCCAAATCTAGTAATTCCATCAGTCAGCATTCATCTCATTGCGTGCATTTTGCAGACCCTTAAATCAACCAGATATACTTGTGCACCAATACTTGGCACATACCGATTACCGTGAACTATTTATAGTAACGAAGGACATGACTAAACATGACGGTATCACCTCTTGGAATAGTTGTATACTAAATCGTGATATATAGAAATGATTCAGTTTAAAAAATGAGAATTCATATGTATAAATTAGGAATGCTCTGTCATCTAGTGGTAACGCGCTGGACTTCTGAACGGAAGGTCGTGGGTTAGATTCTCGTTTCCGCTTGTCGAATTTCTCATGAACCATTTTTAATGAACCAACCACTGAACCAAGTACATGTATTGTGTCTATGAAAAAAAGGGCGTGGCGTGTATCGGTGCTGTACACTGGGCACGATAAAGAACCAGGAAAAAGCTATTCGAAAAAAGTAGGGATATAAATGTCCGGTTCTCCTGTAGATAGTTATATGATCCCCACTCTCTGGTGCGGCTCTGACTATATAGCTGTCGAACAACAGATAAACATAATTTTACATTGATTTGACCTCATTGCTGAAAACACAAGTTGGCTGAGATGTTTACGAATTTCGCGCAGAATTCGGAATACTAGTATATCGGTCATTTCCGTACCGTTGTAGCTATAGTGTATGATTTGGAGTGAATTTGCTAAGAGTGTCTGTTCAAGTTTATCTGATATTTTTAGTAAGCGAATTAATCTGATATCTGTTACATAACAATAATTTGTCCTAAGTACAAACTTAGATTTCAACAGAAACATTAAATATCCAGTCCAAGTTCTCTCTGCCTTATATATTTGTGTTTTGCTAAGATGCGTGAACCAAGTATGTACATTTAGGATCAATTTTTATACAGTATAGCACGGTTAAGCTGAATTCTTAGGCCCCAAATTATATCTTCTGCATAATATCAATATTAATATATATCCATGACTTTCCTTACTTTATCCGAATTTATTGTGAACTTCACTGTATTGGATTTTCGAGGCCTCGAACAGAAGAAACTCTGTTCTGTACAATTAGTTCAGTCAGCGATATCCTACCATAGAGCATTCTTGGATCGCTAAGACATATATTACATACTTATAAATAAATAAGGACATTTCACTAGTATTTACGGTTTATAATATCATGACAAACTCATTATAGCAATTTACCGGCTTATCGGATCTAGTTTTGACATAATTTACCAGCTAAAGATCAATGAGCTGTACACGCACGACAAAAACTAATGTTATCTAACCAATATAATGTGTTAAATAGACTTTGATATAACATGTTAATGTGACCTTTCTCGATAGTGTATCTTAATATGACATTCATAACGAATCGAGATATTCATATAAATATATATACAAAAATGTTTATATATGTCAGCGTACTTTTTATCATGTGTTTCAGAAGAAAAAGTAAAGGGTTTCCAACTTTCCGACCAATCTATTTTCTTCTGCCAACCATAGACTTTCTCCATCAAGATTGATATTTTCTTGTCGACATTTTCATTTTTATTTGTATTTTTAAGCACTATATCTCCGAACTAAAACTATACATTGATAATAATTTGAGAACTTAAGCGGAAACTTATATTAGAAAAAATACCCGGATTATCTTTGGGGGTCTAATAATTATGCTTTTGACAGAATGTTCGTCTCGGATCAAACGTTGCTATTAAATACTGTAAAATATCACTTAGTGACAACCTTGATATAACGATATCCTCATTACAGTACAACCTCTCTAGAGCGGCCCTCTCTTGAGCAACCCCCCCCCCCCTTCAAAAACAGCATGAGATTTCCCACTGCACAAGTTGTAGGGATTTGTTTAATACAGGTAGAATAAAACCACCGAACAAGTTATGATGAATGCTGATCAAAGTCGTAGGATATTCAATAACTGTGGGCGTCAAGATGATAAAAATGAGATATGCATAAATACAACTCAGCTAACTGAATTAGAAAACAATATTCCTCCAAAATAGTGAGTGCTCTTTTAATGATACGTCGGTGTAATGTTGTTGCTTGTATAGGAAAACTATAGGAAATACTATTTTGAGATAAAATTTATGGACTCAACAAAGTGCTTCCGGTTTCATATCATTTGGAACTCCTCGGTCGTCTCCCACACAAAAGAACTACGTGTTTGATCATGAATATCTGAGACGCCCTCAGAGAGTTTAGGTAATTTAGAGAACACTGCAATATGAGGACTATTATAACATCACACCGTACAACCTCCCTAAAGCAACACCCTTTGTGAGTAACAACATTATGTTGTTGTTGAGAGGTTGTTGCTCTAGAGAGATTGAATTAATAGTTAACTTGACCGTGCGGTGGGAAAATCATGTTGTCGTTCAAGGGAGGTTATTGCACAAAAGAGGGTCGCTCCGGAGAGGTTGTACGGTAAATCTTATTTTTACAACCTTCTCATTATAACAACCATTTATTTTCGAACTACATGTAGTTTAAATATTTCCATACTTCAATTTCATAATGAGGTCATCTCCATATTATGACTGGTTGATTTGGCTATCAAAGACGATGCTAACACCGAGGTTTTACTATAATACAAATTTTTATCGAAGTGATCGATGCGAAAATTGCAATGTTTCGTTACAAACTACCATACCTGCAAATCATCAAGCGGTTTATTCTTGTATAGAAACCCGACGAAACACAAAATTGAACATCGCGTAACACGGAAATGGACACCTTAAATGCAGACCCCCCCCCCCCCCCCCCCCCCGTTAACACAATACATACGAGTTAACACAATACATACGAAAGGACATTTAAATAAAAAGGCGCCATAGTAAACTTGAAGTCACAATAACCTAATACCCGGGACAGGCAACTTAAATGCCACTTCATCATTAAATTTATTGGGCATTTACCAACAGTAATGACAAATAGATGCTTCTAAACGCAGCGGGAATGGCGGCGAACTTGTTTAAGTATAATACTCTGTCGGTACATTCTCGAAATTTCTGGGCTGCTTTTTTTGCATGCATCGCTTACATAATGACCGACTGTCTGTGACCTGTGCAGGGTTCAGTGTGTTCATAAGATTGCATTGAGAAATAAATATGCAAATTAGTGAAAATGCAGTTTTATCAATATAAAGCCGCAGTTGTAATTAAGGCGTAATTCCGAAGAATAGAACCGCACATTAGCATTGCAATCCAGCATTCCTGGGTATTGATAAAGTTTGTATCATTAGAAAAACGAAAATCACTTACAACAGATATTTAGATCTTAGCTATCAAATGAATTTAGTGTCTAGGTTCGGCACAGCAAATGCGCACTGAATATAAATCGTCTCTCCGAACAGAAAATCAACTCTATCAACAAGATGTATTTGTTGAAAACCATTTTCAATACATGCGAGTAAGTGTAGATATATATATTTACACTTTTCCCCCCTGAATAAATATTTCGAGTACCCGTCTTGCCAACTTTGGTGTTAAACATTGTCTAGTGGACCTCTACCAAGTTTGTTTAAATTATAGCCCTAGGGTATGCTCCATACCTCAGAAAATTGCGATAAGCCAGGGTGTTACGGTCATTAATGAATTGCTAAGATCAATGTCAACCTTATATGATAATTTGGTAACACTCCGAAAGTTTACTACAGTCAAAATGAAATATAAACTTCTTTGATGCTTAAAGATCTCCAACAAAAAATGACAAAATTGAAAACTTGATGTGAAAACTGTTGCATCTGCGTTTTTCTATAGCCTGAATTAAAGATTGTTTAACTGCAGTACGAGATCGTAAGGGGTTTTAATGTTACCGTCTGTGATCATTTTGTACTACCGCACGTGATTTTAACACTATCGTACCGGATTTTCGTACTACCTTACCGGGTTTTAATATTACCGTACGGGATTTAGTACCAACGTGCGGGATTTGAGTATCAAGTGGTTCCCGTCCCATGTAGCAGCGCACCAAATGCTACAGACACAGTCAACGGGAACCAGTTTAATACCTCCGTACGGGATAATCGGGTTGACAATAGGCCGGTTCGATTGGTCAAACGGAATAGCGGCCATAGGGGCAGAGCTCTTCCAAACTGTTCGATTGGTCGTCTTCTAATTTAAAAAGCTCTTCTATCTATTCCGCCCAATGGAAGAGATATTAGTCACATGACCGAACAACATTGTTTATATTGTCAAGTGTGCATTGGTTTATCCTTTACAGAATATTGGTTTGGCGGTTCGTTTTAAGTATACCTAATATTCAGAATGCAAACATTTCGGCTGCGATTGCGTTCGGTTGTGTTTCTTTTCTAAGCTATCCGGCGTATTCTCTTCTTCCGAGGGTCCGATCGAACCGGTCTATTTGTTGTTTTTGCTTCATGATATCAAACAACTCGCGCATTGTCGACGCTAAAGGGGAAATCAATTTACACGTGTTACATGTACTTCGATTCGAATTTGTAAGTTCACCTCCCGGTACTTAATGTGTGATATTAAATCTTCCAAACATTTTTCTTTTCATAAATTGTTTTTATCAAAGTATATTAAGTCGCTTTTTTACATTCATCTAAACATTTAATTCCGAACAGTATGTTCGACAGATAAACTAGAAATAAAAAAGTGATAAAAATGATATGAAGTGATAATTTTTGTCACAGTTTAACGGTATGAATTAGATCACTGGTGAGATGCCGAGTGTTATCACACGAACCTCACTCTGACATTTTCGTCGTAAAAAACATCTCACGTACCGATTGCCAACGCGCGGGAGAGTGAATTCAACGAAATACTTCCGTAATTTCTATCTGCGTTTTCCCACGGCGATTTGAAGAAATAAAAAGCAATACTCAATTAATCGAATAGATGACATTACCTTAAATAACTGCTACGCTGGAAAAAAATGGCAGACACGTATAATTAAAGTCACGAGGTCTGTGAATATAAGCTTGACAGTAACATTATGCTCGAACTACTCTCATGTGTACATACATACATACACATACGAGTGACTATCAGAAACTAAGAACGCCCCTAGACACATATTTTCAAATAACTCGAATACTGGCACAATCTAGAAGGAAACAAATCCCGCACGTGCAACTTCACACACCGCAAATAATGAGCATCAAGTGTTAATCAGAAACGACGTACAGTCAAATGCCATTATGCGCGGTCTGAATGAAAATTAGTCACTAAAGCCTCGCTCGAGGTTTGGACTCACGACCATGGATTCCTTCCTTAGCCAATGTTTTGTCGACGGATACAATCGGACAGGCTCTTTGTGTATGTGAATGAAATCATAAAATGCTTATAGTATAAGCACAAGTATGAATTGCTTAGTGCAAGTGAACAAGTTATTTCGAGTGATAGACAATACGTCCTTGAGAGCCGCGATAATTCTAATTATATCGTTGTATACATATACTTCGCTGTTATCTTAGGTTTTACCGAGTACATTGACACGTGCTAACTGTAACACGTGAATATATTGATAATAGACCACACAGCAATCCGTGCATTATTGTCTACGCCCAATTATTTCATTGACAATAAAAATAAACAAACCGCGGGTAACAGATAATTCACATGTCCGAATTAGTTTACGTTCGAAAATGAGAAAATTTAATGAATCATGATTTGTATTGCGCAATATTATAGTACCACTGAAATATAAAGATTGTTAAATGTGGCTGAATGTGAAATCAAATACGTAATTCGTTCTTAATGAGAAAAACTCGTCCGGACTCATCCGGAAAACACCGGAATTTACCGAACACAAAATTATCTTACCAGAATTAACTCGTCCGGACTCATCCGGAAAATACCGGAATACACCGAACGCAAAATTATCTGAACTACACAGATGTTATGATTTGCCCAATATTAAGTTTACTAAACCCTTTCGAAAAAATATTGACCGAGGGTTGATTTCAACTGGATATTTTTATAAATTATATTTTCACGACAAGTGTATATTTAACAGTCACACAAGGTTACCAAGAGCACTATTTGAGAGCAATTGGGTTTCTATAAGATGGCCTTCCAGCTGGTATGTATCAATACACTAGATATTGTGTTTTGCTACGATTAATAGAGTCTTATTTGCAATATTTATGAACAATTAGTTCTGGTTAAATGCTCAGGACACACATATAAATACCTCACAGGGAGTTAGAAATTGGTGTATTTATCATTTTAATCCCTCAATATTAGTATTCTATATGATTTCTATAACTTGATATAATTTTTTGTTAGGAGATAAATGACGCGAGACTTGGATGTAATAAATCTATATTTATTGAAGAACACTACACATCGCTGGGTGAACTGTGGGGGTGGAGAACGTACAAGAGGGTCGTTAAAATCGTTTCGAGTTACGAAGTATGTTTGACATTAGTGTAATAATGTGAGAAATCCAATTGACAAATATCAATAATCAAAAGACTGAAAATACTCGTGGAAAACTGAATTTACATAGACTTGCACTACAGAACTAGTTTAGCAATTGCACGGCGGATCTAGATAAACGTAATAGTTTTGTCCACATCAAAATTCTAGCGCACCAAGCGAGTGGCGGCTATGTTAAGTTGAAATATCGTTCATTTTCCAAGAAGTTTCATCTTGGTACAGTAAAACCTCACATAACGACCACTTTAGTATCACGACATTCTTATTATAGCGACCACCTTTTATAACAGACCAATTTAATAATGCGACTATCACAATACAAAGACCACTTATCTTGTTCTAAAGGTGGTCTTAAGATCGAGCTTATACTGTTGTTTACTATTTGATACTGTCTGTGTGCGTCATCATTACACCCCGTGTTATAAATGAAGTTTATGTTTCACCAAACATCAAAACTTGAATGAACTCTTTAATAGCAAGTATTTGACAGAACAAGCGCATTACTTGAAAGGTTTATAAATTTCCTGCAGTTGTGTTAATAATGTGTTTATAGATATATACATGTAATACAAAGACGTATCGATGCTATTTCCTGCATGTTAACGCACATAATTACAAATATAGTACAAACGGGGTTGATTATTGTATAATATTGTAAACAGGGGTATTTTATATGTTTTTTACATTTATGTCGTACTTTGTTTCAGAATATAATACGTATATATGGTACAGTATAATACAGTATCACCCTCTGTTAAGTGTCACACTGTACAATAATTCCCTCCATTTATCCAGCGAACTGTGCATGTGTGACCGATACTAAAAGATCACTATTCAAACATTCTTTCACAACGACCTCTAGATAGCAAGCACTTTCATTGCTATTGACACACAAAGCTGTAATTGCTGTTACACCCCATGCCAGGGACATGACCTATGTCCAATGGTTAGTGCACTACAGGACTTGTAACCCGGTGACCCGAGTTAGAAACCGGCCAGTCGCGGCAGGTTATATCCTTTTATGAAAATTTGACAAACATGTCGAAATTTTTAAATGTGAAGAAGTTGCCCTTCGTTTCGATTGTAAGTTAGTATTGGGTAGAAAATTGATTAGGTGAACCGGTCGCTGTATATAACTGAGATATCGTTGAAAAACTGTCTTAAATCTACTTAAAAAAGCGCGTACGCCAGTCTTTTTACAACAACATTTTTGTTCAATAGCCGTCTTATATGTATGAACACTTTTTGACAGAAAAATCTTGCATTAGGTATAAACTTATTAATATACATGTTGTTAAACCAATCTTTAGAAAGAGCAAAATTGGATAAGATATACGGTGACGCAATTTTCAGGTAATGTTGACATCCTTACATACGATTTTAACATGCAATTACTCTCTGAAATATCCAATATGTATCCAAATTGACTTCAAGGTTTGAAAGCTACGCCCCAATTAAATCGTTTGTACTTAAAGCACTCCAAATAAGATGACATATAACTCAATAGAAGCTCGTATACTACATTTGCCTATATCGAAATATATTATAGATTATATATGGTTGAAGATCTAATCCTACACTTACTAGTGTTAACAGCCAATTGCTCGATTTTCGCTTAATCTAGTTAGAATCTGTATTCGACAAATTGGAAAAGATAATTCGTATTAAAGGTAAGGATAAAAGGTAAAGGTTTTTTAATAGTGTCATCTCTATTAAAAAGGCCAGTCAAGTTGGCTTATGAGACACCTATCTTTCATGCGCACAGTACCTACCGAATCCTTTGTCGGGCGCTTGGCTGAAACGGGCTTACGGTACAGAACCATTATTTGATTAGCTAACGGCTTCCCAACTGACCGCATCAGTTCTAAACCTGATCTCCCGCTCCGACGGCGGACACCCCAACCACCTGGCCACGATCATGGTATTATTGTTGTAAATTGTGAAGTCTAC